>JAVDOI010000002.1:40440286-40977314 GCA_032191485.1 Leptoclinus maculatus | reverse complement strand
AGACGTTTTCAGGCTGGGACGAGGCAAAACGTGGATTTTTGTGAATATAAACACTGTTTCGAAGATTTTCTTCACAGGAATGGCTCGGGACAGTTGATGTCACTGTTTCATGATGTTTTCATTAGAACCTGCCGTTTACACACCTATACTGGTTTAAGGTACATTCTGATCCCTTTTATGCTCTCAAAAGACGTTTTCAGGCTGGGAAGAGTTCAAAAGTGGATTTTGTGAAAGTAAACAACCGTTTCGAAGATTTTCTTCAAAGGAATGGCTCGGGACAGTTGATTTCACTGTTTCATGATGTTTTCATTAGAACCTGCCGTTTACACACCTATACTGGTTTAAGGTACATTCTCAGCCCTTTTATGCTCTCAAAAGACGTTTTCAGGCTGGGAAGAGGCCAAAAGTGGATTTTGTGAAAGTAAACACCCTTTCGAAGATTTTCTTCAAAGGAATGGCTCGGGACAGTTGATTTCACTGTTTCATGATGTTTTCATTAGAACCTGCCGTTTACACACCTATACTGGTTTAAGGTACATTCTGAGCCCTTTTATGCTCTCAAAAGACGTTTTCAGGCTGGGAAGAGGCCAAAAGTGGATTTTGTGAAAGTAAACACCGTTTCGAAGATTTTCTTCAAAGGAATGGCTCGGGACAGTTGATTTCACTGTTTCATGATGTTTTCATTAGAACCTGCCGTTTACACACCTATACTGGTTTAAGGTACATTCTCAGCCCTTTTATGCTCTCAAAAGACGTTTTCAGGCTGGGAAGAGGCCAAACGTGGATTTTTGTGAAAGTAAACACCGTTTCGAAGATTTTCTTCAAAGGAATGGCTCGGGACAGTTGATTTCACTGTTTCATGATGTTTTCATTAGAACCTGCCGTTTACACACCTATACTGGTTTAAGGTACATTCTGATCCCTTTCATGCTCTCAAAAGACGTTTTCAGGCTGGGAAGAGTTCAAAAGTGGATTTTGTGAAAGTAAACAACCGTTTCGAAGATTTTCTTCAAAGGAATGGCTCGGGACAGTTGATTTCACTGTTTCATGATGTTTTCATTCGAACCTGCCGTTTACACACCTATACTGGTTTAAGGTACATTCTGAGCCCTTTTATGCTCTCAAAAGACGTTTTCAGGCTGGGAAGAGGCCAAAAGTGGATTTTGTGAAAGTAAACACCGTTTCGAAGATTTTCTTCAAAGGAATGGCTCGGGACAGTTGATTTCACTGTTTCATGATGTTTTCATTAGAACCTGCCGTTTACACACCTAAACTGGTTTAAGGTACATTCTCAGCCCTTTTATGCTCTCAAAAGACGTTTTCAGGCTGGGAAGAGGCCAAAAGTGGATTTTGTGAAAGTAAACAACCGTTTCAAAGATTTTCTTCAAAGGAATGGCTCGGGACAGTTGATTTCACTGTTTCATGATGTTTTCATTAGAACCTGCCGTTTACACACCTTTACTGGTTTAAGGTACATTCTCAGCCCTTTTATGCTCTCAAAAGACGTTTTCAGGCTGGGAAGAGGCCAAACGTGGATTTTTGTGAAAGTAAACACCGTTTCGAAGATTTTCTTCAAAGGAATGGCTCGGGACAGTTGATTTCACTGTTTCATGATGTTTTCATTAGAACCTGCCGTTTGAACACCTATATTGGTTTAAGGTACATTCTCAGCCCTTTTATGCTCTCAAAAGACGTTTTCAGGCTGGGAAGAGGCCAAACGTGGATTTTTGTGAAAGTAAACACCGTTTCGAAGATTTTCTTCAAAGGAATGGCTCGGGACAGTTGATTTCACTGTTTCATGATGTTTTCATTAGAACCTGCCGTTTACACACCTATACTGGTTTAAGGTACATTCTGATCCCTTTCATGCTCTCAAAAGACGTTTTCAGGCTGGGAAGAGTTCAAAAGTGGATTTTGTGAAAGTAAACAACCGTTTCGAAGATTTTCTTCAAAGGAATGGCTCGGGACAGTTGATTTCACTGTTTCATGATGTTTTCATTAGAACCTGCCGTTTACACACCTATACTGGTTTAAGGTACATTCTCAGCCCTTTTATGCTCTCAAAAGACGTTTTCAGGCTGGGAAGAGGCCAAAAGTGGATTTTTGTGAAAGTAAACACCCTTTCGAAGATTTTCTTCAAAGGAATGGCTCGGGACAGTTGATTTCACTGTTTCATGATGTTTTCATTAGAACCTGCCGTTTACACACCTATACTGGTTTAAGGTACATTCTGAGCCCTTTTATGCCCTCAAAAAACGTTTTCAGGCTGGGAAGAGGCCAAAAGTGGATTTTTGTGAAAGTAAACACCGTTTCGAAGATTTTCTTCAAAGGAATGGCTCGGGACAGTTGATTTCACTGTTTCATGATGTTTTCATTTGAACCTGCCGTTTACACACCTATAGTGGTTTAAGGTACATTCTCAGCCCTTTTATGCTCTCAAAAGACGTATTCAGGCTGGGAAGAGGCCAAACGTGGATTTTTGTGAAAGTAAACACCGTTTCGAAGATTTTCTTCACAGGAATGGCTCGGGACAGTTGATTTCACTGTTTCATGATGTTTTCATTAGAACCTGCCGTTTACACACCTATACTGGTTTAAGGTACATTCTCAGCCCTTTTATGCTCTCAAAAGACGTTTTCAGGCTGGGAAGAGGCCAAACGTGGATTTTTGTGAAAGTAAACACCGTTTCGAAGATTTTCTTCAAAGGAATGGCTCGGGACAGTTGATTTCACTGTTTCATGATGTTTTCATTAGAACCTGCCGTTTACACACCTATACTGGTTTAAGGTACATTCTGATCCCTTTCATGCTCTCAAAAGACGTTTTCAGGCTGGGAAGAGTTCAAAAGTGGATTTTGTGAAAGTAAACAACCGTTTCGAAGATTTTCTTCAAAGGAATGGCTCGGGACAGTTGATTTCACTGTTTCATGATGTTTTCATTAGAACCTGCCGTTTACACACCTATATTGGTTTAAGGTACATTCTCAGCCCTTTTATGCTCTCAAAAGACGTTTTCAGGCTGGGAAGAGGCCAAACGTGGATTTTTGTGAAAGTAAACACCGTTTCGAAGATTTTCTTCAAAGGAATGGCTCGGGACAGTTGATTTCACTGTTTCATGATGTTTTCATTAGAACCTGCCGTTTACACACCTATACTGGTTTAAGGTACATTCTCAGCCCTTTTATGCTCTCAAAAGACGTTTTCAGGCTGGGAAGAGGCCAAAAGTGGATTTTGTGAAAGTAAACACCCTTTCGAAGATTTTCTTCAAAGGAATGGCTCGGGACAGTTGATTTCACTGTTTCATGATGTTTTCATTAGAACCTGCCGTTTACACACCTATACTGGTTTAAGGTACATTCTGAGCCCTTTTATGCTCTCAAAAGACGTTTTCAGGCTGGGAAGAGGCCAAAAGTGGATTTTGTGAAAGTAAACACCGTTTCGAAGATTTTCTTCAAAGGAATGGCTCGGGACAGTTGATTTCACTGTTTCATGATGTTTTCATTTGAACCTGCCGTTTACACACCTATAGTGGTTTAAGGTACATTCTCAGCCCTTTTATGCTCTCAAAAGACGTATTCAGGCTGGGAAGAGGCCAAAAGTGGATTTTGTGAAAGTAAACAACCGTTTCAAAGATTTTCTTCAAAGGAATGGCTCGGGACAGTTGATTTCACTGTTTCATGATGTTTTCATTAGAACCTGCCGTTTACACACCTATACTGGTTTAAGGTACATTCTGAGGCCTTTTATGCTCTCAAAAGACGTTTTCAGGCTGGGACGAGGCAAAACGTGGATTTTTGTGAATATAAACACTGTTTCGAAGATTTTCTTCACAGGAATGGCTCGGGACAGTTGATGTCACTGTTTCATGATGTTTTCATTAGAACCTGCCGTTTACACACCTATACTGGTTTAAGGTACATTCTGATCCCTTTTATGCTCTCAAAAGACGTTTTCAGGCTGGGAAGAGTTCAAAAGTGGATTTTGTGAAAGTAAACAACCGTTTCGAAGATTTTCTTCAAAGGAATGGCTCGGGACAGTTGATTTCACTGTTTCATGATGTTTTCATTAGAACCTGCCGTTTACACACCTATACTGGTTTAAGGTACATTCTCAGCCCTTTTATGCTCTCAAAAGACGTTTTCAGGCTGGGAAGAGGCCAAAAGTGGATTTTGTGAAAGTAAACACCCTTTCGAAGATTTTCTTCAAAGGAATGGCTCGGGACAGTTGATTTCACTGTTTCATGATGTTTTCATTAGAACCTGCCGTTTACACACCTATACTGGTTTAAGGTACATTCTGAGCCCTTTTATGCTCTCAAAAGACGTTTTCAGGCTGGGAAGAGGCCAAAAGTGGATTTTGTGAAAGTAAACACCGTTTCGAAGATTTTCTTCAAAGGAATGGCTCGGGACAGTTGATTTCACTGTTTCATGATGTTTTCATTAGAACCTGCCGTTTACACACCTATACTGGTTTAAGGTACATTCTCAGCCCTTTTATGCTCTCAAAAGACGTTTTCAGGCTGGGAAGAGGCCAAACGTGGATTTTTGTGAAAGTAAACACCGTTTCGAAGATTTTCTTCAAAGGAATGGCTCGGGACAGTTGATTTCACTGTTTCATGATGTTTTCATTAGAACCTGCCGTTTACACACCTATACTGGTTTAAGGTACATTCTGATCCCTTTCATGCTCTCAAAAGACGTTTTCAGGCTGGGAAGAGTTCAAAAGTGGATTTTGTGAAAGTAAACAACCGTTTCGAAGATTTTCTTCAAAGGAATGGCTCGGGACAGTTGATTTCACTGTTTCATGATGTTTTCATTCGAACCTGCCGTTTACACACCTATACTGGTTTAAGGTACATTCTGAGCCCTTTTATGCTCTCAAAAGACGTTTTCAGGCTGGGAAGAGGCCAAAAGTGGATTTTGTGAAAGTAAACACCGTTTCGAAGATTTTCTTCAAAGGAATGGCTCGGGACAGTTGATTTCACTGTTTCATGATGTTTTCATTAGAACCTGCCGTTTACACACCTACACTGGTTTAAGGTACATTCTCAGCCCTTTTATGCTCTCAAAAGACGTTTTCAGGCTGGGAAGAGGCCAAAAGTGGATTTTGTGAAAGTAAACAACCGTTTCAAAGATTTTCTTCAAAGGAATGGCTCGGGACAGTTGATTTCACTGTTTCATGATGTTTTCATTAGAACCTGCCGTTTACACACCTTTACTGGTTTAAGGTACATTCTCAGCCCTTTTATGCTCTCAAAAGACGTTTTCAGGCTGGGAAGAGGCCAAACGTGGATTTTTGTGAAAGTAAACACCGTTTCGAAGATTTTCTTCAAAGGAATGGCTCGGGACAGTTAATTTCACTGTTTCATGATGTTTTCATTAGAACCTGCCGTTTACACACCTATACTGGTTTAAGGTACATTCTGAGCCCTTTTATGCTCTCAAAAGACGTTTTCAGGCTGGGAAGAGGCCAAACGTGGATTTTTGTGAAAGTAAACACCGTTTCGAAGATTTTCTTCAAAGGAATGGCTCGGGACAGTTGATTTCACTGTTTCATGATGTTTTCATTAGAACCTGCCGTTTGAACACCTATATTGGTTTAAGGTACATTCTCAGCCCTTTTATGCTCTCAAAAGACGTTTTCAGGCTGGGAAGAGGCCAAACGTGGATTTTTGTGAAAGTAAACACCGTTTCGAAGATTTTCTTCAAAGGAATGGCTCGGGACAGTTGATTTCACTGTTTCATGATGTTTTCATTAGAACCTGCCGTTTACACACCTATACTGGTTTAAGGTACATTCTGATCCCTTTCATGCTCTCAAAAGACGTTTTCAGGCTGGGAAGAGTTCAAAAGTGGATTTTGTGAAAGTAAACAACCGTTTCGAAGATTTTCTTCAAAGGAATGGCTCGGGACAGTTGATTTCACTGTTTCATGATGTTTTCATTAGAACCTGCCGTTTACACACCTATACTGGTTTAAGGTACATTCTCAGCCCTTTTATGCTCTCAAAAGACGTTTTCAGGCTGGGAAGAGGCCAAAAGTGGATTTTGTGAAAGTAAACACCCTTTCGAAGATTTTCTTCAAAGGAATGGCTCGGGACAGTTGATTTCACTGTTTCATGATGTTTTCATTAGAACCTGCCGTTTACACACCTATACTGGTTTAAGGTACATTCTGAGCCCTTTTATGCCCTCAAAAGACGTTTTCAGGCTGGGAAGAGGCCAAAAGTGGATTTTGTGAAAGTAAACACCGTTTCGAAGATTTTCTTCAAAGGAATGGCTCGGGACAGTTGATTTCACTGTTTCATGATGTTTTCATTTGAACCTGCCGTTTACACACCTATAGTGGTTTAAGGTACATTCTCAGCCCTTTTATGCTCTCAAAAGACGTATTCAGGCTGGGAAGAGGCCAAAAGTGGATTTTGTGAAAGTAAACAACCGTTTCAAAGATTTTCTTCAAAGGAATGGCTCGGGACAGTTGATTTCACTGTTTCATGATGTTTTCATTAGAACCTGCCGTTTACACACCTATACTGGTTTAAGGTACATTCTGAGGCCTTTTATGCTCTCAAAAGACGTTTTCAGGCTGGGACGAGGCAAAACGTGGATTTTTGTGAATATAAACACTGTTTCGAAGATTTTCTTCACAGGAATGGCTCGGGACAGTTGATGTCACTGTTTCATGATGTTTTCATTAGAACCTGCCGTTTACACACCTATACTGGTTTAAGGTACATTCTGATCCCTTTTATGCTCTCAAAAGACGTTTTCAGGCTGGGAAGAGTTCAAAAGTGGATTTTGTGAAAGTAAACAACCGTTTCGAAGATTTTCTTCAAAGGAATGGCTCGGGACAGTTGATTTCACTGTTTCATGATGTTTTCATTAGAACCTGCCGTTTACACACCTATACTGGTTTAAGGTACATTCTCAGCCCTTTTATGCTCTCAAAAGACGTTTTCAGGCTGGGAAGAGGCCAAAAGTGGATTTTGTGAAAGTAAACACCCTTTCGAAGATTTTCTTCAAAGGAATGGCTCGGGACAGTTGATTTCACTGTTTCATGATGTTTTCATTAGAACCTGCCGTTTACACACCTATACTGGTTTAAGGTACATTCTGAGCCCTTTTATGCTCTCAAAAGACGTTTTCAGGCTGGGAAGAGGCCAAAAGTGGATTTTGTGAAAGTAAACACCGTTTCGAAGATTTTCTTCAAAGGAATGGCTCGGGACAGTTGATTTCACTGTTTCATGATGTTTTCATTAGAACCTGCCGTTTACACACCTATACTGGTTTAAGGTACATTCTCAGCCCTTTTATGCTCTCAAAAGACGTTTTCAGGCTGGGAAGAGGCCAAACGTGGATTTTTGTGAAAGTAAACACCGTTTCGAAGATTTTCTTCAAAGGAATGGCTCGGGACAGTTGATTTCACTGTTTCATGATGTTTTCATTAGAACCTGCCGTTTACACACCTATACTGGTTTAAGGTACATTCTGATCCCTTTCATGCTCTCAAAAGACGTTTTCAGGCTGGGAAGAGTTCAAAAGTGGATTTTGTGAAAGTAAACAACCGTTTCGAAGATTTTCTTCAAAGGAATGGCTCGGGACAGTTGATTTCACTGTTTCATGATGTTTTCATTCGAACCTGCCGTTTACACACCTATACTGGTTTAAGGTACATTCTGAGCCCTTTTATGCTCTCAAAAGACGTTTTCAGGCTGGGAAGAGGCCAAAAGTGGATTTTGTGAAAGTAAACACCGTTTCGAAGATTTTCTTCAAAGGAATGGCTCGGGACAGTTGATTTCACTGTTTCATGATGTTTTCATTAGAACCTGCCGTTTACACACCTACACTGGTTTAAGGTACATTCTCAGCCCTTTTATGCTCTCAAAAGACGTTTTCAGGCTGGGAAGAGGCCAAAAGTGGATTTTGTGAAAGTAAACAACCGTTTCAAAGATTTTCTTCAAAGGAATGGCTCGGGACAGTTGATTTCACTGTTTCATGATGTTTTCATTAGAACCTGCCGTTTACACACCTTTACTGGTTTAAGGTACATTCTCAGCCCTTTTATGCTCTCAAAAGACGTTTTCAGGCTGGGAAGAGGCCAAACGTGGATTTTTGTGAAAGTAAACACCGTTTCGAAGATTTTCTTCAAAGGAATGGCTCGGGACAGTTAATTTCACTGTTTCATGATGTTTTCATTAGAACCTGCCGTTTACACACCTATACTGGTTTAAGGTACATTCTGAGCCCTTTTATGCTCTCAAAAGACGTTTTCAGGCTGGGAAGAGGCCAAACGTGGATTTTTGTGAAAGTAAACACCGTTTCGAAGATTTTCTTCACAGGAATGGCTCGGGACAGTTGATTTCACTGTTTCATGATGTTTTCATTAGAACCTGCAGTTTACACACCTATACTGGTTTAAGGTACATTCTCAGCCCTTTTATGCTCTCAAAAGACGTTTTCAGGCTGGGAAGAGGCCAAACGTGGATTTTTGTGAAAGTAAACACCGTTTCGAAGATTTTCTTCAAAGGAATGGCTCGGGACAGTTGATTTCACTGTTTCATGATGTTTTCATTAGAACCTGCCGTTTACACACCTATACTGGTTTAAGGTACATTCTGATCCCTTTCATGCTCTCAAAAGACGTTTTCAGGCTGGGAAGAGTTCAAAAGTGGATTTTGTGAAAGTAAACAACCGTTTCGAAGATTTTCTTCAAAGGAATGGCTCGGGACAGTTGATTTCACTGTTTCATGATGTTTTCATTAGAACCTGCCGTTTACACACCTATATTGGTTTAAGGTACATTCTCAGCCCTTTTATGCTCTCAAAAGACGTTTTCAGGCTGGGAAGAGGCCAAACGTGGATTTTTGTGAAAGTAAACACCGTTTCGAAGATTTTCTTCAAAGGAATGGCTCGGGACAGTTGATTTCACTGTTTCATGATGTTTTCATTAGAACCTGCCGTTTACACACCTATACTGGTTTAAGGTACATTCTGATCCCTTTCATGCTCTCAAAAGACGTTTTCAGGCTGGGAAGAGTTCAAAAGTGGATTTTGTGAAAGTAATCAACCGTTTCGAAGATTTTCTTCAAAGGAATGGCTCGGGACAGTTGATTTCACTGTTTCATGATGTTTTCATTAGAACCTGCCGTTTACACACCTATACTGGTTTAAGGTACATTCTCAGCCCTTTTATGCTCTCAAAAGACGTTTTCAGGCTGGGAAGAGGCCAAAAGTGGATTTTGTGAAAGTAAACACCCTTTCGAAGATTTTCTTCAAAGGAATGGCTCGGGACAGTTGATTTCACTGTTTCATGATGTTTTCATTAGAACCTGCCGTTTACACACCTATACTGGTTTAAGGTACATTCTGAGCCCTTTTATGCTCTCAAAAGACGTTTTCAGGCTGGGAAGAGGCCAAAAGTGGATTTTGTGAAAGTAAACACCGTTTCGAAGATTTTCTTCAAAGGAATGGCTCGGGACAGTTGATTTCACTGTTTCATGATGTTTTCATTTGAACCTGCCGTTTACACACCTATAGTGGTTTAAGGTACATTCTCAGCCCTTTTATGCTCTCAAAAGACGTATTCAGGCTGGGAAGAGGCCAAAAGTGGATTTTGTGAAAGTAAACAACCGTTTCAAAGATTTTCTTCAAAGGAATGGCTCGGGACAGTTGATTTCACTGTTTCATGATGTTTTCATTAGAACCTGCCGTTTACACACCTATACTGGTTTAAGGTACATTCTGAGGCCTTTTATGCTCTCAAAAGACGTTTTCAGGCTGGGACGAGGCAAAACGTGGATTTTTGTGAATATAAACACTGTTTCGAAGATTTTCTTCACAGGAATGGCTCGGGACAGTTGATGTCACTGTTTCATGATGTTTTCATTAGAACCTGCCGTTTACACACCTATACTGGTTTAAGGTACATTCTGATCCCTTTTATGCTCTCAAAAGACGTTTTCAGGCTGGGAAGAGTTCAAAAGTGGATTTTGTGAAAGTAAACAACCGTTTCGAAGATTTTCTTCAAAGGAATGGCTCGGGACAGTTGATTTCACTGTTTCATGATGTTTTCATTAGAACCTGCCGTTTACACACCTATACTGGTTTAAGGTACATTCTCAGCCCTTTTATGCTCTCAAAAGACGTTTTCAGGCTGGGAAGAGGCCAAAAGTGGATTTTGTGAAAGTAAACACCCTTTCGAAGATTTTCTTCAAAGGAATGGCTCGGGACAGTTGATTTCACTGTTTCATGATGTTTTCATTAGAACCTGCCGTTTACACACCTATACTGGTTTAAGGTACATTCTGAGCCCTTTTATGCTCTCAAAAGACGTTTTCAGGCTGGGAAGAGGCCAAAAGTGGATTTTGTGAAAGTAAACACCGTTTCGAAGATTTTCTTCAAAGGAATGGCTCGGGACAGTTGATTTCACTGTTTCATGATGTTTTCATTAGAACCTGCCGTTTACACACCTATACTGGTTTAAGGTACATTCTCAGCCCTTTTATGCTCTCAAAAGACGTTTTCAGGCTGGGAAGAGGCCAAACGTGGATTTTTGTGAAAGTAAACACCGTTTCGAAGATTTTCTTCAAAGGAATGGCTCGGGACAGTTGATTTCACTGTTTCATGATGTTTTCATTAGAACCTGGCGTTTACACACCTATACTGGTTTAAGGTACATTCTGATCCCTTTCATGCTCTCAAAAGACGTTTTCAGGCTGGGAAGAGTTCAAAAGTGGATTTTGTGAAAGTAAACAACCGTTTCGAAGATTTTCTTCAAAGGAATGGCTCGGGACAGTTGATTTCACTGTTTCATGATGTTTTCATTCGAACCTGCCGTTTACACACCTATACTGGTTTAAGGTACATTCTGAGCCCTTTTATGCTCTCAAAAGACGTTTTCAGGCTGGGAAGAGGCCAAAAGTGGATTTTGTGAAAGTAAACACCGTTTCGAAGATTTTCTTCAAAGGAATGGCTCGGGACAGTTGATTTCACTGTTTCATGATGTTTTCATTAGAACCTGCCGTTTACACACCTACACTGGTTTAAGGTACATTCTCAGCCCTTTTATGCTCTCAAAAGACGTTTTCAGGCTGGGAAGAGGCCAAAAGTGGATTTTGTGAAAGTAAACAACCGTTTCAAAGATTTTCTTCAAAGGAATGGCTCGGGACAGTTGATTTCACTGTTTCATGATGTTTTCATTAGAACCTGCCGTTTGAACACCTATATTGGTTTAAGGTACATTCTCAGCCCTTTTATGCTCTCAAAAGACGTTTTCAGGCTGGGAAGAGGCCAAACGTGGATTTTTGTGAAAGTAAACACCGTTTCGAAGATTTTCTTCAAAGGAATGGCTCGGGACAGTTGATTTCACTGTTTCATGATGTTTTCATTAGAACCTGCCGTTTACACACCTATACTGGTTTAAGGTACATTCTGATCCCTTTCATGCTCTCAAAAGACGTTTTCAGGCTGGGAAGAGTTCAAAAGTGGATTTTGTGAAAGTAAACAACCGTTTCGAAGATTTTCTTCAAAGGAATGGCTCGGGACAGTTGATTTCACTGTTTCATGATGTTTTCATTAGAACCTGCCGTTTACACACCTATACTGGTTTAAGGTACATTCTCAGCCCTTTTATGCTCTCAAAAGACGTTTTCAGGCTGGGAAGAGGCCAAAAGTGGATTTTGTGAAAGTAAACACCCTTTCGAAGATTTTCTTCAAAGGAATGGCTCGGGACAGTTGATTTCACTGTTTCATGATGTTTTCATTAGAACCTGCCGTTTACACACCTATACTGGTTTAAGGTACATTCTGATCCCTTTCATGCTCTCAAAAGACGTTTTCAGGCTGGGAAGAGTTCAAAAGTGGATTTTGTGAAAGTAAACAACCGTTTCGAAGATTTTCTTCAAAGGAATGGCTCGGGACAGTTGATTTCACTGTTTCATGATGTTTTCATTCGAACCTGCCGTTTACACACCTATACTGGTTTAAGGTACATTCTGAGCCCTTTTATGCTCTCAAAAGACGTTTTCAGGCTGGGAAGAGGCCAAAAGTGGATTTTGTGAAAGTAAACACCGTTTCGAAGATTTTCTTCAAAGGAATGGCTCGGGACAGTTGATTTCACTGTTTCATGATGTTTTCATTAGAACCTGCCGTTTACACACCTACACTGGTTTAAGGTACATTCTCAGCCCTTTTATGCTCTCAAAAGACGTTTTCAGGCTGGGAAGAGGCCAAAAGTGGATTTTGTGAAAGTAAACAACCGTTTCAAAGATTTTCTTCAAAGGAATGGCTCGGGACAGTTGATTTCACTGTTTCATGATGTTTTCATTAGAACCTGCCATTTACACACCTTTACTGGTTTAAGGTACATTCTCAGCCCTTTTATGCTCTCAAAAGACGTTTTCAGGCTGGGAAGAGGCCAAACGTGGATTTTTGTGAAAGTAAACACCGTTTCGAAGATTTTCTTCAAAGGAATGGCTCGGGACAGTTAATTTCACTGTTTCATGATGTTTTCATTAGAACCTGCCGTTTACACACCTATACTGGTTTAAGGTACATTCTGAGCCCTTTTATGCTCTCAAAAGACGTTTTCAGGCTGGGAAGAGGCCAAACGTGGATTTTTGTGAAAGTAAACACCGTTTCGAAGATTTTCTTCACAGGAATGGCTCGGGACAGTTGATTTCACTGTTTCATGATGTTTTCATTAGAACCTGCCGTTTACACACCTATATTGGTTTAAGGTACATTCTCAGCCCTTTTATGCTCTCAAAAGACGTTTTCAGGCTGGGAAGAGGCCAAACGTGGATTTTTGTGAAAGTAAACACCGTTTCGAAGATTTTCTTCAAAGGAATGGCTCGGGACAGTTGATTTCACTGTTTCATGATGTTTTCATTAGAACCTGCCGTTTACACACCTATACTGGTTTAAGGTACATTCTGATCCCTTTCATGCTCTCAAAAGACGTTTTCAGGCTGGGAAGAGTTCAAAAGTGGATTTTGTGAAAGTAATCAACCGTTTCGAAGATTTTCTTCAAAGGAATGGCTCGGGACAGTTGATTTCACTGTTTCATGATGTTTTCATTAGAACCTGCCGTTTACACACCTATACTGGTTTAAGGTACATTCTCAGCCCTTTTATGCTCTCAAAAGACGTTTTCAGGCTGGGAAGAGGCCAAAAGTGGATTTTGTGAAAGTAAACACCCTTTCGAAGATTTTCTTCAAAGGAATGGCTCGGGACAGTTGATTTCACTGTTTCATGATGTTTTCATTAGAACCTGCCGTTTACACACCTATACTGGTTTAAGGTACATTCTGAGCCCTTTTATGCTCTCAAAAGACGTTTTCAGGCTGGGAAGAGGCCAAAAGTGGATTTTGTGAAAGTAAACACCGTTTCGAAGATTTTCTTCAAAGGAATGGCTCGGGACAGTTGATTTCACTGTTTCATGATGTTTTCATTTGAACCTGCCGTTTACACACCTATAGTGGTTTAAGGTACATTCTCAGCCCTTTTATGCTCTCAAAAGACGTATTCAGGCTGGGAAGAGGCCAAAAGTGGATTTTGTGAAAGTAAACAACCGTTTCAAAGATTTTCTTCAAAGGAATGGCTCGGGACAGTTGATTTCACTGTTTCATGATGTTTTCATTAGAACCTGCCGTTTACACACCTATACTGGTTTAAGGTACATTCTGAGGCCTTTTATGCTCTCAAAAGACGTTTTCAGGCTGGGACGAGGCAAAACGTGGATTTTTGTGAATATAAACACTGTTTCGAAGATTTTCTTCACAGGAATGGCTCGGGACAGTTGATGTCACTGTTTCATGATGTTTTCATTAGAACCTGCCGTTTACACACCTATACTGGTTTAAGGTACATTCTGATCCCTTTTATGCTCTCAAAAGACGTTTTCAGGCTGGGAAGAGTTCAAAAGTGGATTTTGTGAAAGTAATCAACCGTTTCGAAGATTTTCTTCAAAGGAATGGCTCGGGACAGTTGATTTCACTGTTTCATGATGTTTTCATTAGAACCTGCCGTTTACACACCTATACTGGTTTAAGGTACATTCTCAGCCCTTTTATGCTCTCAAAAGACGTTTTCAGGCTGGGAAGAGGCCAAAAGTGGATTTTGTGAAAGTAAACACCCTTTCGAAGATTTTCTTCAAAGGAATGGCTCGGGACAGTTGATTTCACTGTTTCATGATGTTTTCATTAGAACCTGCCGTTTACACACCTATACTGGTTTAAGGTACATTCTGAGCCCTTTTATGCTCTCAAAAGACGTTTTCAGGCTGGGAAGAGGCCAAAAGTGGATTTTGTAAAAGTAAACACCGTTTCGAAGATTTTCTTCAAAGGAATGGCTCGGGACAGTTGATTTCACTGTTTCATGATGTTTTCATTTGAACCTGCCGTTTACACACCTATAGTGGTTTAAGGTACATTCTCAGCCCTTTTATGCTCTCAAAAGACGTATTCAGGCTGGGAAGAGGCCAAAAGTGGATTTTGTGAAAGTAAACAACCGTTTCAAAGATTTTCTTCAAAGGAATGGCTCGGGACAGTTGATTTCACTGTTTCATGATGTTTTCATTAGAACCTGCCGTTTACACACCTATACTGGTTTAAGGTACATTCTGAGGCCTTTTATGCTCTCAAAAGACGTTTTCAGGCTGGGACGAGGCAAAACGTGGATTTTTGTGAATATAAACACTGTTTCGAAGATTTTCTTCACAGGAATGGCTCGGGACAGTTGATGTCACTGTTTCATGATGTTTTCATTAGAACCTGCCGTTTACACACCTATACTGGTTTAAGGTACATTCTGATCCCTTTTATGCTCTCAAAAGACGTTTTCAGGCTGGGAAGAGTTCAAAAGTGGATTTTGTGAAAGTAAACAACCGTTTCGAAGATTTTCTTCAAAGGAATGGCTCGGGACAGTTGATTTCACTGTTTCATGATGTTTTCATTAGAACCTGCCGTTTACACACCTATACTGGTTTAAGGTACATTCTCAGCCCTTTTATGCTCTCAAAAGACGTTTTCAGGCTGGGAAGAGGCCAAAAGTGGATTTTGTGAAAGTAAACACCCTTTCGAAGATTTTCTTCAAAGGAATGGCTCGGGACAGTTGATTTCACTGTTTCATGATGTTTTCATTAGAACCTGCCGTTTACACACCTATACTGGTTTAAGGTACATTCTGAGCCCTTTTATGCTCTCAAAAGACGTTTTCAGGCTGGGAAGAGGCCAAAAGTGGATTTTGTGAAAGTAAACACCGTTTCGAAGATTTTCTTCAAAGGAATGGCTCGGGACAGTTGATTTCACTGTTTCATGATGTTTTCATTAGAACCTGCCGTTTACACACCTATACTGGTTTAAGGTACATTCTCAGCCCTTTTATGCTCTCAAAAGACGTTTTCAGGCTGGGAAGAGGCCAAACGTGGATTTTTGTGAAAGTAAACACCGTTTCGAAGATTTTCTTCAAAGGAATGGCTCGGGACAGTTGATTTCACTGTTTCATGATGTTTTCATTAGAACCTGCCGTTTACACACCTATACTGGTTTAAGGTACATTCTGATCCCTTTCATGCTCTCAAAAGACGTTTTCAGGCTGGGAAGAGTTCAAAAGTGGATTTTGTGAAAGTAAACAACCGTTTCGAAGATTTTCTTCAAAGGAATGGCTCGGGACAGTTGATTTCACTGTTTCATGATGTTTTCATTCGAACCTGCCGTTTACACACCTATACTGGTTTAAGGTACATTCTGAGCCCTTTTATGCTCTCAAAAGACGTTTTCAGGCTGGGAAGAGGCCAAAAGTGGATTTTGTGAAAGTAAACAACCGTTTCAAAGATTTTCTTCAAAGGAATGGCTCGGGACAGTTAATTTCACTGTTTCATGATGTTTTCATTAGAACCTGCCGTTTACACACCTATACTGGTTTAAGGTACATTCTGAGCCCTTTTATGCTCTCAAAAGACGTTTTCAGGCTGGGAAGAGGCCAAACGTGGATTTTTGTGAAAGTAAACACCGTTTCGAAGATTTTCTTCACAGGAATGGCTCGGGACAGTTGATTTCACTGTTTCATGATGTTTTCATTAGAACCTGCCGTTTACACACCTATACTGGTTTAAGGTACATTCTCAGCCCTTTTATGCTCTCAAAAGACGTTTTCAGGCTGGGAAGAGGCCAAACGTGGATTTTTGTGAAAGTAAACACCGTTTCGAAGATTTTCTTCAAAGGAATGGCTCGGGACAGTTGATTTCACTGTTTCATGATGTTTTCATTAGAACCTGCCGTTTACACACCTATACTGGTTTAAGGTACATTCTGATCCCTTTCATGCTCTCAAAAGACGTTTTCAGGCTGGGAAGAGTTCAAAAGTGGATTTTGTGAAAGTAAACAACCGTTTCGAAGATTTTCTTCAAAGGAATGGCTCGGGACAGTTGATTTCACTGTTTCATGATGTTTTCATTAGAACCTGCCGTTTACACACCTATACTGGTTTAAGGTACATTCTCAGCCCTTTTATGCTCTCAAAAGACGTTTTCAGGCTGGGAAGAGGCCAAAAGTGGATTTTGTGAAAGTAAACACCCTTTCGAAGATTTTCTTCAAAGGAATGGCTCGGGACAGTTGATTTCACTGTTTCATGATGTTTTCATTAGAACCTGCCGTTTACACACCTACACTGGTTTAAGGTACATTCTCAGCCCTTTTATGCTCTCAAAAGACGTTTTCAGGCTGGGAAGAGGCCAAAAGTGGATTTTGTGAAAGTAAACAACCGTTTCAAAGATTTTCTTCAAAGGAATGGCTCGGGACAGTTGATTTCACTGTTTCATGATGTTTTCATTAGAACCTGCCGTTTACACACCTTTACTGGTTTAAGGTACATTCTCAGCCCTTTTATGCTCTCAAAAGACGTTTTCAGGCTGGGAAGAGGCCAAACGTGGATTTTTGTGAAAGTAAACACCGTTTCGAAGATTTTCTTCAAAGGAATGGCTCGGGACAGTTAATTTCACTGTTTCATGATGTTTTCATTAGAACCTGCCGTTTACACACCTATACTGGTTTAAGGTACATTCTGAGCCCTTTTATGCTCTCAAAAGACGTTTTCAGGCTGGGAAGAGGCCAAACGTGGATTTTTGTGAAAGTAAACACCGTTTCGAAGATTTTCTTCAAAGGAATGGCTCGGGACAGTTGATTTCACTGTTTCATGATGTTTTCATTAGAACCTGCCGTTTACACACCTATACTGGTTTAAGGTACATTCTCAGCCCTTTTATGCTCTCAAAAGACGTTTTCAGGCTGGGAAGAGGCCAAACGTGGATTTTTGTGAAAGTAAACACCGTTTCGAAGATTTTCTTCAAAGGAATGGCTCGGGACAGTTGATTTCACTGTTTCATGATGTTTTCATTAGAACCTGCCGTTTACACACCTATACTGGTTTAAGGTACATTCTGTTCCCTTTCATGCTCTCAAAAGACGTTTTCAGGCTGGGAAGAGTTCAAAAGTGGATTTTGTGAAAGTAAACAACCGTTTCGAAGATTTTCTTCAAAGGAATGGCTCGGGACAGTTGATTTCACTGTTTCATGATGTTTTCATTAGAACCTGCCGTTTACACACCTATACTGGTTTAAGGTACATTCTCAGCCCTTTTATGCTCTCAAAAGACGTTTTCAGGCTGGGAAGAGGCCAAAAGTGGATTTTGTGAAAGTAAACACCCTTTCGAAGATTTTCTTCAAAGGAATGGCTCGGGACAGTTGATTTCACTGTTTCATGATGTTTTCATTAGAACCTGCCGTTTACACACCTATACTGGTTTAAGGTACATTCTGAGCCCTTTTATGCTCTCAAAAGACGTTTTCAGGCTGGGAAGAGGCCAAAAGTGGATTTTGTGAAAGTAAACACCGTTTCGAAGATTTTCTTCAAAGGAATGGCTCGGGACAGTTGATTTCACTGTTTCATGATGTTTTCATTAGAACCTGCCGTTTACACACCTATACTGGTTTAAGGTACATTCTCAGCCCTTTTATGCTCTCAAAAGACGTTTTCAGGCTGGGAAGAGGCCAAAAGTGGATTTTGTGAAAGTAAACACCCTTTCGAAGATTTTCTTCAAAGGAATGGCTCGGGACAGTTGATTTCACTGTTTCATGATGTTTTCATTAGAACCTGCCGTTTACACACCTATAGTGGTTTAAGGTACATTCTCAGCCCTTTTATGCTCTCAAAAGACGTTTTCAGGCTGGGAAGAGGCCAAAAGTGGATTTTGTGAAAGTAAACAACCGTTTCAAAGATTTTCTTCAAAGGAATGGCTCGGGACAGTTGATTTCACTGTTTCATGATGTTTTCATTAGAACCTGCCGTTTACACACCTATACTGGTTTAAGGTACATTCTGAGGCCTTTTATGCTCTCAAAAGACGTTTTCAGGCTGGGACGAGGCAAAACGTGGATTTTTGTGAATATAAACACTGTTTCGAAGATTTTCTTCACAGGAATGGCTCGGGACAGTTGATGTCACTGTTTCATGATGTTTTCATTAGAACCTGCCGTTTACACACCTATACTGGTTTAAGGTACATTCTGATCCCTTTTATGCTCTCAAAAGACGTTTTCAGGCTGGGAAGAGTTCAAAAGTGGATTTTGTGAAAGTAAACAACCGTTTCGAAGATTTTCTTCAAAGGAATGGCTCGGGACAGTTGATTTCACTGTTTCATGATGTTTTCATTAGAACCTGCCGTTTACACACCTATACTGGTTTAAGGTACATTCTCAGCCCTTTTATGCTCTCAAAAGACGTTTTCAGGCTGGGAAGAGGCCAAAAGTGGATTTTGTGAAAGTAAACACCCTTTCGAAGATTTTCTTCAAAGGAATGGCTCGGGACAGTTGATTTCACTGTTTCATGATGTTTTCATTAGAACCTGCCGTTTACACACCTATACTGGTTTAAGGTACATTCTGAGCCCTTTTATGCTCTCAAAAGACGTTTTCAGGCTGGGAAGAGGCCAAAAGTGGATTTTGTGAAAGTAAACACCGTTTCGAAGATTTTCTTCAAAGGAATGGCTCGGGACAGTTGATTTCACTGTTTCATGATGTTTTCATTAGAACCTGCCGTTTACACACCTATACTGGTTTAAGGTACATTCTCAGCCCTTTTATGCTCTCAAAAGACGTTTTCAGGCTGGGAAGAGGCCAAAAGTGGATTTTGTGAAAGTCAACACCCTTTCGAAGATTTTCTTCAAAGGAATGGCTCGGGACAGTTGATTTCACTGTTTCATGATGTTTTCATTAGAACCTGCCATTTACACACCTATACTGGTTTAAGGTACATTCTGAGCCCTTTCATGCTCTCAAAAGACGGTTCCAGGCTGGGAAGAGGCCAAAAGTGGATTTTGTGAAAGTATACAACGTTTCGAAGATTTTCTTCAAAGGAATGGCTCGGGACAGTTGATTTCACTGTTTCATGATGTTTTCATTAGAACCTGCCGTTTACACACCTATACTGGTTTAAGGTACATTCTCAGCCCTTTTATGCTCTCAAAAGACGTTTTCAGGCTGGGAAGAGGCCAAAAGTGGATTTTGTGAAAGTCAACACCCTTTCGAAGATTTTCTTCAAAGGAATGGCTCGGGACAGTTGATTTCACTGTTTCATGATGTTTTCATTAGAACCTGCCATTTACACACCTATACTGGTTTAAGGTACATTCTGAGCCCTTTCATGCTCTCAAAAGACGGTTCCAGGCTGGGAAGAGGCCAAAAGTGGATTTTGTGAAAGTATACAACGTTTCGAAGATTTTCTTCAAAGGAATGGCTCGGGACAGTTGATTTCACTGTTTCATGATGTTTTCATTAGAACCTGCCGTTTACACACCTATACTGGTTTAAGGTACATTCTGAGCCCTTTTATGCTCTCAAAAGACGTTTTCAGGCTGGGAGGAGGCCAAAAGTGGATTTTGTGAAAGTAAACAACCGTTTCGAAGATTTTCTTCAAGGGAATGGCTCGGGACAGTTTATTTCACTGTTTCATGATGTTTTCATTAGAACCTGCCGTTTACACACCTATACTGGTTTAAGGTACATTCTGAGCCCTTTTATGCTCTCAAAAGACGTTTTCAGGCTGGGAAGAGGCCAAAAGTGGATTTTGTGAAAGTAAACACCGTTTCGAAGATTTTCTTCAAGGGAATGGCCCGGGACAGTTGATTTCACTGTTTCATGATGTTTTCATTAGAACCTGCCGTTTACACACCTATACTGGTTTAAGGTACATTCTCAGCCCTTTTATGCTCTCAAAAGACGTTTTCAGGCTGGGAAGAGGCCAAACGTGGATTTTTGTGAAAGTAAACACCGCTTCGAAGATTTTCTTCAAAGGAATGGCTCGGGACAGTTAATTTTACTGTTTCATGATGTTTTCATTAGAACCTGCCGTTTACACACCTATACTGGTTTAAGGTACATTCTGAGCCCTTTTATGCTCTCAAAAGACGTTTTCAGGCTGGGACGAGGCAAAACGTGGATTTTTGTGAATATAAACACTGTTTCGAAGATTTTCTTCACAGGAATGGCTCGGGACAGTTGATGTCACTGTTTCATGATGTTTTCATTAGAACCTGCCGTTTACACACCTATACTGGTTTAAGGTACATTCTGATCCCTTTTATGCTCTCAAAAGACGTTTTCAGGCTGGGAAGAGTTCAAAAGTGGATTTTGTGAAAGTAAACAACCGTTTCGAAGATTTTCTTCAAAGGAATGGCTCGGGACAGTTGATTTCACTGTTTCATGATGTTTTCATTAGAACCTGCCGTTTACACACCTATACTGGTTTAAGGTACATTCTCAGCCCTTTTATGCTCTCAAAAGACGTTTTCAGGCTGGGAAGAGGCCAAAAGTGGATTTTGTGAAAGTAAACACCCTTTCGAAGATTTTCTTCAAAGGAATGGCTCGGGACAGTTGATTTCACTGTTTCATGATGTTTTCATTAGAACCTGCCGTTTACACACCTATACTGGTTTAAGGTACATTCTCAGCCCTTTTATGCTCTCAAAAGACGTTTTCAGGCTGGGAAGAGGCCAAAAGTGGATTTTGTGAAAGTAAACAACCGTTTCAAAGATTTTCTTCAAAGGAATGGCTCGGGACAGTTGATTTCACTGTTTCATGATGTTTTCATTAGAACCTGCCGTTTACACACCTATACTGGTTTAAGGTACATTCTGAGGCCTTTTATGCTCTCAAAAGACGTTTTCAGGCTGGGACGAGGCAAAACGTGGATTTTTGTGAATATAAACACTGTTTCGAAGATTTTCTTCACAGGAATGGCTCGGGACAGTTGATGTCACTGTTTCATGATGTTTTCATTAGAACCTGCCGTTTACACACCTATACTGGTTTAAGGTACATTCTCAGCCCTTCTATGCTCTCAAAAGACGTTTTCAGGCTGGGAAGAGGCCAAAAGTGGAATTTGTGAAAGTAAACACCCTTTCGAAGATTTTCTTCAAAGGAATGGCTCGGGACAGTTGATTTCACTGTTTCATGATGTTTTCATTAGAACCTGCCGTTTACACACCTATACTGGTTTAAGGTACATTCTCAGCCCTTTTATGCTCTCAAAAGACGTTTTCAGGCTGGGAAGAGGCCAAAAGTGGATTTTGTGAAAGTAAACACCGTTTCGAAGATTTTCTTCAAAGGAATGGCTCGGGACAGTTGATTTCACTGTTTCATGATGTTTTCATTAGAACCTGCCGTTTACACACCTATACTGGTTTAAGGTACATTCTGAGCCCTTTTATGCTCTCAAAAGACGTTTTCAGGCTGGGAGGAGGCCAAAAGTGGATTTTGTGAAAGTAAACAACCGTTTCGAAGATTTTCTTCAAGGGAATGGCTCGGGACAGTTGATTTCACTGTTTCATGATGTTTTCATTAGAACCTGCCGTTTACACACCTATACTGGTTTAAGGTACATTCTGAGCCCTTTTATGCTCTCAAAAGACGTTTTCAGGCTGGGAAGAGGCCAAAAGTGGATTTTGTGAAAGTAAACACCGTTTCGAAGATTTTCTTCAAGGGAATGGCTCGGGACAGTTGATTTCACTGTTTCATGATGTTTTCATTAGAACCTGCCGTTTACACACCTATACTGGTTTAAGGTACATTCTGAGCCCTTTTATGCTCTCAAAAGACGTTTTCAGGCTGGGAGGAGGCCAAAAGTGGATTTTGTGAAAGTAAACAACCGTTTCGAAGATTTTCTTCAAGGGAATGGCTCGGGACAGTTGATTTCACTGTTTCATGATGTTTTCATTAGAACCTGCCGTTTACACACCTATACTGGTTTAAGGTACATTCTCAGCCCTTTTATGCTCTCAAAAGACGTTTTCAGGCTGGGAAGAGGCCAAACGTGGATTTTTGTGAAAGTAAACACCGTTTCGAAGATTTTCTTCACAGGAATGGCTCGGGACAGTTAATTTTACTGTTTCATGATGTTTTCATTAGAACCTGCCGTTTACACACCTATACTGGTTTAAGGTACATTCTGAGCCCTTTTATGCTCTCAAAAGACGTTTTCAGGCTGGGACGAGGCAAAACGTGGATTTTTGTGAATATAAACACTGTTTCGAAGATTTTCTTCACAGGAATGGCTCGGGACAGTTGATGTCACTGTTTCATGATGTTTTCATTAGAACCTGCCGTTTACACACCTATACTGGTTTAAGGTACATTCTGATCCCTTTTATGCTCTCAAAAGACGTTTTCAGGCTGGGAAGAGTTCAAAAGTGGATTTTGTGAAAGTAAACAACCGTTTCGAAGATTTTCTTCAAAGGAATGGCTCGGGACAGTTGATTTCACTGTTTCATGATGTTTTCATTAGAACCTGCCGTTTACACACCTATACTGGTTTAAGGTACATTCTCAGCCCTTTTATGCTCTCAAAAGACGTTTTCAGGCTGGGAAGAGGCCAAAAGTGGATTTTGTGAAAGTAAACACCCTTTCGAAGATTTTCTTCAAAGGAATGGCTCGGGACAGTTGATTTCACTGTTTCATGATGTTTTCATTAGAACCTGCCGTTTACACACCTATACTGGTTTAAGGTACATTCTGAGCCCTTTTATGCTCTCAAAAGACGTTTTCAGGCTGGGAAGAGGCCAAAAGTGGATTTTGTGAAAGTAAACACCGTTTCGAAGATTTTCTTCAAAGGAATGGCTCGGGACAGTTGATTTCACTGTTTCATGATGTTTTCATTAGAACCTGCCGTTTACACACCTATACTGGTTTAACTCTCGGGGGTCTATGAGCGCAGCGATGCGTTAGCGGCGCTCACAGCGGTGCGTAAGCGGCGCTCACTCTATGTTTCTTTTAATATCTCCGTCGAAAAACGGCATAGAAAAATGTTTCGAAAATCTGTAGAAATCTGTAGATTCTCCACTTCCGCGTCCGTATTCTCACGAGATAGTACGAGACTCACACAGCGAGATGTGATGCTTATGACGAGCTTATGACGAGCTTACAGTTCATCATGTGACGATCTGGGGGACAGACTGTTTACATCGTGTAGTGTAGCTTGTTAGCTCGTTAGTTAGCACGTCTGCTAACGGCAGCGTTCTGAGACAGCTGTAGCTTTATGATTACAGACATGTAAACACACAGTTAGTGGAGTCTGCGTGACACACAGCGAGCTATGATGCTTATGACGAGCTTATGGACTGGGTGAGTTGTTTACATCGTGTAAGCTTGTTAGCTCGTCCGTTAGCTCGAGCGTGTAGCGTGTAGCTTGTTAGCTCGTCCGTTAGCTCGAGCGTGTAGCTTGTTAGCTCGTCCCCCTGGGGATGAATAAAGTATCTATCTATCTATCTTGTGTGTGTGTGGAGGAAGAAAGGACAAAGGGAGTGAGAACTTTACTTAGTAATGACTGTTCAATATTACAGAGAGGATTCACAGCTGCCAGGGTGCAGTGCACTACCAGGGTGCCCTGCACTACCAGCCCAGACAACAAAGTAAAGTGACAGTCCCTCTACAGGTGAGAGTAAATTACACTTACTCAAAAAACGATATTACAAAATTTGGTTTGAGACATTTATTATACATCTATCTACTATTTTATTCATATATTTCACTACTTGTGTGAACCTAAGACTTTAAAAAAAAAATTTCAAACACCAAAACAGTTTGTCCACATGAGTAAAGTAGAGATTTGAAGAATTTCAAAAAATTGGACTTCCAACTGTTCAGCTTTAGGGCCAAATTGCACAGTGCACAGTGCCTTAGGACAATTGGTGCCTCATTATATAGATAGCTGAGATTGTTCTGCACATTTTGATATAAGACATGTCTATGTAGCATATATGAAAGTGCCTTAAAAGGTGAGTTTAAGAAAACATAAAAAAATCCAAAAAATGGCCTAGTTCCCAGAGGGAACTAGGCCATTTTATGCTCTCAAAAGACGTTTTCAGGCTGGGAAGAGGCCAAAAGTGGATTTTGTGAAAGTAAACACCCTTTCGAAGATTTTCTTCAAAGGAATGGCTCGGGACAGTTGATTTCACTGTTTCATGATGTTTTCATTAGAACCTGCCGTTTACACACCTATACTGGTTTAAGGTACATTCTGAGCCCTTTTATGCTCTCAAAAGACGTTTTCAGGCTGGGAAGAGGCCAAAAGTGGATTTTGTGAAAGTAAACACCGTTTCGAAGATTTTCTTCAAGGGAATGGCTCGGGACAGTTGATTTCACTGTTTCATGATGTTTTCATTAGAACCTGCCGTTTACACACCTATACTGGTTTAAGGTACATTCTGAGTCCTTTTATGCTCTCAAAAGACGTTTTCAGGCTGGGAAGAGGCCAAAAGTGGATTTTGTGAATATAAACACTGTTTCGAAGATTTTCTTCAAAGGAATGGCTCGGGACAGTTGATTTCACTGTTTCATGATGTTTTCATTAGAACCTGCCGTTTACACACCTATACTGGTTTAAGGTACATTCTCAGCCCTTTTATGCTCTCAAAAGACGTTTTCAGGCTGGGAAGAGGCCAAAAGTGGATTTTGTGAAAGTAAACACCCTTTCGAAGATTTTCTTCAAAGGAATGGCTCGGGACAGTTGATTTCACTGTTTCATGATGTTTTCATTAGAACCTGCCGTTTACACACCTATACTGGTTTAAGGTACATTCTGAGCTCTTTTATGCTCTCAAAAGACGTTTTCAGGCTGGGAAGAGGCCAAAAGTGGATTTTGTGAAAGTAAACACCGTTTCGAAGATTTTCTTCAAAGGAATGGCTCGGGACAGTTGATTTCACTGTTTCATGATGTTTTCATTAGAACCTGCCGTTTACACACCTATACTGGTTTAAGGTACATTCTCAGCCCTTTTATGCTCTCAAAAGACGTTTTCAGGCTGGGAAGAGGCCAAAAGTGGATTTTGTGAAAGTAAACACCCTTTCGAAGATTTTCTTCAAAGGAATGGCTCGGGACAGTTGATTTCACTGTTTCATGATGTTTTCATTAGAACCTGCCGTTTACACACCTATACTGGTTTAAGGTACATTCTGAGCCCTTTCATGCTCTCAAAAGACGGTTCCAGGCTGGGAAGAGGCCAAAAGTGGATTTTGTGAAAGTATACACCGTTTCGAAGATTTTCTTCAAAGGAATGGCTCGGGACAGTTGATTTCACTGTTTCATGATGTTTTCATTAGAACCTGCCGTTTACACACCTATACTGGTTTAAGGTACATTCTGAGCCCTTTTATGCTCTCAAAAGACGTTTTCAGGCTGGGAGGAGGCCAAAAGTGGATTTTGTGAAAGTAAACAACCGTTTCGAAGATTTTCTTCAAGGGAATGGCTCGGGACAGTTGATTTCACTGTTTCATGATGTTTTCATTAGAACCTGCCGTTTACACACCTATACTGGTTTAAGGTACATTCTGAGCCCTTTTATGCTCTCAAAAGACGTTTTCAGGCTGGGAAGAGGCCAAAAGTGGATTTTGTGAAAGTAAACACCGTTTCGAAGATTTTCTTCAAGGGAATGGCTCGGGACAGTTGATTTCACTGTTTCATGATGTTTTCATTAGAACCTGCCTTTTACACACCTATACTGGTTTAAGGTACATTCCGAGTCCTTTTATGCTCTCAAAAGACGTTTTCAGGCTGGGAAGAGGCCAAAAGTGGATTTTGTGAAAGTAAACACCGTTTCGAAGATTTTCTTCAAAGGAATGGCTCGGGACAGTTGATTTCACTGTTTCATGATGTTTTCATTAGAACCTGCCGTTTACACACCTATACTGGTTTAAGGTACATTCTGAGCCCTTTTATGCTCTCAAGAGACGTTTTCAGGCTGGGAAGAGGCCAAAATTGGATTTTGTGAAAGTAAACACCGTTTCGAAGATTTTCTTCAAAGGAATGGCTCGGGACAGTTGATTTCACTGTTTCATGATGTTTTCATTAGAACCTGCCGTTTACACACCTATACTGGTTTAAGGTACATTCTGAGCCCTTTTATGCTCTCAAAAGACGTTTTCAGGCTGGGAAGAGGCCAAAAGTGGATTTTGTGAAAGTAAACACCGTTTCGAAGATTTTCTTCAAAGGAATGGCTCGGGACAGTTGATTTCACTGTTTCATGATGTTTTCATTAGAACCTGCCGTTTACACACCTATACTGGTTTAAGGTACATTCTGAGCCCTTTTATGCTCTCAAAAGACGTTTTCAGGCTGGGAAGAAGACAAAAGTGGATTTTGTGAAAGTAAACATAGTTTCAAAGATTTTCTTCAAAAAAGTGGCCCACGACAGTTGATTTCACAGTTTCATGTCATTTTCATGAATATCTGCTGCTTTCAGCACTCTAATGCCTAAAGATGCATTTTCACATTTTTTGCTCTTCAAAGAAGTTAAGTTGCGTGATGATGTCTCTGGAGGTTGACTGTGTTATTATGAGTAATGGTCAGAAATAGATCCTCAATCTAAAACACCACAGCATTTTTAAAGTAAGGTACATGTGCAATGAAATCATGCAAACATACCTAGTATGGTCTTTTAATGTATGACTACTCAAACTGTGTATGCAAAAGGTTGGGAGCTTTTGTTCTATAACATTAAGAAGCAGGACAAATAAGTGTAACTAACTCACTGCATCTTTTACGCTCTGTGTGTGTGTGTGTGTGTGTGTGTGTGTGTGTGTGTGTGTGTGTGTGTGTTGTGTGTGAGTGTGTGTGTGTGTGTTTGTGCAGATGAGGTAGGTTGTGTGGATCCAGCAGTGTGTCTGAGTGTGTGTGGAACTTTAGTTGGCTGCTCCAACATCGCCTACCCTAAACTAGTGGTGGAGCTAATGCCTGTGGGTGAGTCGCACACACACACACACACACACACACACACACACTTGGCCAAAGTCAGTGTAGAGAACTCCTCTCTCCATGTTTAGGTTGTTTTACTTTCAAATCTTGCACCTTGCACTCAATTGTAATTTACTTTAGCTCTGTCTGTTACCTTAATCTCTGGTGTGAGGACATATTAGGATAAACTAAAGATCAAACAATATTTAAAATTCAATCTTTATCAAATAGTAGTGTATAGTGCTATATGTAAAGCACTGTAGTGTACTGGTATACATTGATTGTAAATATAATCTGATACATCTTGAAAATATGACAATTTATGAAAGGAAAACGTCTGACAATTGTTGCAGTTCGACAACACAACACAAAAAAGTCATATCATTGGAAATTCTTTATTAGTAATAAGCCTTTGAAATGTACCATCTCGTTTTCAAAGGGGTCATCAATGACAATGATAAGCACAATTTAACATTTAACAAAAAACTCAAATAACAAGATAATTAGGTGATACCAATTATAAATATCAAATAATAATCATCCCAGCAGAGAATGAAAATGTATCATTCATTCACAGATTATAGAAAAGTATTCATATCAGGGATATTATGACTATTATTATATTATGACTGTTTCATAGACAGGTTAAGTCAAACCTGACTTAGTTTCATTTGCCATATGAATTTGAAGTAAATACACATTCAGTGAAGGACAACTGGCAAAAGCTGCAGCAGGAAAGTTGTTTTGAACAGCGGGTCTCAACCTGGGGAGCTGTCCCGAGATCCTTGACAGTCACTGGGGGGAACGTCTCTGTCGTCATAACGTGATGTGTCCACACAAAGAAGAGATGCAAGGAAAAGATGTGAGGAGAGAAAAACTGAAGATGTTAGTTCAATCAGGAGAGACAAATCAGATCAAGAAATATAATTGTTTATTATTAACAGATGACAAGTGATGATAAAGTCTTGACAGAGTCTTTGGCGCTAGGACTCTACAGGGAGATTTGTAATGGAGCAGCAGCAAGATAAATCCCTATATCAAACCTATAGGCCACCTCTGCCCAAAAAAGTAAACAGAATATAAAATGTTGGCCTCTGTTTGACAAACATCTACACACATAGATATGTCAAACCTATACTAACATCATATACACATATGATGTTTAACATGCTCCAACACTGAACAGCTATGTGTTTTCTGAGCTATTAATTGCTTCTGCGTTAGTATTGTTTTTCCCTATGAATAGATTAATGATCAAATAATACATTTGTAGAATGTAAAGGTCTTTTCAGATCAAACACTGTTAACAATCACGAAGAAATGTGTTCTCAATTATATGTTATATAGATAACACATACTCTATATGCCTGCATATGACAATACAAATAGTTGTATTGTCATATGCAGGCTTTATAGAGTTAACTCAGGTACTGTGTGATGGACAAAGAGAACAGCCAATAAGAGGTGCTGAAGGTGACATGTGTCAATAAAGTTTTACTTTGGACAAGAGAGTTCCACTGAACAGAAGTGATGCCCCACGTTGTTTTATTCCTCCGTAATTATATTTGGGTTAGCACTGGGTATACACGCCAGAATCGCTGTACAATCTACATCTGCTAACAGGTTATGGGCCCAGAGCTACCCAGGGTCACCCAGAGATAATTATCCAGCGAAGTACCACCGAGAGAAAAGTCACAATGTACCGCGTGTCCGGTGAGAGTTAGCATACTATGCTAGCACCACGAGTAGGCAGAACGCCGAGTCGAGTTGGTCTCGGCTAGTTTTTGACGGAGATGAAAATAATGGGGAGATGACATTTTTGGGCCATCTTTGGTTGCAAGGGCTAAAGGATACTATTTGAAATGAGCCTACGGACAATGAGGATGAAGAACCGGCAGACGACGAGACGAAAAATGCCGAAGCATACGCGGAGCTAATCCAGTTCCTGGATGATAAAAGTAACTAGAAAATTCCGAAAGAAATTTTGACAGTGTGGCTTCTACTGCCCGAAGACGTCTGGATTGAATCTTGTATTCTGTACGAACCTCATTCTGAGCTTCGTGTTAAGATACAGTTACTCTATGGGGCTTTTATTTTGAAAGGGTGGGACTGGGTGGGTGAGGGAGAGAGGGAGAGAGGAGACATATTCATAATGTTTGACACACAAAAAAATGACAGGCTTCATCACAAGCATTTCAGTTAGAATTCACTCTTTGGGGCTTTTATTTTGAAAAGGGGTGGGGGAAGAGGATACAGAATCATAATGTTAGATAAACATAAAAAGGTTATTAAATGACAGGCTTCACCACAAGCATTTCAGTTAGAATTCATTCTGTGGGGCTTTTATTTTAAAATGGGGTGTGTGTGTGTGTGTGTGGTGGGGGTGGGGGGTGGAGGGGAAAAAGTCCTCTAAGACCTGAATGACTGTATGAGAGAGAGACACACAGAGAGAGAGAGGCACACAGAGAGAGAGACACAGAGAGAGAGAGGGAGAGGAGTGTATGTGCATGTGTGTCTGTGAGTCTGTGTTTATAAACATCACTAATTAGAAACACCTGTGTGCCTGCAACCTTTTAACCCTTACATACTGCTTATATTTGATACCTTCACAGTATGGTTCGGAATAATTCCCTCACAGTAAGTGTCTATACCAAATTTTAAACTGCAGATCTATTTAGAATGTCTAAATAGCCTATGTCTCATTAATAAATGTATGATTAATCCTTAATAAATGTTTCAGAGAGCAGGGAGAGTGTATGTTTTAAGTTTTACAACATTCGTTTTTTGAGAAAAACCTCTACTATTACACATTATCATGTCCTGTTTTACATAAGACATGAAAACATGAAAGACATAATGACTTAAATATATTTTATTGAATTTGAAAATGGCATGAACATTCTGGAACTGTTGGAATTAATAATATGTTTAACCATGTTTAATCATTGCAACCAGTAAATGCTGTCCCCACTGCTATATGTTTAATCATTGCAACCAGTAAATGTTGTATGAGAGAGAGACACACAGAGAGAGAGAGGCACACAGTGCTATATCATAAGAAATCATAATTATCAATATTAATTAAACATTTACCACTAAGAACACAAAACATTACATAATAAAATGCTTATTATGAACTAGTCAATAATCAGTCAGTAATCAGAGTTTTCTTCCACGTTGTCTTCCTGCTCTGAAGTGGTTCTTGAAGCAAGTTTTAACATTGGTCTCTATGGAGCAGAAAGTTGGTTTTCCTCTCAATTAACACGAAGCTCAGAATGAGGTTCATACAGAATACAAGATTCAATCCAAGAGTATGAATCTAAAATGCAGAAAAGAGAGAAGCGCTATCTCAATCAAACCTGAACAACATACCGGTAACATCGGCGTGTATATATATATTGCGACGTCTTCGGTCAGTAGAAGCCACACTGTCAAAATTTCTTTCGGAATTTTCTAGTTACTTTTATCATCCAGGAATTATCTCTGGGTGACCCTGGGTAGCTCTGGGCCCATAACCTGTTAGCAGATGTAGATTGTACAGTGATTCTGGCGTGTATACCCAGTGCTAACCCAAATATAATTACGGAGGAATAAAACAACGTGGGGCATCACTTCTGTTCAGTGGAACTCTCTTGTCCAAAGTAAAACTTTATTAACACATGTCACCTTCAGCACCTCTTATTGGCTGTTCTCTTTGTCCATCACACAGTACCTGAGTTAACTCTATAAAGCCTGCATATGACAATACAACTATTTGTATTGTCATATGCAGGCTTTATAGAGTATGTGTTATACTGATATAGGGATTTATCTTGCTGCTGCTCCATTACAAATCTCCCTGTAGAGTCCCAGCGCCAAAGACTCTGTCAAGACTTTATCATCACATATCATCTGTTAATAATAAACAATTATATTTCTTGATCTGATTTGTCTCTCCTGATTCTTCAGTTTTTCTCTCCTCACATCTTTTCCTTGCATCTCTTCTTTGTGTGGACACATCACGTTATGACGACAGAGACATTCCCCCCAGTGACTGTCAGGATCTCGGGACAGCTCCCCAGGTTGAGAACCGCTGGTCAAAACAACTTTCCTGCTGCAGCTTTTGCTTTTTGTCCTTCACTGAATGTGTATTTACTTCAAATTCATATGGCAAATGAAACTAAGTCAGGTTTGACTTAACCTGTCTATGAAACAGTCATAATATAATAATAGTCATAATATCCCTGATATAAATACTTTTCTATAATTCTCTGCTGGGATGATTATTATTTGATATTTATAATTGGTATCACCTAATTATCTTGTTATTTGAGTTTTTTGTTAAATGTTAAATTGTGCTTATCATTGTCATTGATGACCCCTTTGAAAACAAGATGGTACATTTCAAAGGCTTATTACTAATAAAGAATTTCCAATGATATGACTTTTTTTGTGTTGTGTTGTCGAACTGCAACAATTGTCAGGCGTTTTCCTTTCATAAATTGTCATATTTTCAAGATGTATCAGATTATATTTACAATCAATGTATACCAGTACACTACAGTGCTTTACATATAGCACTATACACTACTATTTGATAAAGGTTGAATTTGAAATATTGTTTGATCTTTAGTTTATCCTAATATGTCCTCACACCAGAGATTAAGGATTAACAGACAGAGCTAAAGTAAATTACAATTGAGTGCAGGTGCAAGATTTGAAAGTAAAACAACCTAAACATGGAGAGAGGAGTTCTCTACACTGACTTTGGCCAAGTGTGTGTGTGTGTGTGTGTGTGTGTGTGCGACTCACCCACAGGCATTAGCTCCACCACACACACACACACACACACACACACACACAGAGCGTAAAAGATGCAGTGAGTTAGTTACACTTATTTGTCCTGCTTCTTAATGTTATAGAACAAAAGCTCCCAACCTTTTGCATACACAGTTTGAGTAGTCATACATTAAAAGACCATACTAGGTATGTTTGCATGTTTTCCTTGCACATGTACCTTACTTTAAAAATGCTGTGGTGTTTTAGATTGAGGATCTATTTCTGACCAATACTCATAATAACCTCAACCTCCAGAGACATCATCACGCAACTTAACTTCTTTGAAGAGCAAAAAAAGTGAAAATGCATCTCTAGGCATTAAAGTGCTGAAAGCAGCAGATATTCATGAAAATGACATTAAACTGTGAAATCAACTGTCGTGGGCCACTTTTTTGAAGAATATCTTTGAAACTATGTTTACTTTCACAAAATCAACTGTTGGCCTCCTCTCAGCCTGAAACGTCTTTTAAGAGCATAAAAAAGTGAAAATGCATCTCCATGCAGTAAAGTGCTGAAAGCAGCAGATATTCATGCAAATTATTGAATTGAAAACGTCTTTTAAGAGCATAAAAGGCTGAGAATGTACCTTAAACCAGTAGGAGTGTGTAAGCATCAGGTTCATGGAACAGTGAAGTCAACGTCCTGAGACACTTTTTTGAAGAAAATCTTTGAAACTATGTTTACTTTCACAAAATCCACTTTTGGCCTCTTCCCAGCCTGAAAACGTCTTTTAAGAGCATAAAGGGCTGAGAATGTACCTTAAACCAGTAGAAGTGTGTAAGCATCAGGTTGTAGTGAAAACATTGTGGAACAGTGAAGTCAACTGTCCCGAGCCACTTTTTTGAAGAAAATCTTGGATTTTGTGAAAGTAAACATAGTTTCAAAGATTTTTCTAGATTTATCCTCGATTTTTCTCGTTTTTTCTATATTTTTCCTCGATTTTTCTCTTGTTTTTTCTAGATTTTTCTAGAAAAAGTGGCTCAGGACAGTGGATTTCACAGTTTCGTGCTGTTTTCATTAGAATCTGATGCTTACACACCATTGCTGGTTTAAGGTACATTCTCAGACTTTTATGCTCTTAAAAGACGTTTCAGGCTGGGAAGAGTGGATTTTGTGAAAGTAAACAGTTTTAAAGATTCTCTAGATTGTTCTAGAAAAAAGTGGCGCAGAACAGTGGTGTTGGGGTCTGCTCAAAGAGGCATCCATGTTTTCTTTCAACAAAGGGGTCTGGGGTCTGATAAGGCCATGAGGCCAGGAGTCATGACCACACCTCCCCAGCTCCCACCAAAACTGAATGCTGGCCCCTCATTGGCCAGAAAGGGACCCCCCACAGGTTTCATTACCTGGCTATAAAAGCAGCCCCGACTCCCAAATCTATCTTTTCCGTCCGGCCTCGTGCTGGTGCAAGGAGATCAAGGAAGCGCTTGCCTCATCAAATCCTGTATAGGTCACGAGTAGATTCGCTGGTCGAACAGACTGTGTTTTATAGTTTATATTTTGGATCCTGTTGCCAGTGAACTGATAACTTCTACGACCTCCACCTTTAAGTGTACTGTTACATGGGTTGGAGTGTTGTGGATTCCTTCTGGACGGAATGCCCTGGTTATTAGGTGTTAGAGGCACCGTAGTGCTGCTCAGCAAAACAATGACTAAATAATACAGAAAAACTAAAATGTAACTTAAAGAGGCATAGGGCTCTGTGTGTCTTGTAAGGTGGTGCCAGCTGCACGGACGTGCAACTTGCAAATGCAAGTTGCAGTTGCAACACTTGCACGCCCACACATACATTCGCACAACACACACACACACACACAGATGTGTAGGGTTTGCAGGGACTTTCTAGGTGACAGTTCAGGGTGATGTGCTACAAACCTACACACACACTTTTACTTTTTATGTTTTTACATTAACTTTAGGCTTCTGTTAGGGCCTTGGGCCACGTCCGCATTCTTGTCCCTTAAGGACATGGGCGCAATTTATGCAGAAGAGTAGTATATATGAGAATACTCGTTATTAATCTTACGCTGTGCAAAAAGGTGTATTATGTTTTGTATCTTTTATTGTTGATGCATTATCATGTATCCCTGTAACCCGTTGAAATCATACGATGAGGTATATGTGTCTGAGTATAATTATCAACCAGTGAGCACGGTGTGTCTTAAGTCCTGAGTACCAGTAGAGGTCGTTGTGTTAACTAACAATATGTCCATCAATGTATGACTAGAATTAAAGCGGGTTACCCGGCCTATGTCATGCCTCAGGAAGAAGGCACCGAGAGGGGGGTTGAAACTTTCCCCCGGTAAAGTATAAATATAAATATTATAAAATATTATAAATATTCTCGGTTTTAGAAGATCGAGGCGTTTTTTTGGGGAGAAGTCCACCAGCTCTGTACCTGTGTGGGGTTAAAAATTATTTCTTAGAATCTCCGGACTTTTGAAAACAGTTTGCTCACTGAGTTCAGGGTTTTTAAATTATTTTTCGATTTTGTTCTTTAAGTCATTAACTTGATAATTTTTCCTCTGTATTGGAACCAAAAGATTTACTTTGAATTGGACGAAAATAAAATTATTGATAATTGAACTTTTTCGGCCGACTCCTTTTCTACCTCTCTTCTGGGAACACCGGACAGAAGGGGTCTCCTCCGGGGGGGAGATCTCCCAGCCCCTGTGGTAAGTTGAAGGACTTCCAGCACGGCACACGACTGATGCAACTACTGCACACACACCTACATATACTAACATCCGTTTATATAGTTAAGAGAAGACCGGGGAAAGCCCCGCTTCAAGTAAAGTTTGAAAAGAGCTTTATATCTGTTGGGCTCTGGGCAGGGGTATAAAAATATTTAGAACTTATAAAATGAATAAAGACGTTAACACCGACGGCTATTCGAGCGATAGATTATACTAAAGAATAGATCAATGTTTTGCGATCAAGAAAAGAAAGCAAGCAAGCTACTGGTTGCGCTTCTGTTGGTGATTTATTACTATTTTGTGTAATTGGCTACCCATATATGTTTCTCTTAGCGGAGGCTATCGAGGCAAATTCGGGGGAGTGCGCAGGAGCAACACTGTCTCCTTTTCAGGCACTCTCCCTCAGGCCAGGTGAGTGAGTCATATAGAGAGAGCACTGGTCCTCTACATCTCTCCCCCTTCTCGCAGTCCTTTCCTAAGGGGCACTCACAGGGGGACGACCGGACATCGGGACACGAGTCTCGTGGACACCCCGGCGGCAGCTCGGGTCTGCCCGTCGCCGGCGAGGTCCTCTCAGTTGGTGCATACACTTCTGAGGGATCCTCGTTCACTTCTGTTCGTTTCCAACAGGAGGTCTCTTTATTTATTTATTTATTAGAACGTGCGGCGGCAACGCGCGTTACATGGCGCCCGGAACAGGGACTTGAAAGAAATTAGGCCCGAACTGTGAAAAGATTTACCACTTAATGTGCATAATTTGTGAAAAGTAGGGGATCCGATTTTTTCTCTTCAAGTTAAACCACACGAACCCCCCCGAAGGGTTAAACAGTGTTGCATAACCAGCGAAATCAAGCTGAGGTGATTTTTTGAACTCTGCCAGAAGAGGTGAACTTCGAAAATTCCCCGACGGGCGCTCGTAACGATCGTACGCCAGAACCGGTACTCGGGGAAAAAGGGTCTTACTATTCTGCCCTATCTACATTAGGAACTAGTACCGTGGGTCGAGGACGTCAATACTCCTATAAAAAACGTTGCCGTCCTTCTCACAGGAGAAGGAGTCGTCCAGTTAAAACGGGAAAATAAGACTGACCCTCAGAGTTAAAAAACTAGACCAGGTAGATAGGAAATCACTTAAACTAAGAGTACTTCACGGGAGGGCGTTTAAGTGAATTTAGTGGACAGTAGATATTAATTGCTGCGCATAGGTTTAAAGGGTACCTAGCTTGTTGAAACATAAGCCTGGCGAGAGCCTACTATCTAACACAGAAGTATAAGCTTACTCCCCCGTCAAAAAACAGTTGTATCCAACAGAGTAACCTGGGACACAGTGACGGTCTAGTTGAGTTTGCAGTTCAATGCCAGTAGGACCTAGGAACTGCAGACGAAAAAGGGCAAAACCCTTCCCTAATTGTTTATAATTATATTATTGTTATATAATTGTAACGTTTCCATAAAGTGGATGCAATAATATTATTGTTATTACATTGATATTATATTATTACGTAGTTTATAATTGTACTAAAGCTATATACTTAAGGTGATATATAAATAAAATGGAGGTGGACAGAACATTCCACTATTCCCCTGAGATTGAGGCCAAGCTGCGGGCATGGGGAGTCTCGGCAGTGAGGAGGAGCCGAGCCAGACCAGTTCCAGCGACTCAGATCTGGAGAGAGAAGAAGAGCAGGACGGTGAGGAGCAGAACGGCGGCGGCATAATGGTGGTCCAGGAGAGCGGCGCGGAGGGTCCGGTGGAGAAGGAGAGACAACAGACCACCACGGCTGCAGCGGAAAGGAGCGAGACGAGTACGCTGGAGCAGATCGAGGGACCGAAGCCGAGGAGAGAACCGGAAACGACAGCAGAGACGGAGGTGCAGGTGCAGGTACCGGTGAAGGTGCCAGCACTGGCAGAACAGCCTTAGGGGCTGAGGAGGGCGGAAAGACAGACAGAGATCGGGTCCTCCCTGGACATGGAGGAGCTGGGAGAGAGCGCGTCCGGGCCACAGACATCGCAGCTGACAGAGGCATCGGGAGAATCGGACATGGACTTTACTAAAGCAAAAGAGGTGAGAAAAAGACAGAACGCATGGTCGATGAAAGGGAAGAACAAGTTTACCAGGAAGAAATAGAAGTATAATGTATATACTTAGCATAATGGGTTTTCTTGCCTCTGTGTCCCTGAACTTGGTGAACATAAACGGGTGTAGAAGTACCCAAAAGATTAATTCAGTACTGATGCAGAACAGTCTCGCAGACATTTTATGTCTTCAAGAGACTAACTGGGACAAAAACTGGGTCAATTATTGTAGAAAACAATGGAAAGGGACTGTCTTTTCAAGCGCCATCTTGGTCAACCCGCAGAACATCAACGGGTGCAGGGACATTTTTAAAGATGACGAAGGCAGATACAATATAGTAGAATTAAATTATAAAGAAGAAGTAATTAGAACAATGACTATATATGCACCGGATATTGGGGAGGATAGGAAGCTTTTCTTCCCTAAGCTGGTAAAATGGATAACAGAAGACACAATAATAATGGGAGACTTTAATGTCGCTCTAAATGATAACGACCTATCGATCAATAATAAATACAAGAGCGACGTTAGTAGAAGGACATTCAAAAATATAATCACAGGAAACCATTTGATCGATGCATGGCGGGTGTTTAACCCTATGAGTAGAGGTTTCTCGAGGCGACAAGTGGTCATGGGGAAATTAAAACAGTCTCGGATAGAAAGATATAGTGGATATTAAGTATAAGTTTAATATATTGAGCGATCACGCCCAACTAAACATGACATTTGGGGACAACACAGGTGAGAGGGGAAGGGGTTTATGGTGTCTAAATAATAGCATTCTAGAAGACGATAAATATAAACAAAGAATTAAGACATTATTAAATAACATAGCTACGGATAATAAATATGTAGAAGACAAAAAAGAATATTGGGAGGATGCTAAATGTAGGATTAAAAAACTAAGTATAGATTATTGTAAAAATAAAAAGTGGGAGGAAAGAAAAGAAGAAAGAATGTTAAACAATTTACTAAAGATAGAAATAGAGCAGGCAGATATTAATAAAACTCATAACAGCGAGAAATACGAACTGTACAAAACCAAACTAGAGAGGATAGAAGCAAAAAGATGCAAGGGGGCTGCAATTAGGAGTAGGGCACAGTATCTGAATAAAAATAATAATACCCCTTACAATTTCAATAGGGCCTTCGCTGGCCCGACGTCGGTTGCTCGGGCCCTAATAATAACCAATAGAATTTCAATAGGGCCTTCGCTGGCCCAACATTGTCGGTTGCTCGGGCCCTAATAATTCTTACAATTTCAATAGGGCCTTCGCTGGCCCGACGTTGCCGGTTGCTCGGGCCCTAAAAACCCTTACAATTTCAATAGGGCCTTCGCTGGCCCAACGTTGTCGGTTGCTCGGGCCCTAATAATTCTTACAATTTCAATTTCAATAGAGCCTTTGCTGGCCCGACGTTGCCGGTTGCTCGGGCCCTAATAATAAGAATAACCAATACAATTTCAATAGGGCCTTCGCTGGCCCGACGTTGCCGGTTGCTCGGGCCCTAAAAACCCTTACAATTTCAATAGGGCCTTCGCTGGCCCAACGTTGTCGGTTGCTCGGGCCCCAATAATTCTTACAATTTCAACAGGGCCTTCGCTGGCCCGACGTTGTCGGTTGCTCGGGCCCTAATAATTCTTACAATTTCAATAGGGCCTTTGCTGGCCCGACGTTGCCGGTTGCTCTGGCCCTAATAATAAGAATAACCAATACAATTTCAATAGGGCCTTCGCTGGCCCGACGTTGCCGGTTGCTCGGGCCCTAATAATTCTTACAATTTCAATAGGGCCTTCGCTGGCCCAACGTTGTCGGTTGCTCGGGCCCTAAATACATCAAAACAACCATGCAACACGCCAACAACATTGTCCGTCATTCGTGTCAACCATAATTTCAGGATCAGATATCAAATATATATATTCGAAGGGTTCTATACACAGCATTATTTATGTTAGGATCTAGATTTACACAGATGAAGTAGCATCCTGTTTGAAGAGAGTACCTGTCTTCTTAAAAGATAATGAGCATCAACACGAACAGAGCCAAAAAACCTGTGTGAGGTTAGGGAGGGCAAGTTACCAGCCAAGTTTCTTGTTCTGACAAATATTTGGTCCATTTTGTCCATCTTGCTATATATGTGTCTTTTCTTAATCTCAGAAGGAAAGTCAGTCTTTCCATATCGTGAATTTCTTTAATGATTTCAATCAAATTTTCTACTGAAGGTGGGTCGGTTTGTAGCCACTTACGAGTAATTGCTTTTTTTGCTGCTACCGTTAATATTTTCAGGAGGTACCTGTCATTTCCTGTTATTCCTTCTGGTAGATCGCCCAAATAAAGTGACTTCCATGTGAATAAGATCTGCTGGTCAAGAATATGCTGCATAATTCTCCAAACGTTTTGCCAGAATGTTTGTATCTTGGGGCAGCACCAGAAGATATGATGGTGATTTGGCCTGCCCCCTGCACTTCTGGTTAACTTCTACAGAAGTGTGATTGAAAGCATCCTCTGTCAGTGCTTTACTGTGTGGTATGCCAGCTGCACAGCAGAGAACAGGAGGGACCTGGCCCGGGTGATTAAAACAGCACAGAGGATTGTGGGAGTTACCCTCCCTGACCTGGACACTGTGTATGCTGGCCGCCTCCAGAAGAAGGCCAGAAACATCTGTACAGACATCACACACCCGGGTCACTCTCTGTTTGTTCCACTACCATCAGGAAGGAGATACAGGTCTATCAAAACCCGGACTAACCGCTCTGGGGAACAGCTTTTTCCCCAGAGCGGTTTCCTCCATCACCCCCCCACCCCCACCCACCACACCACCCAGCTCACACCGGACAGTGCTGCGGTGAAATAAAAATAGTCAATAACACGACACTTTTCCCACCTTTCTCACTTTGAAGCCATTGATGCCTGTGTTATATCTTGTTTTATCTTGTATATATTTATTTAATGTCTTGTTTTAAATCTTCTTGTCTTAATGTTTTTTATACATGTATAAACCTTTTAACTGTTGCTGCTGTACTGACTGAGTCGCAAACTTAATTTCGTTGTATGTTTTTACAATGACAATAAACATCCTTTATCCTTTATCCTTTATTTGCACAACCCTCACCACAATTTCTCCAGCATGTATTTATTGTGGTTAAGTAAGTCTTCATTTTAGGGGTAATAAGAAAACGAACAAGGTTCTTCCAGTCAAATTCACGCCAATACATAGAACAGGAAGTAGAGAACGCGGTTTCACACATATTCTCCCATTGCTGACTGGGTATTTTATCTTCTAGTTCTTTCTCCCACCTCTCCTTGATATATGTTATGGTAGTTCCTCTGCCCTTTGTAATTCCCTGGTAAAGTTTTGAAATTACTGATTTGGAGCTGCCAATGTATGCCCGTACTATTAATTGTATTATTTCATTATGTTCCATAGTTACCTCACGTCTCTTAATTTCTTTTGGAAAGTACTGCCGTAACTGTAGATATCTGAAAAAATCATACTTTTCTAAATTGTATTTTTCCTTCAATATCTGGAAACTTTTTCTCCGTTATTGTGCAGAAAGCAGTAATACCTTGTTTGGTCCAGTACCTGAATCTAGAATCTATACTATTTGGTTTAAATTCTATTGTAGGAGCCAGGTATGGCCTGTGTCATTTGTATACCCTTTTTTGGTCACTTCCGGTACACTTCCGGTAATTGAGTCACGTGGTGCTGGGGACAATAGCCACAATGGGGTTATCAGTGTCAGTCACGTTAATCTAGTGCACATGTGTCAAACTCAAGGCCCACGTCATTTTATGTGGCCCGCGAAGGCATATTTCCACCAGAAAAAAAAAATGTATTAAAAGTAGCTAACTAAATCGGGTTTCCAACGAATTATTGAGTTGAAAATGTTTGAAAAATAATCCAACATGTCTAAGAAGAGGAAAATTGATACAGAGGGAAGGACATTTAATGAAAGATGGGAAAGCGAATATATGTTTGTTCTTCAAGGAGAGAAACCGGTATGTATTCTATGCTATGAAGCAGTTCGGTGATATAAGAATACAATTTACGTCGGCATTTTGATACCAAACACGGAGCCAAGTATGCTACATTTAGCCTCCAAGAAAAACATCAACTTGTCCAAAAATGTAAAGGCAGACTCCAATCACAGCAGAACATATTCACAGAAGCTACAGACACAAATGATGCCGCTGTGAAAGCTTTATTGTGGCTGAAGAAACCGCCCGAGCTTCCAAGTCCTTTTCAGAGGGTGAAGGAGTGTATGATCAGGGTCTGTGAGCAGGTGAGCCCCGACCAGGTACAGGCTTTTACAAATGTCACTTTGTCAAGGAACACCATCGCAGACCGAGTTAAGGAACTAGCAGGCAATCTGACAACACAGCTAGCCGAGGAGTCGAGCAGCTACGTGGCTGTTTGGTTGATGAAAGCACAGACAACACGGACACAGCGCAACTGTCCATGTTTGTAAGCGGCTGAAGGCAGACTTGACTGTCAGTGAGGAGCTCTTGGATGTAGCTGCCCTCCATGGAACGACGACGGGGAGGGACATTAGTGATGCAGTGGAGAGGTCCGTGAGTAAAACTGAATACCCTGGAGGAGTTGGTGGGGCTAAAGAAAATGCAAAAAAGTAACTGCCACACACCTCTGATAACTTATCATTGCATTATCCACCAAGAAGCTCTGTGTGGAAAGGTTCTGGAACATAATATAATGACCACGGTCACGAAAACAGTGAACTTCATTCGGGCGCGTGGCCTGAATCACCACCAGTTCCAACTGTTTCTGAAGGAGTTGGGCTCGGAGCATGGAGATGTGCCGTACCATGCACAAGTACGGTGGCTGAGTAGGAACACGGTCCTCAAACGGTTTTTAGTCCACATCTGTCACACATGTTCTTAGCAGCTCACAATCATTTGTTGTACCATAGTTATGTCCCTCTCAACTGTGACAAACATGCTTTGAACAGAGTTAATAACTAAAATAACTAACTCGTGTTTGATGATTTTTGTTTTTTATATTTTCTTTAAAAGTTTGATCTTTGATTTAAGTTATAATAACAGAGAAATGTGCATATCATTTTACATTCATATAAATGCATTTACAATATGTTTACACTTGAATAAACAATAAACGATGCTGATGTGGCCCGGGGTGAAAATGAGTTTGACACCCCTGCTCTACAGTATCATGCTTTCATGCGAACGTTCAAGCAAATAATTGAGAGAAGGACTGACGATGCTGAAGATTACCTGCACTTCCTGGAACAGTACACCAGAGGGCAACCAAAGGAGCTTGTCAGAAGCTGTCAATACATGACTGATGGCACCGGATATGCAAAGGCGAAAGCCTTACTGCACGAACACTTTGGAAACGAGTATATGATAGCATCTGCCTATTTGGACAAGGTCTCTTCATGGCAAACAATTATGTCAGAGGACGGAAAGGCTTTACAGGCATACAGTCTGTTTTTGCGAGGATGTTGCAACGCCATGGAGGAGGTTCACAGTCTGTGCCAATTAAACACACCTGCCAATATGTTCGGCTAATTAGGGATGTGTCATTCCACAAAGAATACACCGCCTTGATGAATGACCTCATATCCGATGGATATGTGGAGAGCGTCCCAGCCTCAGACCTGGAACGCAGTGACGGAAAGGCTTGGTATATTCCACACCACAGGATATACCATCCCAAGAAAGGAAAGATCCAAGTCGTCTTTGATTGTGGAGCATCATTTCAAGGTTTGAGTACGAGTACGACAACTCCGGAACAAGACCTTCCACCAGCTGTGTATGCAGGCCTATAACCACAATCTGCCTTCATCAGGAGTCGGTTGAATCCCGATTACTCTACCTTGATGACATGACTTTGACTTTGACTGACTTGACTCAAGAGTGATGGTAAAGATCACTCTCAACGCTAGGCTAAGTGCTAGAAACCTCTGGCCTAGAGAAGAAAGAAGACCTTTTCGTTGTTTGCTTTACCATGGACTATCCTACATTTTAAATGTATTCTCTTACACACGTAATGCATTTGTAATTATTACTACATAGAATGTAATAATTAGGGGCCGGAATGTAGGAGCCAGGTATGGCCTGTGTCATTTGTAGGGGTGTAACGGTTCACAAAATCCACGGTTCGGTTCGGTACAGTACAGTGGAGCCACGGTTCGGTACGTTTCGGTACGTTTTCAATACAGTAGAAAACTATAAATGCCAGAGAAACGTACTTGATTTTAAAATATATTTATTCATTAAAACTAACATCATAAAGCTATTCTTTGACTTTGAACAATGATGGAACTATACCTGCTTAGCAACACATAAGCATAAAAAACTAAAACTGCTCCTTAAAAAATGTAACGTTAATGTAGTATTGTTACTTACATCTTCTCCATCATAATTTTAGTATGAACAATGATGGAAGTATACCTGAGTGAACGTGGCTCTTCATCTCATTCAGTGGTGAGGTAATGTGTGTTACAGTCAGGTAGCGTTGTGTAGCCCTCGACGTCCAGGCATCTGTTGTCAGAGCAGCAGCGGGTGCCTCGGACATGTGATTCTCTACTTGTGCTTTTGTTTTCTTGGACAAAGCGGGAATTACGGTTTGGCTGAAATGGGCTCGTGAAGGAGTAGTGTAACGGGGTCAATAACATTCAGCAGGTTCATAAAGCATTTTACACTACAGAGTCGGGTCTCATGTCCGCGGCTGTAAGTGTACCAACCGCCGTGATGATCGCTTTAGCCCTCATCAGCAGGGAACAGCTGCTTAAATGCTTCGGGAGAGTTTGAAGCGCGTGTGCTGCTCCAGGTTTTCGTTTAGTTCCACCTACTGCCACACTGGGGTGATGTCGGCGTAAATGTGTTAACATGTTTGAGATATTCCCACTGATGTAGCCTACACTCGTGTAGCAAATGCGACATAGCGTTGTTTTTTTATCCACCACTCTCTCACCATCGCCCTCATAGTTCACAGAGAAACCAAAGTGGCTCCAAACACCAGACCTGTAGGCCGTTGGAGGATCTTTTATTCCTGGTCTATTACTAGCCATGTTGCACCGAGCTAACGTTAGCTTCATGTAGCGTGTCTCACAGCGCAAAGTGCCCGAGGAGTAGGAAGTGTTTCTTTGGTGGTGGGCGTGTCAGAGAGCACGCCGTCCGTTACGTCATGTGTGTTGCCAGTTTGAGAACAGTGGCTCCACCGAAAACATAATATATCCCACAATTTAAGCTTCTGCATTTCCAAATGCACTAGTATGAACGTATTGTTCGGTTCGTCATGCGTACCGAACCGTGAGCCTCGTACCGAACGGTTCAATACGAATACGCGTATCGTTACACCCCTAGTCATTTGTATACCCTTTTTTTGGTCACTTCCGGTACACTTCCGGTAATTGAGTCACGTGGTGCTGGGGATAGCCACAATGGGGTTATCAGTGTCAGTCACGTTAGTCTAGTGGAAGGATTGGAAGGAGAGGGGGTGAGAGAGGGAGCCTTATTTTTTGTTGACCGCTATTTTACACGCTATTTTACACATTATTCACACTAATTACTGTAAAGCTATCCAGAACCAAGGTTGTTTGTTATCCACAATAAATTCACAAAACTCAGCCACTGGATCGGCGTGAAACATTTATTCGCCAGCGCGTCCGCAGGTTAGTCTCCCCTGCTTGGCCTCTCGGTGACTACATTGAAGTTGCTGATAGTCACCTACATCTGTGTCATATGCAAGCCATCTAAGTTTTCTTAACTGGGTCCACAAATTTAGTTGCTTTATAACATCAAACCAGGTGTGCAGGGTGAATGAGACAATGGGGTTCAGATGGGCATGATAAGTTAACATTAATTTGTGGTCTGCGATCATTGCTTGTACTGGGATACCTTTGCATTCATTTTCCACCTCCTTCCACTTAGCCTCGTAACCATTATCACACCCAAGAACTATTATTTTTAATTGGGCGGAATGGAAATACTCTCTAAGGTTAGGGAGAGACATACAACCTCCCTCCTTACTGATGGTTAACGTGCTATATTTAACCCTTGGTTTCCTTCCTTTCCAAATAAATCTGGAGATCTGTCTGTCCCAATTTTGGAATTGTCTGGCTGGGATTTTAAGTGGTAGTGACATAAATAAATACAGTAGTCTAGGTAAAATGGACATCTTTATAATATCAATTCTCGCCCTGACGAGTGGATCTTTCCAATTTTATGCGGTCAGTAAGACGTCCATTTATTTTGATTCTTGCTGTTGGGGCAGAATACAGAGGTTTAATACTGTTAATTGACTTTTCGGCGAAACCAAATTGTTCTAAAAACAAATATTCCCAGCTCACGCAATCAAAAGCTTTTTTGGCGTCTAGGCTGACTAGCACAGCATTTGATTTGGTTTCCCCGATATTTTCTATAATATGTAACTCTGATTTTTAATGGAATCTTGTTGTGTCTTTTTACAGCAAATGGATGAAATATTTGGTGGTTCCGGGGTGGGGAGTGCACCTCCAGGGACGGTCCTTTCAACACCACTTTTCCCCAGTCAGATGCCATCAACTGTGGAATTGTGTAATGCTGACGAACAGCGACCCGGTCCTTCAACTGCCACGCAACCGACAAGAGCACCTAGGGCAGCAGCCAACAGTCCTTTCAAGAGACCTACCAGTCCCACGAAGGACGAGTACACTGGTGAGGCCGGAACTGGCGAGGTGGAGGCGACTGAAAAAGGGAGAAATTTCAAAAGAAAATGGTGACTTGTATGGGTGAAATGCTGACCCAATTAAAAAAGTGGTGAACAGCGAAAAGAAATGATTGCATTACTGAAATGTTTACCAATATTCATGTGTCTGTGTTTTTGAGAAATTTCATTAAGAAACTAACTCTACAAAACGAGCAGTGGTTCACCCCAACCACTATAACCACTACTCGACGATCCCCTGCTGATTTTGCCTGGGTTCTTGCACCCAGTTACCATGAGCTGCCATGTGGAGGCACAGCAAAAGTCTTGATGATGTAGAGGCACTTCAATTAAAAGGGAATGTCTTTAAAATATTACAAGGTTGATTTCTACTTTGCGTTTGACCTGAAGTGCCTCCCATCACCCTGTGGCATCCTGCACACCAGCTCACAAAAATGTGTAAAGAAAATTGTAACTAAAAGTAGTGTGAAGGTGTATACTGTCCAATGGCGGGCCGTGCATTTTATACCTGGGCCTTCAGTGCCGTCTTGCAGCTGAAACACCACCTAATAACCTCATGATGGCGCCACAGCTACGGTTATTTGTTTCTAGGGGTGTAACATCACGTATTCATATTAAATCGTTCGGTAAGAGGCTTACAAACCGAACAATACGTTTGAATAATACTAGTGCATTTGGAAAATGCAGAAGCTTAAATTGTGGGAAATATAATGTTTTCGGTGGACTGCGCTCACGTAGGAGACAACGGTCTGTCTGTCTGTTTAGTTTCCGGGTCAGCGTCTGACCCTCACGCTACAAACTCTCCCCGCAGAGTTTAGGCAGCTGTTCCCTACTAATTCAAACAGGGCTAAGCAATCGCCACACAATCCCCATTTCTCCAGACCATAATTGCTTGCTTTGTAAAAGAAAACAGCCCAAACAGATTCAATTATCCGGACCCTAAACCCACGCAGGACGGGATGCTTCGTAATTAACGGACAATGCATATGGTCAAAATCGATGTAATTAACACAATGACAAGAGCGAACTCACAAGAACCAGTCACATTTATTTACAACAAAGCAACAAAACAATCCAGCAAAACTCACACGAAAGAGCAAGGGCCATTCAAATATTATTTACATCAGGGAACAATATCCATAAACGACACGATAGGCAATTTAACACACTGCAGATGTAAAGAAAACAAAAACAGTTCACTTACCAAATGCGGTTCTATTTAAATACAAAGTCCATCCTCCACAAATCCTTTTCCTGGCTGGGTCAGGGCTGCTAGCTGTGGGGTTGGCCGGCCATTTCTTACTATGTCCAGTTTGTCCAGAAATGTCCTTCTTGAGAAAGGCCTTCCCAGTAACCCAACTGCAAAGGGATTCACTTGTGAGTCTGCAGGCCTGGGGCCTCTTTTCTTACCTAGAGACACAGGGGTGAAATCTGATTGGATAAAAGCTCTACTTAAAACAAGCTGCACTGGAAGCAGAGCAACTGAGGAAGACAGTAGCTGTGCAATGAGAAAATAAGATAATGTGAAAAATATTTTTATAAATTATAATATATTTAAGAAAAATTATTAAATTATAAAATAGCTATAACTTTGTGATTCTGTTTAGACCAGCAGAGAAGGCCTTGAAGGCCCACCACTGATACTGTCCTTAAATTTGGGAACAGATCATGTCTCTGTACTGAGATGCATCTTGGTGGTTGGGCTGTGGTGGATGTGGATCATCAATGTCCTCTCTAAGTTGATGAAGAAGACCCTGCTCATCTTCATCAAGTTGGTCACCTGACTCCAAATGTTGTGAAGAATGCAACATGCTGTGACAGTTGCACTGATATTTGCCGCTTCCTTCATGTGCAGACATTTGACCCTCCTGAATTTGGATTTCAGGATGCCAAAAGCATGTTCGATGGCCACACGAGCTGCAGTGGGTTAAAAGTAGTTGGTTAAAGCGCCGCTGCCTGGCGGTTAGGTGCCCATTATCCCGGTAGGGTTTCATCAGTTGTCTCAACAGAGGATAAGCGGAATCACCGATGATGTGCATTCCCTCTGGGACTAGGGCCTGAGCATCCTCTTCTAAAAGCCGTGCAACATCGGTGTTTGCGAAATGCTCTGGCATCATGCATGGGATTGTTGCAATGTGGTTTAACAATGGGAATGTGACATCCATCGACAGCACAGACTGTATTTGGAAATCCAGCTGTTTCAAAGTGTAACTGGGACGTGTTGAGTGCTTCCCCTGTAGGCCACGAAATGCGATGGGACAGATGTGTAGTGACCAGGGAACAGAAGTGATGGAGATGTGTTGAAAGTGTAGATTTTGAAATGTTGAATCCATCTGCCACACCCCTATATGACTCCTGGTTAGACAGAGTCCACAGACAGGCGAGAACACTGTTACAGACAGTTAGTTTGGTTTGCTGTCTGTTCATGTAGTGGGGTCCCAGCTTGGTCATAAGGTCCTAGTTAGCAAAGAAGAGAGTCAAACCACTTGTCCTCTTGAGAGCCTGAAATGACTTCTGAAGTCAGTGGCACTGTACAGAGGGACAACCTCCTCAACAAAATGTGGTATTTTTGGAACCGACCTAGGAGAAGAATAATGAAGCTGATTCTTTACAGAATTCTAAAGAACTCTTTAACCATTGACCATTAACCAGTGGTGGGCCGTGCATTTTATACCCAGGCCTTCACTGCTGTCATGCAGCTGAAATACCACCTTATAACCACATGATGGCGCCACAGCTATTCGTTTCTAAGGCTGTAACTATGTACTACTCGTATTAAACCGTTCGGTACGAGGCTTACAATACGTTTGAATAATGCTTGAGCATTTGGAAAATGCAGAAGCTTAAATTCAGGAAAACATAATGTTTTCTGTGCTCATGTAGGACAGTGGTTCTCAGCTGGTCTGGCTGTGGGACCCACCATCATCCCTTAATGACAAGCCCATTCATCTCTATAGGAGACCGTCTTATGATTTTACTTTAACAACCCGAATATTAAACGTACTGCTCTGCAATCTCTTTCCTCGTCTCAGCCCCCTGTGTCACGGTGTGTGGTACTCGAGTCAGGAAGCCTGTCAGAATGCCCATATTTGATTGGCTGAGAATCATGAAACATGAGGATACGATGCTACATTTACTGTAACCGTGGCCATATGTTCTTGTTCATTTTAAATATTTACATAAAACAAATCACCTTCTCCGTCCAAGTCCAACTTCGTGGAAAAGTAGAGGGATCTCTTCTGCCTCAACTTCATCGGCGATCAAGAAAGCAAACGCAATTTCTTCAGCCATAGTTTTCCATACGTGGTCTGAAGACTACAGGTAGCCTACAGATGTAACAAACAGGATGTAAACTATCCAATGACTTCCTGTGTATTCAGTGAAGGCGGCTGAAAACTGTCCGACTTGAATGCAGTTTTTTGTCAACGCCCAATGCACTCGTCTGCTCTCTTCTTACCTAGAGACATAGAGGTGAAATCTGATTGGATAAAAGCTCTACTTAAAACAAGCTGCACTGGAAGCAGCGCTGCAGGCTGGAAGCAGCGCTGCAGGCTGGAAGCAGCGCTGCAGGCTGGAAGCAGCGCTGCAGGCTGGAAGCAGAGCAACTGAGGAAGACAGTAGCTGTGCAATGAGAAAATAAGCTAATGGGAAAAAAATGATAATACAGTGTATTTATGAAAAATTATAAAATTATAAAATAGCTATAACTTTGTGATTCTGTTTAGGCCAGCAGAGAAGACTTTGCTGGCCCTGACGGCCCACCACTGCTTTTGACACAGTATTATCTTACAGGCGAAACTGCTGCCAGTAATTTACTGTAATTTTACAGTAAAAAGTTTTACAGTGTACTTGTTCAGCTGTGAGGGACGGAGAAGAGAGAAAGTGGACTTCATAGCTCATGTTGTGATAGTTTCATGTAGGCTACTGTGAGGGCATCATCTATTTTCCGTTCATCAGTTACGCACACAGCCCCGCTCCACAGGTGCACCCATACTGTCGATGGTCGCACCAAACTGTTTTTTCTGACCTGGTTTACAAAGGTGTTCATGAAGAATGACGCGTCTCGCCATCAGCCCCTGAGCTTTCTCTTGTGTTTACATGGTCTTCTTCATTCTCCAGGTTGCCTCTTGCTGAGAAGACTTCTGAACTCACACCAGAGGACAGTTTCGTCTTGAGATGCAGATCTGTATATGACTGAAGACGCACAAGGTAAATATCAGGTCACTGCAGCTCAGTGAAAAAAGCACCTGGTTCAACATGTTTCCTGTTTATGGTTCAAAGTTTAACCTCTGGCGCCATCTTGTGACATAAAGTGAGTTTTTGTTTCAAAGTAAATGTTTGATGTCTTCATCTAACAACTGAGTTTTGACGTGATGTGTTTGTGACTCTTCACCTCTGTCTCCTCTCACAGGGAGAAGATGATCTACAGGATCCTACTGCTCTTCATCCTGACCCCGTGTCTGTGGTGAGTTTACTTTTGTATTTTTAAAGCACTACAGCTCTGAAGCATCACTAAACACTCCACAGAAACATCTATATATGCAGTTTAAGAGTATTTTAGACATATGGTCCCTGTGTGCACGTGTCCCCTCGTGGCATTCAATTAACCCTATGGGAATATGATTTCACCCTAACCCACATCTCTTCAATGTGAAGGAAAACTTTTCCACTGTTTTTATTCTCTCAGTTGTTACCAAACCCTCATAAACATATGTGAGCACTGGAATAGATTGTGATGTCATCAGGGTTATTGTGGTTTGGGCTTGAAGACTAGAAACGTATGACAGATAGAGAGATGCATTTTATTGTTTCCACAAAACGTGCATTATGCCACAAAGAGGGTGACTGAAGTTAAAAAAGTGGTTAATTACAGGGCTGGGAAGGTTTATTAGCATTATGGGAAATGCAGGATACAGTGTTTTTGGAGGACAACTCTACTAGGAACTAAAACTAAAACTCCTAATATTTCATCCCTTACTGCCTCTTTTGAGTCCCCCACTTGTTGAAAGTACTAAATCAGTGGAATACTCCTTTAAGTTTGAATCAGAATAGCTCTAAAATATTAGAACCAACATTAAATTTACATTATACAGTAGATTGGCTGCTGTAATACATCCATTCATTTTGGAATGGCATTAAGACCAGTTTTAATAGCATACACACAATACAAGGTTAGTTTTATAACCACATAACAACAACACAACCATATTTCAACAGTCAAATATGTTTGAAGCAAGAAAGGCTAAATAGTTCAAAGTTAAATAGTAAATCTGCCTTCACTCAAATTAACACAAAATGGGCAGACTCTTAGATTCGTGAATATATCCTACTACATACTCTTGCTGACCAAGATATTAGCCTTCCCCCTGCTTTCCAAGCTGAAAGTCTGGCTGTCTGTCTGTGTTATTTTTATTTCTCTACACTTATATTTCGCTATACTTATTTTATTGATATTTAGTATTTGAAGAATACATCAACATTGTCACACTGATCCATATCATATACACAACATACTGTACTGTAGGTGCAGTGCTAATACTAATTCTGTGTTCATGTCTTGCCAGAAGTAAAAGGACAGGATGACTACCGTTGACAACTTGTTGGGACACTCACATTTATTGTTTCCATAATTGTTATTATATTCTTGCCTCTGACTACTACCACTAGCAGATTTGTTGTCATGTTATAATGGTCCAAATGTTAATGACCTGCATGAGTCTGACAGGAATAGTTTTTCCTCAGGTGACATCCATATTTACACTCTGACATGACTGACATGACTGACATGACATAACACCACAGGGAGCAGTGTGTGCTGAGTTCACGGCTGTGTTGTCACAGCTTCTATCGGCTCCACCTGGGGTTCAGTAGGTGGGGTGGAGATGTCCTCCATCTGCTCTGAATCTGGTTCAGTCACAACTACAGCCACCTGTTGACACACAGATAGCAGTAAAATGTAAACATGACTTGCAGATTATATAAAAATGTTGAATGATAATTTAAGGGTATGGTCATGGATGCGGTATTGTGTTTGCTGTGTGAAAACACTGCTGGTCAAATCCTACTGTGGATACCTCAGATTCCATGCAAACTCTGCTGTGGTTCAACATAAAATGGCCCAACCACTCTTAAAGGTACAATGTGTAATGTCCAGTGTGATAGAGAATTTTCCCTGTGCTCGTACATTTCTACTGTGACTTAGTTTATGTGCCTTACTCACTAACAAAACTATATATGTGACATATGATTGTGTACCTAGGGGAGTAGTAACAGGACCATATGGGTTATCTCGGGCCTTTGCTTTGATAAGAGGGAGTAACTCAATGGGGGTGCAGTTTAACCAGAGAATGTTCCCAGGGGTAATCAAGTGTAATAAAGACAGATGTCTTTGTGTGACAAGGTTCAGAAGAGGAAGGGGATGACTGGAGGGGTCAATGGGGAGCTTGAAACTGCTCATCAATTGTGATAATGTAAATACCTGATGTTCCCCCAACCCTGTGTGCTGAGATGCTTATAAGCAAGAGAGACACTGGATTCTGGGCGGATTCCTCCTGCAGACTGCGATGCAGTCAGTATGACGATGAAAGACTTCTCTGGCCAGAGAATAAATACTTTAAAGACAAACTTCTTTCCTCAATGTTTCTTGTTTCAGTATTCAGTGTTATAGGACTCACTCGGTACTAGGGCTGCAACAACGAATCGATAAAATCGATAAAATTTGATTATTAAAAGTGTTGGCAACGAATTTCATTATCGATTCGTTGTGTCGCGCGATTATTACGCCACTCAATAAGTCGCGGAGATGTTTGAGTATAAAAAAAATAAGTTGAGTTGAGCGCGGAGCAGAGGTAGAGGAAAGACCACCGGAGACCCGTAACGATGTTTGACGGTGCGCGATCCGTAGGCGGGGCGTATCCGGCGTGCATGGCCGAACCGAGTGCGACAGTACGGCGGATCAGCCGCCCCGGAGTCGACTGCTATCAGGGACGTAACGTCCCTCCAGTAGCTCTTCTGGTGCTGGTGTTTACTCGTTATCCAGTTTGACAAGCATGACAAGTTAGCGTTAGCTCATTAATAACAGTAGTAAAGCAGGACTAAAGACACGTTTTTATTCACTCGCCTTTTTTGGCCCATTCATTTTTCAATCTGTTGTCATGTATATATATTCTGTGCTTTGTCCCATATCGGTTATTGTTGACAAATATATTTGTGTGTGTTGTACTTTTTAATTTTTTTTATAGCACTTGGTCATCTTAAACTGTGTTTAAATGTGGTGTATAAATTAACTTAACTTGCACTTACTACAATGATGGTAATAATTTAATGAATAAGCTTCAAGTGAACTTGAGTGTGTGTGCGTGTCTGAGTGTGAGAGTGTGTGCATCTGTGAGTGTAGTGTAGAGAACAAGTTCTGACGTTCAAACAAATCCTATTAAGTTTTCTGATTTGTATTTTTCTTTATTTTTTATAAATGATTTATTGTTCTGACAGCTCAGGTCCCTTTAAACAAAAATATACATATTTTTGTGCACTTTATTTAAAAAAAACGATATAATTGGCAGATGTAAAGCATAAAGCATACTGTTTTTGAATAAAGGGTTGGAAATTAATGCTTTTTTTTTTTATCCGATTCATCGATTAATCGTAAAAATAATCGACAGATTAATCGATTATTAAAATAATCGTTAGTTGCAGCCCTACTCGGTACTATTGAATAGTTTTTTCCACCACCCCAGCCACAAGCTCCAAAAAGATGCCGGGCAGCATTTCACCTCTACTACATCATATATAAAAAAAGACAATCAAAACATATAACTAACAGCAGACAAGAAAACGCAAAATTCACCAAACTGATGAACTCTGAAACTGCGTACCAGATACCCCTGATTCCATGCTCACTTTTTCTGTGTATGTATGCATGTGCATACATACACAGAAAAAGTGTATTTTTTCGGGTATCTGGAGTGCCTATCAGAATAGAAAATAGAGCAGGTTACTCCACCTCTATTTTTGAGAGGCAAATAAAAAATATAAAACAGTAATTTGTTGAAATAAATTGTTCTCAATTATCAATTCTCAAAAACCTTTTTAGAATTATAGATTTGATAATGATGTTGGCAAAATGTAGTAGAGACAATTAGCCAAATAGTGTAAAATAACATGACACTGTGGGTTGTTTATTTTCTCCTGTCCTCCCCAATTAGTCCAGTCACCAGCCGCCACTGGTGCCTACCAATCCACAAACTGTGAAATAAGACAACCCAGTCAGTTTTTTGTGTGCTGCCTAGATCAGAAAACATGTGATTTAATTCAGATTTTGCACCCCTTCTTATGTCAAAGGCAGGCTTGTTAAAATATACAATCTATGGCTTTAGAACTACTTTTGCAAAGGTGCACCATACTTTTCTAGCAAGCCATTGACTTGGCTATGGAACTATGTGCAGTGTGGCGTGGAGGACACTTTATAAACATATTACAGAGTAGGTGTCATTTAATATTAAATATTTTAATTTAATTAAACAAAATTGTAGACACACACATACCAAAAATAGGATCTTAACAAAGTGTTTGTGTTACCTGAGATGACTCGGCTGCAGCTGGAGCAGCCTGCGTAGCAGGAACAGGTGGGGGGCGCGTCTGTGGATAGACAGGTCTCTGGCTGGGAGCCTGCAGGACACATGCAAACACATATATTTTACAGCTCTTCTAAGTACTGTAGTTTCGTAACACTTTCCATGATGCCTATGTCTATAATGCATTATAAACATACTTATAATGAACTGTATTATTATAGTTACAAGCACTAATAATTATCCATAATGCTTTATAAAAATAATCATTATTATTAATAAAGCATTTTATAATAACTTCTACAGTCAAGTATATGGATATCTATCGTCTTCCGCATATCCGGGGCAGGGTCATGGGGGCAGAAGGCTTAGGCCCCAATCACACAGACACGTCGTAACAGGCTCTTCCGCTTCAAAAACGCCCCTTGGCAAAGCGAGTCAGGCAGAATAGCTGATGAGCCTGTGGAGCGCGGGTGCGTGTGCAACCAGACAAACAAATGTAAATAACGGAGAAAAATTGATTCAGTGCAGACATCGAGGTCTTGCTGTTGAATAAGGAGGACAAAAATCATATGGTACATCGTAATTAAATATTGCTCATATCTTACCACATACATCTGCATAAAAACAGTGGTAAAGTAGTAAAGCCCGCCTCTTGCTCCATTTGATTGGCTGCCTCGGTCAAGTGTGACATTGACGAGCTTTGCGACTCGACTAGAAAAGTTGAAAACATTATAACTTTTATGCGTGTCTAAAAAACGCATGAAAAACTAAAGTGTGATCGGTGGTCTCAGTGTGATTGGCCCCATAGGAGGGTATTCCATACTTTCACTCTCCCCAGCAACTCTTTCCAGCTCTTCCTTGGGGAACCCTGAGGCATTCCCAGGCTAGACAAGATATATAATCTCTCAAGCGTGTTGTGGATCTACCTCTAACTAGTTTAACCTGTCAAGAAAATCTCTAAAGAGAGCCTTCCAAGAGGCATCCTAATGGTAAATGGACTTGTATAGTGCTTTTCTAGTCTTCCGACCACTCAAAGCGCTTTTTACATTACATGTAATTTACCTATTCACACCCATACACTGATGGCAGGGGCTACTATGCAAGGTGCCACCCGCCCATCAGGACTATCTAATCTTTCCATCGTTCAGTCAGATGCTCGAACCACTTCAGTCCAGCCACCCTAAAATAGAAGCTCAGTTCGTATTTAATTATTTCGGTCACTACCCAAAGCTCATGAGAAAAGGTGAGGGTCGAAACGTAGATGGACTGGTAAATCGAGAGCTTTGCCTTTGCCTCAGCTCCCTCTTCACCACAACGGACCAGTACAACGGCCGCAGCACTGCAGAGACCGCACTGAACCACCTGTCCATCTCACGCACCATTTTACCCTCACTAGTGAACAAGACCCTGAGATACTTGAACTCCTTCGCTTGGGGCAGTGACTCACTCCCAACCCGGAGGGTGCAATCAACCGTTTTCTGGCAAAGAACCATGGCCTCGGACTGACTTTCATCCCAACCACTTCACACTTGGCTGCAATCCACCCAGTGTGTGCTGAAGGTCACATTCTGAAGGAGCCAACCGGAACACATCATCTGCAAAGAGCAGAGATGCTATTATGAGGTCCTCCTATCGGACACTCTCCTCCCCCTGGCTGCGCCTTGATATCCTATCCATGAAAATCACAAACAGGAATAGTGACAAGGGACAACCCTGGCAGAGGCCAACATGAACTAGAAACGTGTTAAACTTAATGCCGTGTATACGGACAAGGCTCTCCCAAGGACCGGATGGCTTGTTGCATCGTATTTCCTCTGAGTTCCTACAGGACTCCCCAAAGGACATGGTAGTAGGCTTTCTCCAAGTCCAAAAAACACATGTTGACTGGATGGGCAAACTCCCATGACCCCTGCAGCAGACCTGTATGGGTAAAGAGCTGGTCCACTATTCCACAGCCAGGACAGAATCAGCATTGCTCCTCCTGGTTCTGAGGTTCAACTTTTGTGAGAAGCAGCCGAGCAGGAACCGCACAATGCTCCCTTGCTCGTGAAGGACAGCAGACATCCACTTACAGAATAGGACTGCTGTATATTAATGGTGGTTTTGTCATTGAGGTTGGTGAATAGGTTTTGAAGAGAGTGCCCGCGCACTACTGTGTCTGTAAATATATTAATATTGTTATATGTGCCCTGTTCTGGGCTTTCCTTTCCAAGACTGTGTGCATGCAAACATGCAGTAAGTAAGCCTGATATCTCTTGTTTGTTGTATTTCATCAAATTGTTATTAGTCTGCACGGCAATTTAGTCCAATATATTGCCACTTGTTGGTTATTGTTTTATGGTGAGTGTAGTATTCCTCAAAAACATGTATTACTACCTCTATTCTGTCCCTGTATGTTTTAATATAAAACTACAGCTGTATGGTGGTTTTGCCTTCAAGCCGTAAGAGCCATTCATTTATATCTGTTCCAGAACCACACACACTCATTTTGCTACTGTCAATAAACCTCTCAAAGGAACATGTTGTCTGGAGTGCATTCTAATCGATGCCCCCTGGTGGCCACAAGTTTTATGAACCAGTAGAATTATACTAGTTTAATCTAGTTTACCATGTATCCAAACCCCTTATTGAATTTACCTGTCATTTTACAACTAAATATCTGCTGAACTACCCCATTTACTATCTTACATCATCTCTTTAGCCCTGCATTATTTGGATACTTTTCATGAGAGTTCACCTGGGTTCCACCAGCAGCTAGGACAGTGAGTCCAAACAGCATGGCTGTGATGCAAATCAACAGTTCCAGCACCAGGAAAATCACCAGCGTCCCCAGGATCCCGTCAATCAACAGCTAGCCAGAGAAATCCAATAAGGTGAGAAAACAGGAAGAGTATGTATAATGAAACAAAGTGTTTCTTACTGTGACACTGATGATAACATAAACAAATAGAAGTGTAAAACACTCAGAATATCTTGTCTATCACTTAAAGACATATGTGTCAACTCCATGCACTCTACAAGACAAGACTGCATAGCCTATCTGACCTAAGTATTAGTTGTAACAGTAGTCAATCACTTACTTTACACTTTTGCTCGATCAGCCCGGTGCATTTCCTGAAACAATGTTGCTGCAGTGGACAGTAAAGACAAAGAAACATGGAGTCTTCTTTTTCACAACATGTAGTGTCAACTATGAATTCATGTGATTCTAGGAAGGGATCAGTGATTGCTCTGTGGATTGCCTCATCTACTGATTGACAAAAAAATCATGCATGTGGGATCCCCCACATGGCCATGAATTCAGCTATATGTATTTATTCGTTGTAGTTTATATTAGTTCGGCAGCTCATTCATTCACAGTCAGTGGACCACGTCCAATCATGCAAGTTTACACAGCGGCCATCATATCATATCTTCATGCTGCTGCAGCTCCCTCTATCACACTACCCACCTCCTTATGTGCAACTTGTTTCCCTTGATTTAACTGAGGATTTAATGCTCATGTATGTGTTTGTTCAGGGTGGATTAGTCCTCCAAGCAGAGTCCTCTGATTCTCCTTTATATAAGTGTCTCTGACTGAGCTGCATGAATGAGTTTTCCTCAGTGGAGAAGTAGCAGAGCATTTCTGGTGTTATTGGATCACTTCTTAATTCCTTCACTGTCAAACGTTACCAAAATGGAGCCATTTCCAATCAGCTGACTGATCCTGAGCATGTCTTTGTTAATTAGAGTGTTCCAAATCAGCGCTGAGTGACACAAGCAACAGCAGGGGAAAGATAAGAAATGGCAGAGCAGCAGCTGCTGTGGGGACCATCTGGTAGGGACTCATTTGTGGACTCTATTGCCCTGGTTTTCATCTCTCAGGCTACATACAGGCCATATCTCATTATATATTCTATAGAAAGCTGAAGGAATGAGACGTGAAACCCAGAAATGACTAAGCATTTTTGCACTTCTGGTTACTCTGTCTCAAAATCAATGGGTTTTGTGAATGTTTCTTGGTTAGATGCCTGAATTAAGTTAACACAAGCTTAAGACATTTTAACGTTTGGTTCTGCAATATAAAATATGTCGGTAAATAATCCCACTTGTGAATTTTGAAGCTTTGTATATATATATATATATGTATATATATATATATATATGTATATATATAATATAGGTAAGGACTGACACACCGCATAGTTTCAGGAGTTTATGCTAATGTTGCCATTTAGGAGCTACCTTTAGCTAATATGTTTACCTAAGACCTGTTGTGAACACCTTCAATGATTTCATAGTTGGTAACACCACAATTCCAGCTTTTAAAATGGTATTGTCCCTTATTAGGGGTAGTGTCCAATATACCAAAATGTACTTCAAGCTCACAGGAAGACATTTGGAAAATGATACTGGACAATAAGAACAAGTCAGGTAAAACATGAAAGTGTAGTCAAAACATACTGTATCACTTAAAAAAAAGGCTATTAGAAAATGTAGAAACTAGTACTAGGCCAATAAATATCTGTGATGATGTGATAGCAGCTCAACCGTAGCTACTTCTGGACTGTAAATTAATTTTAGTGACTGTTGTAATATGTTTTTAGATTGATTGAAACAAAGTGTGACAGTATAACCTGAGAGGGGTACTTTTGTTCAGGAATATATATCTGTCCTGCAAACATTGTTTCAGTCTTACACCAGGCAAGACTCACGTCTTCCAAAGATAAACAATGCAGAGAGCAGCCCTAAACAGATCACAGGCTACTTAATTTTAATAACAATATTCATCATTCAGTCGTGTGCTGTGGATGTTAGTCTTAATCAGACTATAACATGGTTTGACTACATGTTCACAGCTTTGTTTCAGTAGTTGCTATTCTTTTTTGCCACAGATTGTTTTATGATCATTAAAACCTTAAATCTATTGGATTTCATATAGTGCTCTGGCCTCTGTGTGCAGGTCTTCAAGACAATACCACGGCATGTAGCTCCAGTCTGTGGCAGTGTTCACAGTGGTAAGAGTCCTGACGGTAGGGCAGGTGTTTGGACATCAGACCCAAAGCAGCAGTGGCAAATGCAGCACTGATGAGGTGCAGCACCAGGACACATTTCACCTGCAAATGATAACAGAAGTGCTCATTTACAATAAGGTAATTACTCAAAACCTAACCCCAGCATAGAAAAGCAGTTTTACAATGTATGCACTACTCTGCAGCATCCTTCACATTTGCCTGTGAAAAGGCTTTCATTAGCCTTTTGTTACCAGTCACGTCTGTGACGCTGGTATTGTTTTCACCTTGTGAGTCTGTGTCTGTGTCAAAATGGTACAATTTGGTCCTTGAGTCACCTACTGCAGGAAATACCACAGAAGAGGATTTGTACTCTGCCAAGTGTGTATGTATGTTTGTCTGTGGACAGGTTTTTTCACCACGAAAGCTTCACAAGCGTGCAATTGTGTAGTTGAGATCAAAATGAAGGTCGAGTTTGAAAATGGCAAGGGGGCTGAAGGGGCCATTTGAGCTCTTATTGTTCCCAAATGGCACCACTGAACACTATAAAATGTTCAAATATTCTTACAATAAATTATTTTTTTGTCATAAAAAAGTAACTTTTGTTGTAGCCATTTAACAGTGAGTTGAAGATCATTTAATTGTCTGGCATCAGTATAATAGTTTAGCAGTTTGAAACTAGAGGCCTAAGTGTACTCGTGTTTTGTAGGGTGAATGGCTTTTACTGAATGAATCTAGCTGATTGTGTGTGTACAAAAGTGACCTGTATCATTATACTCACCCAAAACAGAGTAGGTTTCCTCCCACTGTGGACCAACACTGAACCAGACAAGGTCACCTGGTGGGTTACAATACAACTTACTTAGACACAGTATTTTCTGCTGCGGGAAACATGAAAGTCTGACAACATGACGTGTTTAACAAAACTAACCTGTATGACAACAATCAGGAAGAGGGCCACATCTCCTTTAAAGTGGACCTCATGGATCTGGAGCACAGAGGCACTCAGACAGAGAATCAAAGCCCCAATAACAATCTGGATTGCCTGAGAGGGGAGGGGAGGGGAGTAAAGAGCAGTTAGCCTAGGTGACCAGCAAAATATGGCAATATTTGTCAGAATTTCAGAGCTCTCTATTGTACAGTGACCAGACGGTTTGTCTGGGATTGTCCCGCTTTTTGAGTGTCCCAACAAGCTGTTCCAGATTTATCAGATGTATTTCGGCTATTTATTTAGGTATTTATTAGTTTCTGTTTGATGCTCATTCATTTTGATTTATTTATTTGGGTATTTTTACTTTAAGATTGATGTTCATTTCAACAGTGATCCAGTTAGTACAGTCTGTAATAGAGTCAAAGATTGTCCATTCACATCACCATCATTATTCAGGGATGAGACTGACAAATGCTGAAAAGGGAGGAACGTTATCGACACAACATTTCTAGGGGGGGGGTGCTGGTGGCATGAATTTTCATTTCAGCTCCAGTTGAACAGCTGGCTAGTTAGCTTCTTTTTTAAATCAATATTATTATTATTAACAACCTTTATTAGACAAAATCCATTTAGAACGAGGTCTCATTTTCAAAAGTTTTAGTCAAATAAAAACAAAGATAGCAAGAGTAGCGACTGAACCGGAACACGGGGGGGGGGCTTCATGTTTCATCACGTTACGTTTTTTCCTCCAAATTCGCGATAATGACGAACGTTAACAGTCGACAGAGTTCCGCATGCAGTGGACGTTAACTTAACCCAGCAAGTCTGAACGGTAACGGAACATAACGTAACTTAAACTGTAACGGAGGGAAATGAAGACGCTGTAGACATCTTAACGCTGATTGGCCAAAACTCGACACGTCACATCAAAGATGTTTTATTGTGAAGATCACGACATCACCTTTTCTCCTCGTCTCACTCCAATCGGAGAAACGCTGGCTGGCCAGTTCGACGTACTCTGCTTTTTATCGTTATGTTAGCAAGCACATACATTAAGACAATGATACGAGTTGAAGCGCTCCGGATAGTTACCGAGTCACAGTGTGTTCACATGTACGCGATCGTCAGAGCCCACGGAGGTACCTTACCCCCCCCCCCCCCCCCCCCCCCCCCCCCCCATCCCTTCAAAAAAAAACTCCTCGAATTTAGACTGATCTCAGAAATGGTCTCTGGAGTTCTAAAATAGCCGGAAATCTCATGCCTGATTATTATATCGGCCTTTAAAAATTGATATCTAGTCCTCATTATATGCTCAGAGCAACTGATGTAGTACAAAGTTCGAGATGGAGCAGATGGGAGTGGGGGTGGTTGGGTCAAACAAACACCAGACTTTCGTTCAGATTACCGCTGTTCTGTGTCCAGTACGAAACTAAAAGTAAACGTCAGTCGTTTGTCATGTGCGCTCACCCCTAGAGTCTTTGGCTCCATCTTGAGGTGGGACTGCAGTTGGCCCGGGGAGAGGGTCCCCACTGCAGGCATTGGATCTTTGTCATTAAGAGACATCCTGCTGGAGAAAAAAAACAGTATTTATAAAATGATTCAGTCAAAGAAAAGGAGTACAGCTAAAGAATGGAGAGGATTGTTAAAAGAAATTAAGTTAATATACTGTAAAATATGCACAAGGACGCACAAAGTTGGTGACACGATTTACCTCAGAGACTGTCTATGTATATCCGATGATGTCCCGTGGTTTACCTTCATTCTATCTGATTCTATCTATCCGATCTGTTAGTGGCTGTAAGACAGCATACGCCACCAAAAGGCAGAGAAGATGAAAACTGCTAAACAATGCAGGCTCCAAAATGTTCCTATTCCTGGTGCATTCCCTAGCATCATTAGAATATGTGATGAGCTCACGGCATACTTGTGTCCATGCTCTTTAAAACAATACTGTATAGCGGCACTAGTGGACAGGGAATCCACAGGGCCACTGTGATAAAGTCACCCTATAGTTTGAAGAATGTATTAACATGTTTTTTTTATTAATTCACTTTTCTGATATAAGCATTTCTTTATTTGATTTAGACTTATTATGTTCGTCAATTATGTTAATGCTCTTTTCTGACACTAAGTGATGCTGAAGACTTACAAAATGTTTTCAAAATGTCATCCAGCATCTTCACTGTGAGTGACTTTGACATGTTTTCAGACTGGGCACTCTGAGAGCTTAATTCACTAATAAAGACTGTGACATGCAGTTGAAAGCTCAGGAAAAATATAAAGTTAATCGTTGAGTTGAGATTACTTTGTCAAAATGTTCTGATGTGTTCAAAAGTGCAATGACAATTTCACCATATAGTCGCATCCAATCTGCTGACTTGTCAAAAATGTGTATAAATCCATAGTAAACTCTAATTAATATTTTGTGTTCATGGATTAACTAACAGCAATCTTCACTGTGAGTGACAAACATTGTGACCAGATGCCCCACTGTCCCCTACTATCGCTCCAGGTAGACAATGTGCTGATACTGTCCACTGAACAAATGGGATGTCCAGACCAAAGGTTGAACACTAAAGGGAAATAGACAGTCCAAAAATATTTATAAACATGACGCTCTCCCAAATCGAAAAACTAGAGTGCCAAAACCAAGGGCGTAGGTTTGCATAGGGTCCATAGGGACTAGGCACGACCAAAGTTTGGGAAAGACACAATTGTCCCCACCAATATTTTGTTAATTTGAATTGCCTGTTAGAAAAAAATATTTTGCACAATATATTTGCAAACTCATTCGTATTATTATTAGTGCTGGGCAAGTTAGCTCGTTATTATCGCGTTAACGCATTAATTAATTAACGCCGACAATTATTTTATAGCGCGTTTTTTTATTTTGAAAGTCCGTTGCTCACTGGCAGCGGTGGAGGAATGAAGACTACTGGACATCGCTGCGGTAAAGTCAGCAGACACTCAGATCTCCGTGGTCAACTCAGCAGACACTTACATGTTGGTGCACCTATATGCTGAAATTCACGGTAAACGCATTCAAATGGCACAGATCGGGAGCGAGCGAAGGACTTTGAAAGTTAGCGGAAAGATTAACGTGAGACAACATCCGGTTTCTTCAGAAGAACATCCGGTTTTCAGAATAAGATGCCAACAAGTATGAATTATATTCACATTAAGTATAAAACATGCTACCTGCATCTCTTGAGTTAAAGGGAAAATACACCTAAATTGTGCGTAAAGTGTCTTTATTCTTTGATCACTGGGTAACGATAATTACCCATATTAATTATTAATAAAATTGCGCAATACACTACTTTTGAATTAATTATTGAACGTTGCCATAACAATGCGATTAATCGCAAAAAATCCATGCGATTAATCGCGATTAAAAATTTTAATCATTGCCCAGCACTACTAATAATTGCATAAAGGAGGAAAGCACTTTATTTATAGCCTATTAAGTGCTGCAGAATAGATTTATTTTTTTTGTCTTTTTTGGCTGCACAACTGGGAAAAGTTTTTTATATATATTTTGGATATATAATATACTGTTACTGTATATTGGTATTTTAGCAGAACGTTTTTTATTTAATTATTTATTATTATTATTATTTATTTGGTGCAGAATACTGTTTTGTATTTAAACTAAGGATGTATTACTGTTATTATGTTTAAATCGGTTCCAAGTTACACAAATGTTAATATATTTTAATAAAGTTTGCCTTCATATAGCGGGGGGGGGGGGGGGGGGGGGGGGTGCTGGCGGTGTCCCTACCAATGCTGAGACCAAACCTACGCCCTTGGCCAAAACTCTTATCTGTGATGTAAAATATAAAGCCTGGAACTGCTCCATAGACAATTAATCTCATCTCCATTGGAATGGCATGTAGACATGTAGATGTGACGGCTAAAACACTATGTTTTTTAACAGCCGTTTTAACGAACTCTGTGCATACAAATAGAGAATGACATTCAGTGCTTCATGTGGACGAACAAGAACGCGAACATAGAGGACATTCCGTTAGTCCGCAGTAGACACCTGGGCGCTGGCGGGATCGCAGTGGGATTTGGCACAGCTCCAGGAGCAGCACTAACACAGGTCGAGCCGTTCTGTGCAGCCGTCCTGGATATGCATTTGTACAGGACATCCTTAGAAGACTAATGCCATGCTTTCCTTAGAACTGTGTCTATGCAAACTACTGTAATAACACATGAAAGCTGACGTTTCGCTTCCTCGGCGTTGTTGTCAACACTTCTTACTGTCCCACGTTAACGTTACCTGTCCTAGTTTCTCCTGCAGGACAAAAAGCATTGAGCGGACGATCTTACCTCGATCTTGCTGTGTTCCAGCAGCTCGCCGTCTCTTCGTATCTGCTCGGTAAACGTGTAGCCTATACAGCCGTGGTGCTGTCCGTGTTGTTGGCTGCTCTGCAGGCTGCAGCAGGGTGTGTTCAGGAGCTGGATTTCACTGCAGTAACGATGATGCTGCGACTTCTGCAGACTTGCTGCAGTTCACATGCACGACTGCAGACATGGGAGCCAGCAGGCTGTGCTTCTATTACGCAAACCTTCCTAAAAAGTATAACACGCTAACACTTACTAATGTTAAGATGATGCTCTATCAATACAAGTTTATTTCTAGAAGAGTCTCAGCTGACAGTGAGAGGACACAGCAGGAAATGGCGGGGCGGTTTTTGGGACCGTAATACATTGAAGACACACACCCCACTGCAGCGGTGCCATAATGACTTTTGAATTGTGTGTGTTTCAAAAGACTGTGGTGGGTGCAGGGTCTGAGGGCATGCTCCCTGGAATGACATTTTGGACGTTTTGAAGTTAAATGCATCAATCTGCTGCACTTTCACAGCGAAATTAAGAGGCTAGATCTATTAAGAACTTTAAGATATAGTGAACAATTTCATTCTGAACAGAGGTTGTATAGATGACACACAAAGTCACACCCACAGAGCATGGTAGTGTTGGTGTTTAAGACAGGTCTTGCCTTAGTCACCGCAGACCCTTGAGGACACAATGGTTGTATGATTGGATAAAGGTCAACATCTTCGATGTCATCGTCATCTTTCGACATTATCGCCAACGATCTATTACCGTAATACCTGGCTTAGACGTTAATACTTTATTACCAAAACACCTGCAAGTGGGGGAACAAAAATGTGATGCCATCCCTGTGTCAGCGTGAGTTTCCTCCAGATACTCCAGCATACTCCCACAGTCCAAAAACGATTAAATCAATTAGCGAGATGGAACTAAAAACTCACTATAAGAATACTGTTATCAGCTGATTGAGTGGGAGTTATCAGCTGATAACATTATTCTTATAGTGAGTTTTTAGTTAGTCATCAGCCTTATAGAAATGGGTTAGATCACATATATGAATACAAGAAGACACATTCAACTTCTAGTGGCCGAAGTAACTATGCCAGGAGTAAAGTTGGAAGTTAGGTAACTTGGTAGAGTGACAAAGTCTGCATGGGGTGGTGGTGGAAAGACATGTCAAACAAACACAGGACTTTCACATAGGAGACTCCTATTTGTGTCCTGTGTCAAACCAATAATCTATATTACTGACTTATTTTACAATTACTTTTTGTAACCATATAGTCTACATAAGTTACATAACAAACTATTTTTTTAACCCAAAAATACTTTTGTTGGCTAAACTTAAAGTTGTTTAATTTCAATTCACATTGTTAAGTTTCACTTGCAGCTCTGCCCGTTTGAAGCATTAGAATGGTAGTGTAATGGTAGGGTAACCACTGATAACACTCATTTATTCGACAAATAACATTAAAAATGTTTCTCATTTGGACGCTTTGGCTCCTCCATCCTCACCATGGTTGTCCCCCATTGACATCACTGACCAGACCGCAATATTTTCTGACTAAAAGTACTCTGCTTTGGGGAGGCAAAGATATGCCAAGATTACAGACTTGCTCATCTGAACGCTATGATTGCTTGTGTGAGTGTTTGTGTGTTTGTGGGCGGTGACGTGATGAAGTGAATGATCTTGTTGTTACTACAAAATCTTTACTTAATATGGTGCTTCTTTAATCATGTCAACCGCTTGAGAGAACCTGACAGGCTGCTGAAACCATGCGAAGCGTGCTTCAGGTAACTAGATAGTTTTACGAGTGGACCCTAGACATCATCCGACCAACTCATGTGTGGTCGCACTATATTTAACAGATGCGCCCCCCCCCCCCTTAAATAGATTTAAGACATGAGGTGGCGCCAAGAGACAAGCAGGTTTTCTATGGCTATGATTACATAACCATAGAAACCCTGCTTGTCTTTAGTCAGTGTGTGAAGCCACAGCATGGGTCTAGCAGTAGTGTGGGGTGCTAGACTGTGGTTTCACAACTCAGAACGCTAAAAGAAGACGTACAATGGAATACCTTAAATACTTTATAATATTTTAGCTGTTTGCAGGTACTGAACGTTGTATCCTGTAACAAGAGTTTAAGGAACTTCCGCATTGGCTTCACTTCACTCAGACCCGTAGCATTCCGCCTGACCTACATACACAAATAATACCTTATGGCAGCTGTATTCTCACAATGTTACAAGATCATGCAAGAGAAAGGTTCTATGGAAAAAACTATCTGGCAGATCAGGCTACTACTACTCTCTCTAACATTAAACTACGTGGGGAGCTGTTAGTGCAAACTAACATTTTAACAGAATATTGTAAACATTTCAAGTCTTCAGCACTTCACTAAACACTTCCTAATTCCTTACATGTATGTGTCGATGTGCCACAAAAAGTGTTTGGAAACATTTACGTTAACCTCTCTTACTAACCCAGCAGCTGGCGCGTCTTTTGTCTTGTTGTGACAGCTGTGTTCAGTGTCATGTTGTAGAACAAGGAAATACTTTTTTTTTCACAGTTCACAACTTTGAAGCTGCAGCTGGTGAGAGTCTGTCCACGTTTAATAATATCACATTCCAATAAGGCCAACACTAGATAGATGTGGCATTCTCCACCCTGTTGGGAGATGGGCCGTAACACAGGGAGCCCCCTGTGGTGCCTATGGCCCTCGTCCAATGAGACCTTAGTGTTGAGTTTGGACCAAAAATCACACGTAGGTGAGATTTAACATCTTGTGGGGCTTGGTGTGATTTTAACCCAAATCAAGCTGTTTTACCATGTAGGCCCAACTAGGCTCAACTCCCTTTGTTCCAACCACATGGTGAAGTCCCAACAACCCCATCTTGGAGATATCATCACTTCATATCCTTGTACCTCTTTTACAATACTCTTGCATCCATTTCTCAATGAAAGAATAGAGCTGCCCAGGTGAAATAGAAATCTTTACATGGATAGTAAATTGTTAAAGATACACAGAAATATTTCAGCAAAAGAAAAATATCAGTCCAAAATCTTGGGGGTTGTAACATCACTGAAGACATATCACACTCTGGACACATCCTGTTCCGACTCGTAGGAGCTACAGAACACTGTACGCCAAAATAACTGGACACACGAATAGTTCCTTCCAGCAGGCAGTCACTCTGATGAACAGACTTTATGTTATCATTATGAAGATGAGGATACATCTCTACATGTAGTTCTGCACGTGGTAATGGTAAATGGACTTGTATTGTATAGCGCCTTTCTAGTCTTCCGGCCACTCAAAGCGCTTTAACACTACATGTCATTCACCCAATCATACACTGATGACAGGGGCTACCACCTGATGACAGGGGCTACCAGCAACATTTAATGAATATCAATAAATGCAGGTGCTGATGAATCATCATGTAATAATCAAGGTTATAATGAGAATGTCTTTAAATTTGAAGAAATAATTTAGAAGTGCATGTGTTTTAAAGTGAGTGGACATTATGTAAATATATCTCACATCAAATATATATTCTACCCAACACACAGGGATGTTCAGCCTCATATGAACCAATATTTAATGCAGATGTGTTTACTGCTGAAAGATAACATACTGCTTTTCCCTGACTATAATTGCATCCGTCATACAGGTTTAAATGGGGAAATTAAGTTGTTTTAGGCTTCAGAACACAAATAAAATCTGAACTTGGTGGTGGAATTTCATATGCACCAGTATAAAGCTGTGGTATCAGAGCTGCAGCTGATCAGAGTGAAGGGGGATTTGAGATGTACTTCAGGATGGCAAACCAGACCAATTTCTAGGTCACCCGAGGAGTGAAGAGACATGAAATAAGGCAGATGAGAAACGCCCCAGGTTTCGAAATACATGTAAGAAATCCCTTGATGGCAGAAAGCTGACTGTAACCTCTTTATTGAAGTGCATGTAAAAACACTGAGTGACAGCACTGTGTCATCACAAAAGAGGTTATGGTTACAGGTTTACTGATGTTGTGTCCAAATGGCCCATTGTGTATGATGCACAGGAAATAAGTGATAAGCATCATGTCAACTATAGCCAAAGCATGTTCCCATTGTGTGTAATACCATCGCACAAACAAAAAATAAACAAGACTACTGGTCTGAGCTCTGTGGCCCTTTCCGACCAGTTAATTATCTTTCCTGCAAAATCAGTTTGTATAAAATGTATATTAATTGCCAAAGCAAATGATGAGCACGGACCCACCTCCCTATTTGGAACGAGAGGACAATTTAAAGCGATGGTTGTGATGTTTTGAAGGGCGGTTGTATGAGATAGTCAGTGTATTACCTTCAAGTAGATGGAGTTTGGAGAAACAGACAGGAGTACAAAGCAATGTACTGTTGTGGACAGGGGCAACAGCGAAACATATTTTAGACACCAAAAAATGTAATATCAGTTTCAGTGTATGCTATATTCAGAATATTGTTGGAGGGGAACTGAAGAGGAATCTATACTTTCTTCAAAGCCACAAGACCAAGATAGTATATATACGTTTCTCTTTCAGTTCAGTTCCCCGTCACAAAATATTAAAAATATTAATTTTGTTTAGGTGTCTAAAATATGTTTTGCTGCTGCCCCCTTGCTGGTACTGCCGCCTGTTTCTCCCAACTCCATATACTGACTATGGAGAGGTAACTAATACAACCCCAGTTGAAAACATCTGAACAATCCCTTCAAAATCCAACATTCTGTTCATGTATGTTTTGAATGAACTCTTGAAAATGCAATGGTCTAATAAAAAAAGATGCATATCTTTGGCGGTCACTGGCTTTGCATCAAACACTCGCTAGTCTATAAAAATGTTTAAAGAACCAGCTGTATTGGATCAGCTTGTACCTTTTGGTCTCAAGTGTTACTGTCTAGTAAGTGAAAACATTTAGGACATAACAGTGGACATGTGTTTCAGTGTCTGGCAACAACAAAAAGTCTCATCCCAACTTTTGTGTCTGCATTTAAGTACGACGGAAAGATTGTCTTTCATCCTATTAAATCCAAATCTTACCCATCAGGATCAGAGTCCACAGTGTTTGTACTGTCTCATTGGCTGTGCAAACAGAACCTCCCACTGAGCTGACTGACTGTCACCATGGTAATTCTGGTACCTGGAATGGCCTTTCCTCCCCTCTGATCTCATCAGAGACTGTTCAGATGGGGGTGTTAGGCAAATGCCCATTAGAGCCTGTGAGTGCCCCATTACAAACTAGCCCACTAGCCTGTCCATTGCGTTTGCTCAGAAACCTGTTCCCCTTGAGAGCCTCCTGCTCCACAGGGGTCCTTCTGTCAGATTCTCTAGTTGGAGTTACTGCCTGCGGGGCCGTTCGGCTGCGACAGCGCTGTCTGATGACGTACAGAAGCATTGTGATTAGCAGACTGAGGCAGAGCACCAGCAGAACTGACACAACCACCAGCTCCTTAAGGTAGCAGGGGCCTCGGGCCGACAGCAGGGGCTCCCCATCCCGGAACTCTGCCTCTTTCTGCCCAGATTCCTCTGTCCACAGGGTCACGTTTCTGCCCTGCTGTCTGGTGGTGACTTGAGTGTCCCTGTTGGACAGTGTTGCCTCAGTCTCTCCTTGTCTTGTTTCTGTTGTTTTAGGCCAAGTCCCCAAAGAGGTATGCAGTCCAGGCCAAGGCCTGGCCACACTCTTTGTTGTGGGTATGTGGTGTGCCTCAGGCCAGGTGTAGCTGGTTGGAATTTGAGTCATGCTGCTCTTCTGTTTGACATGAAAGATGGCCATAGTTTGTTGGTAGCCATTCTCAATGGACAGGCAAAGGTAGTGACCCAGTGTGGCGGGGGATGCCACAAAGCTCAAACTCCCATCCTCCAGGTGTAGGTACAAGTCTGAAGACAGCCGGCTGTTTGGACGCTCCCACAGCTGCTGGGAGAGCTGCGACGCTGCGGGACACTGCAGCCGCACCACTTCATTCAGAGACACTGACACCAGTTCTCCTGCAGGACATGAGGCTGAAATACAGATTACTCACCAAAACCCTCCATACCCCTCAACCCAGCATCATCAAATATCAAGAAAGCTGCAGACAGCAATCGAAACCTGCCAAAGAATGTGCTGACCAGGAAATAAATGCATAGATGTTACATGTGCATGTCTGATGACATTATTAAAGCAAAAAACTGCAAGCAACCTTATTATCTCCACTTGCTCATTGCATACTCCACGACCAAGTGTACCTACTATAACACAGGTATGTGGGATGTGCTAATTCTGAGCGTACATAACAAAGCATACACCAGTCCTTGAGCCCAATGTGGGATTACAACCCATGAATGCAGGCAGGGGAAGTGAGGCTAATGTGGAACAGGGTGCACCATGTCTAGTCCGTACCATGACTGCAGGTAACTCAAATCATCTCCTGAGACAGGTAAGTGACAAGTTATTCCTTAACACTTATATTTATATATATATATATATATATACAGTATATACAGCGGGTAAAATAAGTATTGAACACGTCACCATTTTTCTCAGTAAATATATTTCTAAAGGTGCTATTGACATGACATTTTCACCAGATGTCGGTAACAACCCAAGTAATCCATACATACACAGAAATCCAAACAAATAAATTCAGTAACCTCTTGTACTGGCCCTTTCCGACCAGTTAATTATCTTTCCTGCAAAATCAGTTTGTATAAAATGTATATTAATTGCCAAAGCAAATGATGAGCACGGACCCACCTCCCTGTTTGGAACGAGAGGACAATTTAAAGCGATGGTTGTGATGTTTTGAAGGGAGGTTGTATGAGATAGTCATACAACCTCATTGTACCTGGATTGTATGTAATAAATTCAGAAATTAAGTTATGTGTAATAAAATGGAATGACGCAGGGAAAAAGTATTGAACACGCTTACTGAAATTTATTTAATACTTCGTACAAAAGTCTTTGTTGGTAATGACAGCTTCAAGACGCCTCCTGTATGGAGAAACTAGGCGCATGCATTGCTCAGGTGTGGTTTTGGCCCATTCTTCCACACAAACAGTCTTCAAATCTTGAAGGTTCAATGGGCCTCTTCTATGAACTCTGATCTTTAGTTATTTCCATAGATTTTCTATTGGATTCAAGTCAGGTGATTGGCTGGGCCATTCTAGCAGCTTTATTTTATTTCTCTGAAACCAGTTGAGCAGTGTTGGGGCCACAATCCGGAAATAGAAAGAACATAATTTCACCATAAACCAGCCACGGCCAGGTGCTCCTCGCAAGATTTCTGACAGAGGAGTGAAAAGAATTATCAGAAGAGTTGTCCAAGAGCCAAGGACCACTTGTGGAGAGCTTCAGAAAGACCTGGAGGTACAATAGTTTCAAAGAAAACAATAAGTAATGCACTCAACCGCCGTGGCCTGTATGCACGCAAGACTCCATTGCTGAAGAAAAAGCATGTTGAAGCTTGTTTAAAGTTTGCTGCACAACATTTAGACAAGCCTGTGAAATAATGGGAGAATATAGTCTCGTCAGATGAGACCAAAATGTAACTCTTTGGATGCCATAATACACACCATGTTTGGAGGTCAAATGGCACTGCACATCACCCCCAAAACACCATACCAACAGTGAGGTTTGGAGGTGGGAACATCATGTGTGGGGCTGTTTTTCAGCATACAGCACTGGCAAACTTCATATAATTGAAGGAAGGATGAATGGAAAAATGTTCTTGATAAAAATCTGCTCCCATCTACCAGGATGATGAAGATGAAACGATGGTGGACATTTCAGCACGACAATGATCCCAAACATACAGCCAAGGAAACTCTCAACTGGTTTCAGAGAAATAAAATAAAGCTGCTAGAATGGCCCAGCCTGACTTGAATCCAATAGAAAATCTATGGAAATAACTAAAGATCAGAGTTCATAGAAGAGGCCCACAGAACATTCAAGATTTGAAGACTGTTTGTGTGGAAGAATGGGCCAAAACCACACCTGAGCAATGCATGCGCCTAGTTTCTCCATACAGGAGGCATCTTGAAGCTGTCATTACCAACAAAGGCTTTTGTACGAAGTATTAAATAAATTTCAGTAAGCGTGTTCAATACTTTTTTCCTGTGTCATTCCATTTTATTACACATAACTTAATTTCTGAATTTATTTGTTTGGATTTCTTTGTATGTATGGATTACTTGGGTTGTTACCGACATCTGGTGAAAATGTCATGTCAATAGCACCTTTAGAAATATATTTACTGAGAAAAATGGTGACGTGTTCAATACTTATTTTACCCGCTGTATATATGTGGGTCAATGACATGACATTCATATTTTAGTGGGTCAATTATTTCCTATTAATTCATGACATATATCATTTCATTCAATAAAAGCTATTGAGTTTGAATACATTCAAATAAAATTCATTCTTTTATGTTTTGGCATCTCAAACCCTGAAAATGTCTGACGGTGCCACCGTTTGAGCAAATGAACAGACTAAGAAAACTATACATTTTTTTTTATTTTAATGATAATAAATTCAAGATTAATACAATGGTATGATTTTAAATAAACACAATTTTACAAATACCTATAGTTTAAAGCAATTGAGATCATTATACATCTTTTGTCCAGTAATTTGAGTGTTCTCAAATGTCAGGGTGGTGCAACTGTAAAGATGGGACTTTTATTATAAAATTAAAGTGCAGAACAGTAAACAGGATATTGCATCATCAAGAGGACCCCTACTGACCTTAATGGCAGAGGGAAAATATTTTTAGATGTTTTTTAAATATTGATAAAAAATGTTAACTCATAGGTAGGCGGGTACACTTTCCATGATCCACTAGATCCAAAAGATGCTAAATTGAGCAAGAAAGTCTCCAAGTCTTCAACACTGACAGTCTGTCCCTTCAGGCCTTCCTCCAAAGCCACTCCCCCAAAACTATCATTATAAACATAACCAACCAACCAGTGGCGGGCCGTGCATTTTATACCTGGGCCTTCTGTACTGTCCTACTAAACTTGAGCCAGCTCCTAATAAGCTCATTATGACGCCACAGCTACGGTTATTTGTTTCTAGGGGTGTAATAATACACGTATTCGTATTAAACCGTTCAGTACGAGGCTTACGAACCGAACAATATGTTTGAATAATACTAGTGCATTTGGAAAATGCAGAAGCTTAAATTGTGGGAAATATAATGTTTTCGGGCTGTGTGACCTTTTGAACCTGGAACAATAACAAAAAACAGCTGAGGCCCTGCACATGTCTTCAGGGAGGCTAAGCTAAACTAGCGGGGGAACAACAGCAGCACACAATCTACGAACTCTCCCCACAGCGTTTAGCTGTTCCCTACTGATTCAGACAGGGCTAAAGCAATGGCCACATAATCCCCATTTCTCCAGACCATCATACTTGCTTTGTAAAAAGAAAACAACAGCGCGAACGGATTCAATTGTCCGGACAATAACCACGCGCATGACGGGATGCTTCGTAATTAACGAACAATGCATATAGCATTTGTTAACAAGTCAGTAACTCCTAAATCCATTTCTCCCCCTCCTTCAGCCATTGAGTGTTAAAAAAACAAAGCTAGGTAAAAAAAAAAAAAAGAATCTAAACCAAGCAAAACACTAAAAATGTCATAACTTCTCTTATATATGTTTCAACCTGAACTCTTACAAAACACTAAGATCTGCTAGCTAGCTTTCTGTTTGACAAAAGTCAAGCTGGCCCACTGACCAATCACGGCGCACGTTAATGCTGCACTGCACGTTAATGCAGATGTACTTAGGAGGCTACCTCGGTACCACTGGCACATCAAAGAATACACCCAACATGTCTAACTAAAGATCTGATTGGTTGAAGATTATGACAATCAACAATATCGTCCCTATTTACTTAAACTGCAAAGGCTCTCTAGCGGGCATCGGGAAACATCGAGAAATAGGGGCTGAATCTGATTGGATAAAAGCTCTCCTTAAAGCAAGCTCTGCTGGAAGCAGAGCAACAGAGGAAGACAGGAGCTGTGCAATGAGAAAATAAGCTAATGGGAAAATAAATTATAATACATGTAGTGTATTTGTGAAAAATTATTAAATTATAAAATAGCTATAACTTTGTGATTCTGTTTAGGCCAGCAGAGAAGGCTTAGCTGGCCCTGACGGCCCACCACTGCAACCAACATGGCTGCTATTCGTACTCACAGCTTTCAAGCTAGCAGCTTGTGGAAGACTGAGTGACGATCAATGAGTACACGGAGGCAGGAACAGGTCAGGTAGCCGTCTAATCATTATATACGAGCTGAATGAAATGATCGAACGAGCTTCTTACAGTCCTCAGACAGACACAGATACCAGATTATTATTTTTTTTGTCAGCGCGTTAACTGTGAGGATGTAAAGAGGATGTAAACTTTCAAATGTTTTTCATGATAATATTTTATAATTATTTTAGACGCCATTGTTAAGTAAAGCGAAATCAACATGGCATATCTTGCCAAAAGAAAAGAGAGATAAGAGAGATGATGTGAGGGTTCCGGGACAGAGGATGTCGTATGTGTAGAGATTGTAAAGCCCTCTGAGGCAAATTTGTGATTTTGGGCTATACAAAAATAAATTTAATTTAATTTAATTATTGTTGATTGTCATAGTGTTCAACCAATCAGATCTTTAGTTTGACATGTTGGGCGTATTCTTTGATGTGCCAGAGCCTGCTAGCTGGCCTAGCCATACGTGATTGGTCAGTGGGCTAGCCTGACATGTTGGGCGGTGACAATGCCAATATCTGCTGCCTCTGTCGAGCGGACATTTTGAGCCCTCAAATGCATTAAAACGTATTCAAGAAATACAACTGGGGAGGCTCGACTGTCTTCACTGGCGTCCATGAATTGAGAAGGACTTCTTACTGGAACTAAAACTCACGGATGTACTGAACAACCGTGAGATTAAACTCTTTATTAACAAAGAAAGGAGGATGGACTTTGTCTTTAAATAGTGAACAGCAGCTCTGGTAAGTTAAATGCGTTTGTTTTTACATCTGCAGTAGCTTTAATGTGCTTGTTTGTATATTATTATTTGTACAACTTTTTGATTTTTGTTTGGTTTTATATGTGATAGGAACCATTGTTACGTCCTATGTTGCTCTGGGGACATATTTAGCGGTGCCAGTGTTGCCAACTTGCCGACTTTCTCGCTAAATCTGGCGACTTTCCAAACCCTCATGACGACTTTTTTTGTCAAAAGCTACTAGCGACAAATCCAGCGACTTTTTCTGGTGTTATTGGAGACTTTGCTGGTGTTTTTACTCGATAACGTTAAAGCACTACCGTTCTACAGTTACTGCCATGAACGAGCAGCGGGAGCTGCCGTGAGCCCCTCCGCCGCCCAAAAGCACACACAGGTACTCTCATAGAAGCCTCGTGCTGCAGTCAGAGCAGAGAGGAGACGCAGTCTCTGCGTATTCTCTGCAGTTAGTGTATTTATAGGTGTTGAGCTTCATTTTTACATGAAACAAATAATAACCGTAGCTGTGTTTCAGCTGCAGGACAGCAGTGAAGGCCCAGGTATAAAATGCACGGCCCGCCACTGCATTGAACCATATATATATTTTAGTGCTGGGCAAGTTAGCGCATTATTATCGCGTTAACGCATTAATTAATTAACGCCGACAATTATTTAATAGCGCGTTAATGCATTTTTTTTATTTTGAAAGTCCATTGCTCACTGGCAGCGATGGAGGGAGGCTTCAGCAGACTACATTGATGCAGCGTGTGGGAGAAGTATAGATAAACAAAAGCAAGACAAGCTAACAAATGCCACAGAGAAGTGGATACAAACTGCAGCCGATTAGTATTGTGGAAAATGTCGGTCTGAGGAACGTTCTCAAGGTGCGTTCGTGTTGCGTTTGGTGTGTTGCTCATGTCCAAAAGCAGCATCGATATATGTTATGGCCAATCATACTTTCTTACATACATATAAAAAGGACAGCCAGCTCGATGGGACTACACACACAGACACACTAGACGCAGACGCTCATGTTATGGCATGAATGAGTCCGCGATTTGCCGCAACTTGGTTTACACGGAAGTTAGCCGCTGCAACGGCAAAAATGTGCTGCCGCTCTGTCCATGGATGGAGTCATCCTTGGAGAAAACTTGCAGCTGCAGTTGCTTTTTCTGCTGTGAGTTTAATAATACAGTAACTAGAGCCCAACTGATAAATCAGCCAATATAGGCTTATCGCATACATCGTATAAGCGCAAATGTTCGCTGAGAAATCACCATGTCAGAAGAGAAATGTCAATGTTCGATTTGAAATCCTTTCCAAACTCAGTCAGTTTGTCCACTGACAAGTTTATTTTACACTTTAAAATGTTCCACTTAGTCAAACTCTTATAAACAAATAATCAAGGAATTCCGAACCAAAATTTGTATATACACAAAGTATTCAGGCCAGCTGTTGTGATTGTTTAAAAAAACAAGTTAATCATGAGCCTTAGTGACATATTGGACGATAAATTCTGCTATGAAGAAAAGTCTAGCTTTAATCCTGTAAATGTCAATATGTCTTTTATGTATGTATGTAAGTATGTAACCAGCAACTGAGATAAGTGACACTTACCTGCAGGCAGTTTGTTTGGACCAAATCTGGCTCTGTGTGTTAATGAAACAGTGTTGCATGCCTCTTCAACATTTCCTCTGTCTATGTCCTGGCATCTGAGGAGGGAGAACTACAGTCAGCAGAGAAGGCTGGTACAACTGTCTGGTACAACTGCCAAATTGAATGGCAGCCATCAGAAGCTACCTCCATTTACTGTTTTCATGTTAGCAACCCTATAGTTTAACTTTAAAATGTACACATTTTAGGGTGAATATTCCTGTAGTTTTTTCATATCACAATATATATTGCAGAAAAAATAATGCAATGTCAGGTTTTTTTTCCAATCATGTCACCCTACACATTAATCACAGTATAAGCCTAATGGCCTATATTAACATGTGGTGTAATGACAATATGACATCAGGGCAGAGGTAGTACTGGTAAATGATTTGCTGTTAGATCTAGAAAAAGACGATTAATCATCTAATTGACATATCAAGAGGTGATAGTGTTGAACTTTTGTGGGAGAAATAAACTGATAACGTGTCAGATATGTCTTGGGACAGCTACGTTTTAGCCCACATTTTCTAACCGCATTGCATTGATAATAGTGCCTTGGAGGTTTTTTCATGGAGTGGAGATTTACGTTCTGAAAAAATATCTCAAAGAATCGAAATAATAAATCATGCATTTGTGGCTGGAGCGCATTTGTAGTTCCTCTCAATTTAGTTTGATTGACTGACTTCTTTCTCTTTTACGGTTTGTTCTAGTATTATAATTGATGATTAAAGGCCCTTGCACTTTCGTGAACCTCAGGGTACTGGGTATCGAACTCTGCCTGCACAATTAGACATTATTTTCTGTATGAAGTGCGTGGTGTGACTGGTGGTGTATGACTTTCTATGACCACAACAGGCGCTGGAGAACATGCACTAAACATGCATTGTGTTGCTGTATGTAAGGGTGGACCACACAACATGAATTGAAAATTGAATGTTGTGTGTTACAAAGCCTACTTCCACTTGCCAACTGCTGGCACAATTACTTTGACTTAATATTGGCATGAGTATGTCCTCAGGCCACAGCTCTTATGAAGCATGTCAAGTTTGGGGAAGAATTGATCAAGTACACTTGAGTAACAACAGCATTTTGTTTGAGAATCCTATAAATTATCCACCACACCATGGCAATGCAGTTTCATTAAAGCTAAAACTTTTGATCCATTTTAATTGCAAAGGTCCAAAGTTTATAGTGACATTTTTAAAGTCTAATCTGGTTACATCTCCAGGAGGTTCAAGTACAGTGCCTGGAAATCACAAAAAATACACAAAAAATTCACACAGAATTCAAAATGGCCCACTTACTGTTTTTAAAGTCCATATGCGATATATATGCCTACCAAATGTCGGTCATCTCGGTGAAATCTACTGGGAGAGCTGCCTTGTTGAAAACTTGTGCACTCTTTCCATAGCCAAGCACAAAAACCATATGATATACCACATTTTCATTTGTTTGGATAAAACCACAAGAGCTTTGGTTTTAGGCATTGTGAAGGTCTTCCTATTTTAATGACCGAAGTTGAGGGTGATCTGAGAAGTACGCCCAGGAATGGAGACGTCAGGGGTAGTGGAGGGATGCCGGTTGTTATTTCTTGCTTGTAGTGCAAGGTCTTTGCTGGCCCAACCGCTGGTTGGTGCTCGGGCCCTCATAATAATAATCATTAGAATTAAAATACTGCTTGAGTCCTAATTAATAGTATGCACAGGCTGCCAAGTGCAGTCATTAGAAAGGTCAATTGACCTTTAATGTGTTTTATTTTGTAGCCTAATGATGCTTTTTATTTTAACAGTAGTATCATATATCATCATAACCCCCTAACTTTTAACATGATCTTGTGGTACTCACAGACTGGCATGGGTGTTGGAGGCCTCCACACAGGCCCTGCTGGCAGGGTCCCAACCACAGAAGGGATCTCGGGCAAGAACACACTGAGGACAGGTCCAGTAGAAAGAGCAGTTGGCTGTTGGAATACTCACCACACCCTCTGACGTGCCAACATATATCATACCCTGCATTAGGACAAAATTAGATCAAAACAATTAGAAGAGTATCCGAAGATGATTTTTACACGAACTGCCTCCTGAACACCACTGCAAATTCTTTGCATCAAGGCTTTGTTCAACATTTTTTTGGCAATAAATTTGAATAAATACAGGGATTTTTTCACAGCAATATAAAAAAGATATTAGAGAGGGAATGATGACCAATTTAACCCCTAACACTAGCTCTGAGCGGCTTATCACACAATAAAAAACGACTAATGCCAATACACTGTAAAAAAAACATGTGGTTACATTCAAATTAAGTAAATAAATAATAGTAACTTCTACATAGAAAATAATATATAAAATGTGCAGTTTGGAATCAAATTGAGCAGGATTAAACAATTTTGAATGCTTTATCAATTGCATTTTACTTAATTTAGTTTGGATAAAATCAGCTGTGAATCACTAAGTAGAATTTACTTATTTAATCAGGAAAGTCAAAGAGGCAGAAAATGTATCAATTTTACTCATAGTGAGGTCTTTGGTTTTAATCACATTACACCTCCGCCCACCGTATTCTGCGCCACATGGACATTAATCTCATTATCTGCCACACATATCAGGGACAGGGACTGTAGTTTTTTCAAAGGGAAGTTAGTTACAATTTATTAAGTTGCTGCTGCAGTTGAACATCATTTTGCTTTTTGCAAGTTACCAAACATGCCAACTTCACTGCACTGTAAATCAAAGTTGAGCTAGTGAATTGAAGTCAATCTGCTTTGTCTTTGATTCACCTAAAAACATGGCAAGGACTGAAAAAGTGGTAGGTTCAATGTCACAATTTAATGTGACTTACCATATGTTATACCCTTTTAATATACCAGCTAATCAACTTTTACCAAGTATTTTGGCCTCAGCCCGAACTTAGAGGCTGCACAAATGTAGGAACAAACATTCTTGCTCTCAGTTACTTTTACTAACATTCCGTTTTCTCATGTAAATTTTTACCAAATGAACCTGCTTTTCAGCTTTTATAAATTCAGGGAGAAAAATCTGTAGGTTTTGTAAGAAAGGGACATTTTCACGTTCTTTATTTCATTTATATAATTTGCGGTTAATTTAATCCAAAGTCTGTTGTACTCATTCCAAATTCACACTGGCTCTCTGTTAATAGCCACACAGGTTCATGTATCAGTTCACGGTACATGAGGCCTCAGTTGCAGATGGAAGTACCGCCCTATTCCAGCCTCTCTCTGTCAGAGTATGCTTTCAAGTTTGCAAGTTCCTGCTGACAGAAAACACTGAGCTGGGTTTGTGAACGGAGGTCTTAAAATGATTTAAAAAAAGATGAACACTTGTAAAAGTTTAGGCTTTAGAGCTAGTTTGGTTATTTGTCTTTCAGACCCAGGATGAGTTTCACAGAACCACAACGGTGCAACTTGAATCAAAGTTCATGTCCAAGCTGGGCTTCTGAAGCTCCTCCGCTCCAAGGGCGGGACCATGGGGCTGAGGTTGCAGGCTATCGTACTCAAGGTGTCCTTCATTAAGTATGTTTGCTTATATTTTATTTTGGAGATTTTATGATCAAACTGCTGCAAAATCATTCGCTTGTTACTTAAATCTACAGGATGTAAGAATCTAATGTAAGCTTGTGATTCTCTCCTCAAAAGAGTATGAAAAAAATTGCTTGTGTACGCCAGTGGCCACTTTATTAGATACATAATTATTCAAGTTCATATAGTTCCGTGTTCGACATAGTCAGAAATATGTACATGTAATTACATGTTTATTATTGAGGTCACAGTTAAAAGTGTAGTGAACTGTATTGTACTGAAGGGTGTTTCTAATTCTTAGTACTCCATATTTCCGTACATGTGGGGTCACAATATTCAAAACACCTTCAAATATAGGGTAGTCCAGTAGAATATATTCAACAGTAATGCTTCAGTGCTAAAACATATATTTCATGAACACTTCTACACCAGTGTCAACAAAATTATAGCCAACATTAAAGTAGACAGCATGGCACAACAATTTGATTTAATTGCATTAGATTGTACAGGTGCAAGTATTTAAAGTCCAGAGAAGAAAAGGTGAGCGCTACCATCAGTCCTGTGTCATGCCAACAGTAAAGCATCCTGAGACGTGTGGGGTTGCTTCTCAACCAAGGGAGTGGGCTCATTCACAATTTTGCCTAAGAACACAGCCATGAATAAAGAATGGTACCAAAACATCCTCCGAGAGCAACTTCTCGTCAACTGCAAATATTGACTCTTTGCATAAACTTACTGTAATTGTCAATAAAAGCCTTTGACACTTGTGTAATGCCCACAAATATTGGGAAGAGCAGAGGTACTCGTGCAGTTTTGGTAAATTTGTACTGGGTCTTTTCATCATTCCAAGTGAACATGACACTACTTCATAAGCAGTCTTATATAGCTATATTTGTCAGGAAGATAATATTTGTGGATAATTTAAGCCATTGGTTTAGCACAGATTAAACAGTGAAATGATCAATCCATTATTAACATGAATGACTAATAGAGAAGCAGTATACAATGTACTGTATACAATGTACTGTGTAGGTGACTATCAGCAACTTAAAATTAGTCACCGAGGTCTAAGTAGGGGAGACTAACCTGCAGACGCGCTGGCAGTAAATGATTCACGCCGATCCAGTGGCTGAGTTTTGTGAGTTTATTTTGTAATAAAAGCTCGAATAGAGTACCTGGGCCATGTGCTGGATGAGCAGGGCACACACCCTTCAAAGGACAAAGTGAGAGCCATTCAGGAGGCTCCGGCTCCTACCAACGTCAAAGAGCTCCAGGCGTTTTTAGGACTTTATAATTACTATGGAAGATTTGTGCCACAGCAAAGCACAGTCTTGGCACCATTGTACAGACTGCTCAGAGGACAAGTGATTTGGAAATGGACTGAGGTTGAACAGGTTGCTTTTGTCAAGTGTAAAGAACTGCTGACTAGTGACCGGGTGTTAGCCCACTACGACCCCAGTCTCCCACTGACTTTAGCATGCGATGCCTCTTCCTATGGCATCGGAGCAGTTATCCAACACACCATGCCTGACGGGGAGGAACGACCCATTGCTTTTGCCTCCCGTACACTGTCTCCAGCGGAGAAAAAATATTCTCAAATAGAGAAAGAAGCTCTTGGACTGATATATGGCGTAAAGAAATTCCACCAGTACTTGTGGGGTAGACATTTTAACTTAATTACTGACCATAAACCACTTCTGATACTGTTTGGTGAGCACAAGAGCCTGCCTACACTGGCCGCAGCACGCATTCAGCGGTGGGCGATTATATTGTCAGCGTATGACTACCACATTGTCTATCGCAAATCAGAAGAGCACAGTAATGCTGATGGACTCTCCCGCTGTCCCTTGCCGGAGACCAGCGACACAGGAACGGCCGTGACTTCAGCTCTAGTCCACTCACTGCTGGCGGAGCATATACAAGAAGCACCACTCAACGCAACACAGATTGCAAAGACGACACGCACCGACAGTGCGTGTCGACCAGGGATGTATGGAGGAAACCATGCGGGGAGAGAGGAAACGAGGAAATATGTTTTAGGAGACATGAGACGTCCTTTCCTCAGTTGCGTCACGTGAAGCGACGTCTGTTTCTGATGACGGAGGATCAGCTGATCACAGCTGGACCAGCTGTCAGTCGGCTTTAGCAGCTGGAGAGACTTTTGAGAAGTTTGTGTCTGTACACATGATCAGTACTTAATAATAGTATCTAATAATACTAATAACTAATAAAGATACACAGTAATCATCACTGCCAGAGTAGAGGTGTTGTCTCTCTGTAGTCTGTTAACAAACTATGTCCTGTTTATAAGCACAGGATCGATTTCTACCGGCGGAATGCGTTTGTCTTATTTATGAATTATTTGCATCTGTACGTTTTGAAATTCAGATTGTGACATCATTATTAAATAACCCAGAATATGATTATGGTTTCTCTTGACTACTGGAATTAATGTATTAGGCTCCATGTTTCAGGTTAAACTTAAATTATAAAACTCATCAAACCCGACACTCAGGAATGATCAGCCTCATGTGAATGAAATGATGATACATGATTTAAAACGTGTTTCGTCTCTCCAGCTCTCTCTGACTTTAATTGTATCCATAATAACAGTTATTGAGGGAAATATGAGATCATGAAAAGACAAATCTTTCTAACAAATGAAGAAAGTTGTTTGTGGTCCTTTTGTTGTTCAGACTACAATGAACATATATTTAAATCAGACGGTGAATCAGAAAACTAATCAAATATAAACTAGAGTTTAATCTGCGATCTGTCTTCACTCTGGTATGAAACTCCACTCAGTCAGTCAATCCGATCAGCTGCAGCGTCCAATCACATAACTGATGAATAATGAGGGGCGTGTCGGCCGGTAAAACACTTCCTGGAAGGCTGATCTCGTGGGTCCTCGATCCTCGCTCCTCCGAGCTAAATAAGAGCTTTGGGACGGCCGTCAATATGGCGGAGCAGAACAACTTCCGGTTCAAGCGAGGAGCGAGGAAATGACAATTAAGAGACTTGGGATGTACCCAGTGGCAGCTGCAACTACTAGCCGGCCAACCTTCTGACAAAAGACTGGGCTGCTGCAGCACATCTGCCTAAGTAGATTAGCATGTACAATTGGACTGTGCCATTATACTACAGCCAGAGGGGTGTTCTCAGGAGCCACTACATCTGCACCACAGAAGAGGAATGTGTTCTCCCCCCTGCAATCAACTATGGACTGGCCAGCATACTATATATAATCGTGCAGTTAGGAGATGAGGTGGACTATGGGTACTTCTCAAGTCTCTTAATTGCATCCCCGGTTCCCTCACTTGCGTCCTTTCCTTGCGTCTTAGTCCCTCCCACCAGGGATGCATGGAGGCAACCATGCGAGGAGAGAGGAAACGAGGAAATATGTTTTAAGAGACATGAGACGTCCTTTGCTCAGTTAAGCTCAGGATCGAATGCGATCGTCTTATTTATGAATTATTTGCTTCTGTACGTTTTGAAATTGTGACTGTGGCGTCATTATTAAATAACCCAGAATATGATTATTGTTTCTCTTAAATTATAAAACTCATCAAACACTCAGGAATGATGTAAAAAGTGTTTCGTCTCTCCAGCTCTCTCTGACTTTAATTGTTTCCATAATAAAGTTATTGAGGGAAACATCAGATCATGAAAACACAAATCTTTCTAATAAATGAAGAAAGTTGTTTGTGGTCCTTTTGTTGTTCGGACTACAATGAACATCTATTTAAACCAGACGGTGAATCAGAAAACATATCAAATATGAACTAGAGTTTATTCTGTGATCTGTCTTCACTCTGGTGTTAAACTCAGTCAGTCAGTCCGATTGGCTGCAGCGTCCAATCACATAACTGATGAACAATGAGGGGGCGTGTCGGCCGTTAAAACACTTCCTGGAAGTCTGTTCTCGTGGTTCCTCGATCATGGCTCCTCCCGAGGTCCCTCCTCCATCCTCCATCCTCACTCCTCTGAGCTACATTAGAGCTTTGGGACGGCCGTCAATATGGCGGAGCAGAACAACTTCCGGTTCAAGCGAGGATCGAGGAGCGAGGAAACGACAATTAAGAGACGTGAGAAGTACCCAGTGTCTCTTGGTGGTCAGAAGAGCACTCACTACGTTGTTTTAAAGTTCTGTTTAGTTAAGTTGTGCTTAGACGTTCCCCTGCTCGTGGAAGAGGACGGCAGAGAGTTCCTTGTTCTCTGCACAATGTAGAGAATGTGAGATTGCTAATATTGTATGGATGCATAGAGTACAATATCTAATGTTTGCTACCTAATTCGTGCAATTTACTTAATGACATGTAATGAGATACATATATTGTCTTGAGCGGGAAAGATACATATTAATAATTAGTCGCTGCCGGACTGAAATCTTATATGATATTTTAATATTTTCATGCAATCCGGTTTTCGATCAAGGCATAGCAGTGTAACTGCCACTTTGAAAAGCATGGATGACATCAAAGAGGCTATGGATAACAAACTCATATGTGTGTCTCAGTTTATAGATCTTACAAATGCTTTCAATACTGTCGACCAGTACAATTAAACACCTTGTTTAGTGCCAGCAAAAAAGTTCAACAGCTATCTGATTAATTATTCTTGTCTGACCCAGTCACTATTAAGAAGGGTGCTCCACGAAGATTGGTTTTGAGACCCTTGCTTTTTCTAATTTGTATTGCCAAAATAAGTGAGAATTTTAGATTCTGCAAATACCATCTATATGACAATGACACAGTCATATACTCCTGTGCCCCCACCGCAGACATGGCCTTCTCAAATCTGCAGGCTGACTAACACCCTGCAGCATGCCCTATCGTAGAGGTGGATATTTGCCCTACGGTATGAATTTTAACTGTACTGTGCTATCTGTACAGCCACACACACAACACACACAATATGTGTCAGTGAGAGGAAGACTGAAAGCTGGCATCAAGGAAGCAAAGCAGAAGCATCAGGAGAGACTGGTGAGAGACCTCAATACCAACAACACTAAAGATATGTGGCAGGTGATCCAGAATGTCACAGGCTACAAAAACAGGAGCATCCCCATCATGTGTGAGGCCACGCTGCCTGATGAGCTGAACACCTTTTATACTCGCTTTGATCTCCTCAACAAAGAGTCAGCTGTCAAGTCTGCTCCGCCTCCAGAGGACCGCTCACTCTCAATGTCCTCAGAGGACCGCTCACTGTCAGTATCCTCAGATTACCGGCCACTGTAAGTATCCACAGAGGATGCTGTCTCCACTGCTCTCCACTCAGCCCTCACTCATCTTGAAAATAACAACACCTACATCAGAATGTTGTTTGTTGAGTTCAGCTCAGCCTTCAACACAATCTCCCCCATGAAACTGATTTTTAAACCTCACTCTGTTACTGGTTATTAGACTTCCTCACAAACAGACCCCAGCACCTCCTCAACTCTAGTGTTGAACACCAGAGCCCCCCAGGGCTGTCTCCTCAGCCCCATCCTGTTCACACTGTACACCCACGACTGCTACCTCAAACATGAAGAGAACTCTGTTGTGAAGTTTGCAGATGACACTAAAGTCATTGGCCGGATTACAAACAATGATAGAGAGGAGTGGTGCTCAGAAAACAACCTACTGCTCAACGTCAGTAAAACCAAGGAGACGATTGTTGATTTTAGAAGAAAGGAGGTGAGGACGCACACCCCTGTCTACATCAATGGAGCTGAGGTGGAGCAAGTTAACAGCTTTAAGTTCCTGGGAATCATATCATCACAAACAACCTGACATGGGGCTGTCCCATCGGTGTGTGAATTCTTATTACTAGTAATCATAATGTTTCCATCATTATTATACTTACTACTCTCATTATATGAATCATTTATATCATATGCATTGAATGTGTTGTAACTCATTATGTTGTTCATTCTCTACACATGACATCTATCACACTGTACATTTGCCATTTACCTCTCCATCCTGGTGAATGTGAGGAATTAAAGCAACCTGTTATGCACGAGGCCCCCAAATTTGGGAGCGAATAAAATGCATGTATACATGTTATATACCAGATTAAAAAACACAGTCTGGGCAACAATATCCTGCAAGCCATTTTTACACACTCCAAACACAATTCTACACAACTAATATAATCAACTATAAGATTTACCACAATATCACGTATTTTTCGCCATGGCTGTGCAGCCTACGCACTCCGGTTTGAGCTACCATGTGAAAGCTAAAGGCTAACCAGCCAAACCGAGATAGCAGAAAGCAAGCCAACAACTCACAGATTCCGGAGATATTTTAAAAATTTCTCTCCGTGAAACCACTACAGACAAACAGTCAACAAGCAGCAAAACCACAAACCGCTTTACATATCATAATCATAACCGCTCCTCACCTGTGAGCTGATATTGATGAAGACAAAGCATATTTTCTTGGTCCTGGAGGTAGAACATGTCTTCTTCTGTGTCTCATTGAACTGTGTCCGCGAGGGGGGGACGATTTGAGCTTCGGCGTATCAGTTTTTACGCATCACGAGACACGGCGCGGTATTGATTCTCACTCGCTAACGATTCTGTCAATCAATCCCACATCATCCCCGCTCAATTCTTTGGACTCTGACACGTCGAAGGAGGGTTCATTGACTGAAATCGACCAATGATAGGCTGAGCTAGGCCTCCATAGACACAGAGCAACTGGAATTCAGACGAGAAAATCCCATGGATGAGAGACAGAAACAGGCTCAGATAGGATTCAGGCTCTCAAAATGATGCCAAACTGCTGTATTTGGATAGATTGAACACTATTAGTGATAAAACAAGTGAAATATATCGTTATATAGTATAGGAAATTACAATTGAACAGCTGGTTCCAAAATTACAATTTGACTGACCTCGCCTGACCTCTCTGTACTAAAACCTCTCTAGCTTTGTCCTGCTTCACTTTATCAAAGTCAAAATTTGCAGAGAGACTGTTCACATATTGTGCTATGATTTGGGAGTGTTTTTAGACTTTCAAAGAAATAATAACACTAAAAGTGCTTTATTTTCAGGCGAACCTGAAACCTTTCAATTTGAGCTGTGTGCCATCTTCATTTACTCTTAACCAGTAACATATACACTGATATTTACACATCTGAACAAATCTCACAAGTGTTACCTGTATTATAACATCGAAATTATTAAAATAGAGCTTGTAGTTACAGAAATACAGTCTTTTTAGTATGGGTATGCAATTTTCGAGTAGAGGCCTAAAAATAGGCTGTGAGTTTAAAAGAAGCATTCTTAGTATGATTAATAGCGCACCTTGTAGAATATATTAAATGTCACAATATATTAAATGTCACAATATATTAATGTCACAATATATTTACTTATGGAATGTATTATATGTTTACAATATGTTTACTTATAGGGGATATTATATGTCTACAATATAATACGTGTAGAAGCTTTGAACACTGTAAGAATAGTCACTGCATGTTTTGAATCATGAAGGCGATTAGGAAAGCGAGGCTTTGCAGGGACGATCATATATGGTAATGAATGGTAATGGATGAGCTTGCAGAGAGCCGGCATCTGGAAAGACACAGGAAATGGTCGAGCGAGGAGGGTTGACCATCGGGGCAGAGGGCAGGAGGAGTCCGAAGGAGGTCAGCCAATCGCTGAGCCAATACAAGACATTTTGGGCTAAAAAGACGCAGTTGCATGGGAGAAACTCCAGAACTCACAGCTCCCATTCTATAGCTAACCAAATTTCGTCGGACTGTTGGCTGGAACTCGTGTGCTCTCTACTCCATGGAACATATTTCTATCGATAGTTTAATTCAGTTTGTAACTGTTTTTGGCTTCTGTTAATTATGAAATACTTTTGATTATAACTCGAACCAGCTGATTTTTTGGCACGGCTTTGCTGACAAAAGACGCAGCAGCGTGAGACGTGCGGCCTTTCATTGTTCAGAGAAGTTTTCACCTCAACATGAAGAAAGCCCATAACTGGTTGTATTTCTTAAGTAAACCTAAGAAGACAAAATTCCTGTGCCAAGATCTTTTTAACTTTTACAGAGCAGCAATAGAAAGCATCCTGACTGGAAACATTATAAACTGGCATGAGATGTGCAGGGCCCAGAACAGTAGGGCTCTACAGCGGATACAGGACCCAGAACTTCATTGGTACCCATCTACTGATTGTTGATATTGTTGACGAGATGCCTGTGAAGAGCCCAAAGAAGACCTGTTTGTTGTCTGTTTCGCCCTCCGAGTTACCTGACTGACTGTCCTCTGCTACTGCTCTGGCTCCTCCTTTTCCCTTGACAGGACGACTCCCACCCTTTGCACAGGGAATTTCAGCTTCTTCCTTCTAAACGGAGGTATATAGTCCCACGGTGTAAAACAAAGAGGTATAAAAACAGCTTTGTTCCAGCAGCCATCACTCAGGTGAACAAATTATAGCAACAGTGCATAGATGCTATAGAAGCAACGTTTGTGTACTTATTTATTTTATTTAGTGATTGACTGATTTGTAGCCTTGTGTACTTTTATCATGTTTGTCTTGTTGTCTGTGTTGATTGTAATGTGTGTCGAGATGGATGCCTCGCCTTCTATTGCAAACCAAGTCTACCTACGGGTACAAATAAAAGTAACCTGAACCTGGTGCCCAGGGCGAGTTCCCCGACCTGTCTGGAGTCCCTTCCTGCTACATGGACTTAAAAGACGTTTTCAATAAAGCCAGAGCCAATTCTATCCCTCTGCACCAACCATACGACTGCTGCATTGACCTTCTTCCTGGCACTTTCCCTCCCAAGGGAAGACTCTACTTCGCTGTCAGCTCCAGAGAGGGAGGCAATGCAGAAATACATAGACTCATTCCTTGCTGGGCACAGCCTTTTAACACTCCCAGTGGATACTATGAATATCTGATCATGCCTTTTGGACTGTCCAATGCCCCAGCTGTATTTCAGTCCTACAGTGGCTGCTGGATCACCAGCTGATCGCCTCACTCGTTTTGGATTTGTTTACCTGTACTGACTGCCTACCTGAACCTGAACCAAACCTCTGCCAGGGTTTTTTGGAACTGTCCTGGTATTGAGTCGTGCTTTTGAGTCCTTGCCTCAGTGGTGGCTTCTGCCTTAACAACATCATGCTTTGGATTGGTATCTTGAAGATATCTAGTCCAAAATGTCATAATGAAATGTGTACCTTTGGTATGGAGAGCTTCAGGCTCTTGACAGGTTGAGGCTGCTCAAAAACCTGGACCTCCTCTATGATGTGGGCCCCACTCTGTAGCAGGACAGCTTTGTGTAGGTATCCAGACTCTGAAACAAAGTTAGTGAGAAAACACAGGTCACATTTTTACAACACACAGACTTCCTTAATGAACAGCACTCATGGAATTGACAGTTATCTCGTTTTGATGGTAACGTGAGTAAGTTCTCAGATAAAACATCAAGGTCACATAGACTACAGTTGAAGTTCAGAATCTCTGCCACAGCAGCTTGCTTGGGTCAAGTCAAATGTCTCTATAGACATCTATGTCTAACATCTATGTCTACTACTCTATTTGTTTGAATGGTCTTTCATACTTTTAGGTTGTAATAAATTCCTCTTTACATGTAGCTGTTATATTGTATTAAAGCTTTATTTTGTACATGGAGAACAAAATGCTGTATATTGGTTCAACCAGACAGACAAATGAAAGGACAGAAAGAGACAAAGATACCTCTCAAGAACCGTTGAATAAGAATAGAAGAAATCACCAGACAATGGTCAAAGACAATCGTAGTGTATCATCAAAATGTGTGCAGATTTAAATAGGAACAGCTTCCTGTTTAAGTGTCAAGTGTTTCACAATAATGCAGACTATAACAAGCAGGAATTATCATGCAATGTGTTGTTCAATCAAAGCTATTCTTCAAACTTCACAATAGAAATAGAAGATTAGTCTAGAGTTTGCAAACTTGTAATATCAGCTGAACAATTCACAATGTAAACCTCTTCAAGCTTCTATCTGAGTAGACTGCAGTGAGTGCAAAGAAAAAACGGACTAACTTGTGATCTAATACAGATCAAGGGTCACTGATGCTTTTCTGGACTGGAAAACAAATTCAACATCCAAGTTCAACAGTATTCTCCACTGCAATGTAACACTGTAGGGATATCGACTAAATGGAAATTTGATCATTTCATTCTTCTTTTGGGGCAAATGTGTTTTGGTGAGAAGCACTTAATGGTTGTTTACTAGAAGCAAAACAGCTTCTCAAACATTAGCTATGATTAGGTGTGTAAACAGATGGCGGTTCAGTATCTGTGGGTGGTTTTTCAGTCCAGTCCAATCATTCAGCCCAAATCCCCAAACCTACAGCTCGGCTCATTCCAACAGATTAGTGACAAATTCAAACTGGACTCTGGGATTTAAACTCCTACAAATTTAACCAAGGAAGTAAGGGAAGAAAACCCAGGAAACTCTAGATTGTAAGTTTACAAGTACTCACATGTTGCTTGTACTTGTACAGCGCTCAAAGCTCTTCAACACTACATGTGATTCACCCATTCACAATCATTCATACACTGATGACAGGGGCTACCATGCAAGGTACCACCTGCCCATCAGGACTTTTTAATCATTCAATCATCCAAGGACACATCGACATGGACTAGCGGAGGGATCGAACCACCGATCCTTTGATTGAGCTCTACCACTGAGCCACAGTCTGATAAGTAAACAACCAAGACAACCCCTTCCACAGTTGTGGTATAAGTAAATAGAAATAAATTCTGCGTTCTAACACAGCTCTGATTTGAGAAAAACCCTAACCTTAACCATAACAAAAAACTCGAGCCAAACATCAATACCAACACAATATCAATGTAACAACAAATGTAGCTGCAAACTGAAATAAGCAGTGGCCAAAGCACATCGTTTGACATATATGCATTAAGCTACTTTTGAAATACAAGTCATCATGTGTGAGAACAGAGTTCACAACAGAGAGTAGAAATATGAGGTTGCACACATACTAGGGTTCCTGATCTGGATTCAAATTATAGACTATATGATTAACTCAAGTAACCTTGCAGTCACAGGTCTTAGACCCCGAAGCCTTCAGGACAACACTTTATTTTTACTGCAATGGACACTAATCAATGAGTGAGTTGTACATACAAAGAGGTTATTCACTCTCATCAATCAATGCTGTACTTTAATAATTTACCGGAAATTCAAGTAACTGCCCCATAGGCACTCATGTTAATTGAGAGCAAACATTTCTGGAGGACAGCAAACAGTACCAGTTTTCTAACCTGCACCTATGCTCACGTTTTCGACACTATTTTTCACGTTTTCACACTCATTTCACATAATGTGTTCACCAAGGAGTCCTAACTCTTAAACTGTAATCCCTGAACTGTCTGACCAAGAAGAAATTTATGGCAGAGACTCCAAATTATTACAGACTTCAATGCCACCGAAATAATAATGGACTACATACAATGTTGTATACAATGTTGTATGTAGTGTACATTATAGTGTACCCCAACAAGAAGCCTTATACAACTGAGAAGGTAAAGGACTGCTTCAACCGGAAAAAAGCTTTCAGAAATGAGGATAGAGCAGATTGTATGGGAGTATGGGAGTATGGGACTCCATGATTATAACCATTATGAACACAAATAGGAAGTGCCTCATCACTAATGATGATCTGCTCAAAGCCAATATAGCCAGTATTATATTTGAGGGTTGAAACACAGGACTTTTCTTTGGATTGTAATAATGTGCTGGAGACTATTTTCACTACTGATTCAAGCTTCAGGCTGTTGGTTGACCCACACAAGATTCAGTTACTTTTTAGACATGTAAATCCACAGGCCCAGATGGCATTTCTGCTCTTCTCTGAAAGACCTGCGCAGTAGAGCTCACCAGAGCATGGTGATCTGTTTTCCAGCGGCCTGTAGGCTCTTACCCTACCCTTTGGAAAAAATCCATCACTATTCCAGTTCCCTAAAAAATTGTCCAATTGAGACTAATGATTGTAGACTTGTGGCTCAGACTTTGATTGTGATGAAATGCTTTGAAAATTACATGAGGTCTGTACACAAAGCAGACGTCAGTTCTGGTCTGGATCTTTTCCAATTTACTTACAGGTAAGGGCGGGGTACACATGACACCTGTAAGTTAGTATAACTATATATAATATACAAAAAGAGGGACCTGGGCTAGGTTCGATCCCGGGCTGCATGGCCGTTCTGTGTGGAGTTCGAATGTTCTCCCAGTGTCAGTGTGGGTTCCCTCCGGGTTCTCTGGTGTCCAAAGACATGCAACTTAGGTTAATTGATGACTCTAAATTGCCTGTACGTGTGAATGTGAGCGTTATCTGTCTCTACGTCTCCAGGGCCCTGTTCCTCGTACGTCGCTAACTGATTAGCGGGATACGTTTGAGGATGAGATCACATACATCAGGCTTTTCCGGTTCCTCGAAGCAGGTTTAGCTCAATCACCATGGCAACACATCAATAAGCGTGAACCTGCTCCAGAGCAGGCTCAAGCTGAAGGAAGCTGGATAAGTTTGCCACTCCCCCGGCAAAAATGTCATCTCCCTTCCTCATCCCATTAATGAAGGAGCGATATTAGTTAGATTAGCGTTTTATAGGGAGAGAGTTCTTCGAGATCGGTCCGTGTACGTTTTGATCGTCTGTTTTACCGTTCATTCGATGAAACGAAAATACGGAAATGTCCGTATTTTAACGGTAAAACAGAAGACTAAAACGTACACGGACCGCGATCGCCAAGATACCTTATCACATCACGAAGACTTCTTATACGAGCGCTATCGATTCTGCCGACAAGGAATCATTTATTTACAAGACCTTCTGGAGTCATACATTGTGAACACCACACGAGCATTGACCGTCTCACAGACTGGATCATAGCCTTGAGCTTTCTTGCGAGTGGTACATTATTGTACAGTGTCGGCGATGCCGCTGCATGCCGTGCTGTTCGTGAAGTTTATTTGGTGCTTAAGAAACTTATGGATGTGTTCAATACATTACCATGGCACATATTGTATGGACTCACCATTCTGAATAATGTTTGTGTGCTTAGGTTTTACTTGCTCCCATGTCCTCTTGATGGTTAAACTACATGGGGGTTGAAAGCACTCATAATGATATGACAGTGTTATTAGTACACCATAGCATATCATTATTGTACTCATGATAAGAAGAGAGAGAATCACACACAATTTCTTTTCACTGCTTCAATTGATTGAATGTCTGATTATGAATAATATACATACTGATCCATACACAGATTCGCACACACATATTCAAACTCCTAGTTCTATATGGTGATCTACACATACATGTATATACACATGTATAGTATGATACATAAGCGCATACAGTACATATATCCTCATAAGTATCTATTAATTCGTATCAATTAGATACTCTTCGGGCTTGTTTTATCTACTTATTCTGAAAGAGTTGAGATGATTATTTTCGCTATAAGATCTCATTCGATGATGCATTCCATTAACCTTTTGGGCCCGAACAGTACCGATCACTACCGCACAATGCAATTTTCAGTAACAAATATAATATTTCCACAACCATGCAGCATACCGTTTGAACGAAGAATTTCTCATGAACAGAAGCATGTGTAACACTTTACACACTTTCTCAAATGGCGACCTCTCGTGACCTCTCGTAAGTTTATGTCTCTTGCTCTGGCCTACTTCACTCTATTCACTCCAATTCTTTTGTGTGTGACTACTGCCATCGTTTGCTATGATTGTGGGTGTTTTTTAGGCTTTACTGAGCCTCATTTAATATAGTATTATGAATAATAGTGGTTTATCACCATACGAATTTGACATTTACTCAATTCATATGAGCAAACCCTTCTTAGTGTCATTAATCCTTTGAAATTATTAAGAAAGACCTTGTAGTTAGAGAGTAAGGCCCCTTTGAGTATGTGTATAATATTTTCGAGAATAAGCCAAAAAAAAGTCCTAGGGAGGATGGGGGCCAAAGGGTTAAGCCTACTGCCAGCAGGCACCTCTTCCACTCCCCCCCCCTAATTTGGAGCAAAAACGCCTAAAATGACATACCCAAATTAAAATGTCTGTAGCGTCTGAACCACTCTGACTATATGCATCAATGAGGTCTTGCCAGAAAGAAAACCCCCTAAAGTTCCTTGTGAAAGTGTCAGAAAACCTGTAGGTCATACAGAAACAGAGCAGTGGGCCTAAAAAAAGAGTTTTGTCCGTCTAAAATAAAAAAGTATCTTTCAGTATAAATAACTGCCTGTGGCTGTATCTGTACAGGTAAAGGACAGTATAGGGCTGTAACTACACCATCAGTGAACACCTGCCTCAAATGTATTTGAAGAAGATAGAACAAAGTATGACCATTCTACAGTGTTCCTTCCATGAAAAGATTCATCAGAAAAAAACCGCACGTGAAAAGTGAAAACTATGAACACGTTGGTTGACAGCTTATGAGAGAGAAGTATTAGGTTTCTAATATAAGTACTAGCGTTTTCTGAAGCCGCTAGCTCCATGGTAACATCCGCTAGTACATTCACTAGTAAAGTCGGGTCTGTACTGTATCTTTCGCCGTCGAAATGCTGCAAGATCCGACTTGCAGCGGTCATGGTGACTTTGGACAGTGTTTGGGCTCCTTTCGTGAAAAATCCATAAAAAATGAAAGAAAATCGATGTTTTCTTTGCAAAGATGAGGATTTTGTGCATGCTGGGATACCAAAAGCGGCCATGTTTTGTGACGTCATTTTCGTAAGCAAGCCGTACGAACGGAAGGGATGGCGGTGTTAGATTTAGCCATGATTATGGTCTTGACTTCCTCATAAGCTGTCATGATCATCCCCTGCTCGCCAGCGGAGAAAAAATACGCTCTTTCTTTGACTTTATTCGCTATTGTACTGTTAGAAAATCATGGTTTCGGTGATCGATGCTTACCCCCTTTGACGTAAAACGGGCACGCCCAATTATCCTGATGACTGAGGTCTTGTTCGATTTAACGAGACTGTTTGAGCGCTGATCAGCCTTTGAGGAACCGAGATATCCTGCCTTCAATCATCTCGGTAATTCAAGCTGGATAATTGGACATTTGATCGACTTTGTTGAGCGACGTACGAGGAATAGGGCCCAGGCATCCACACTAATACGTTTTCGTTCTAAAACAAAAACGATCTCCGTCCACACGGCGTTTCAGCATCGTTTTTTAAATGATCTCCGTCCAGACTAAAACGCCTGAAAACGAATATCACGTGACTATTCACGTACATTGGGCATGCGGGTGGGTACCGATGTAAACAGGAAGCAGATTGGTTGCTTAGTTAAAAGAAATACGACAGAGTAATAAAGTAGTCTTTAATAATGAAAGGTCATGTTTGATACTTAAGATCTTCTCTAAAATCTACCTCTATGAACTCAAACAGACATATTTCGTGGAAAGTTTTAGCAGTTTATTTTTCCGATTTAGTTACAATGCTGCGGGTGTTGCGCTCTCTCTCTCTCACATAAAATGTATTTTAAATTAACACTTACACATACAAGTTTACTAGATTATGGGTCCATAAATGTGGTCAACACATGTCTCTTACTCTTTTCCTCGGTTTCGTTGTTGTCTGTCTCTGTCTACTGGAGAGCAATTCATGTTTTGTTCCTTTATAGTTTGTGTCTGGACTTCACAATAGTTGTGCAGAACAAAATAAGCATTAATAAGAAAAGGAAAGTCCCCTGTTTTGTGTCCGTCGTCCGTAGCGCTGATAACACTGCTCGCTAATCACTCCAGCTCTGCTTCCTCCGCAAAAATGCAGAATTTAACTGAACAACAGCTGCTAGTAAAGACAACAAGGTCAGCAACGCCTGTAATCAGTTGTTCATATTAAATTAACCTGGTAGTCGATCGATAATCAAGACTGTTGTTGTTTAAGATTTTCTGGGAAATGGTCACGTGATATGGGCGTGACGAATCAGGGAAGGACACGTCGTGACTGATAAGAACCAATCAGAATCAGAATCAGAATCAGAACAGTTTATTGACATTGTATGTTGAACATACAAGGAATTTTACATGACAAGTAGCGAACGCGGGTGTGGGCGTCATCGTTTCCAAACTTATCTGTTTTTGACCGTCCACACAAAGAGGCAACTCCGGAGTTTTCAAACGTATCCGTCCTCAGGAGCGTTTTCAAACGTATCCGTTTTCGGTGCTCGAAAACTCTGGCGAACGCTCAGTGTAAACGTAGCGGAGTAGTGTGGACATGGCCTGAGCCCAGCGGATCTTGCTGTTGTTGGGGGAAAATACTAATTTTTATAGTAACTCATTTTTTATAGTCATGTTTTTTGGGTACACCCAGACTTTGGCGAAGTCTGGGTGTACCCTGCCTTCACCTAATATCAGCTGGGATCATCTCCAGCCCCCTACGACCCTGTAAAGGATAAGATGTGATGGATGATGGATGGATAGTATCTCCTATTTGACTACTAAGCGCTTGGAAGATCCCAAGGCCTTTGTTGATTTTAGCTCTGCTTTTAATACACCTCAGCCCCATCTGAGCTACCTGAACTACATATTAAAATTTTCAGACGACACTGCTATTCTCAGCCTACTGCACAAAGAGACAAGTCCTTCAGTCTATTTCACTGAAAAAGAGAATTTCTATCTCATTTTAAATAAGGAGATGGTACTGGACCCTAGGTTAGTGGGGGAATCATAGTCCAGTGGTCATACATGACGAACCAATCAATCAGGTCTGCTCCTATAAGTGCTTTGGCATTCACTTGGACAACACAGTTAGCTAGTAGGCCCATGTTGAAAGCTTGTGTTCTTCTTTACAGCAGAGACGATACATTTTATGCAGACTCTGGGTGTAAGGGGTGTATCAGAGGATTATGTTCTTATTCTACCAGGCTGTAACAGAAAGCATAGTCAATATGGCATGTCATAATGGTATGGCAATCTCTGTGCAGTTAAAATCAAAGTTTGCTTGTCTGGCACAGACTGCCATGGTGAAGAATGAACAACAGTCTCTCCAGTCAATGTATGAGCAGTCTGTTCTCAGACAAGCACTTGTCTGATCCATCCCTTATTTGCCACATCGAGTGCAAGCTCTTACACTCTGATAGGAGGTATAGAGTACCCCGATGTAAACTTAACCGTTTTAAAAACAAATTTATGCCTACCTCAATAAGAATTTAAAAAAATGTTGCTTGAGGCTGCAGGGGTTGTAATAGCTTGGTGGTATGACGAGGGGTCATGCAATACGTTGCTTGTTCTTATCACTGGTTGTGTAAAATGTGCAATGCGTGTAATGTGTCATAATGTACATATTGCTTTATTTTTCTGTTTCTTTATTTACTTCACGTGTCAAATCATGTGTGCAGCTTTTGAGTCCAAGACTAATTTCCCGATGGACACAATTAGGTATATCATATCGTATCGTACTGAGGAACAGCTTTTCCACAGGCCATAAGACAACTAAATAAATAACACAAACACAAACAATCAAAACTCTGTGCAACATGCAGCCTTTTTATTGTTGTTTTCTTAGCTGGATATTTGTATTGCTTCTATATTGTTATTAAATGTATTGTATTATATTATATATTATATATCTTTATATATTTATTTTCTACCTTTTATGGAGCCTCCCAGCAAAAGCATTTTACAAGATTATACTTGTATAAACGGAGTGACAATAAACATTTTGAAATGCTTCCCACATGTCCTACCTGTAAGCAGAAACAGGACAGTGTAGTCTCTGTTGTTGGCAGCCAGGACTCTCTGGACAGTCAGATGGCTGTAGTTGTGCTCAGCAGATAACATAGTCAGACTTCTTCCAACTGGTCGCACACTGTCGTCTGCTAGGAAGTTTTCTTTGACAAAGCGCAGGGCGTTGTCAGATGCGTTGTGCAGTCCACACTACCACACAAAAAAGCAGTTTGACAGTAACACAGTAATTTGAACAAAATTATATTGGATCAAAATGATACCTTAAGGTTAATTGAACCAATTTGATTACATCGTTCAATACAACTTAGATCTTGGATCAGACTAATATTACATATAAGGCACCTACATTCATTCATTCAACTAAAATAGATCAAGAAGTGAATTTTCATATTTCATTCCCTTCACAAACATCAAGCTAACAGAGCTGAGTGACAGCTAGTTCTAAATATAAATACATATTTATTAAGCCGTTTTTAAGTATTTACCACAGCAAATTGACTAGTAGTAGTTTTAAATAAATATTTTGACGTATTCCACAATAAATGAAACGTCCGAAAATCTGCAAGCAAATCAGCAATTAGCCATCGATTCTTCAATAATTATACAGGGGGCCAAAAAGCAGGCAGGAAGTTGTTCTGTAAACTGTGATGAATGTTTACAACAGACAGTTTGGATAATCATTTTACATTCCACCGTATTTTTCTAAATAGGTTATCCGAACTGGAGGTTTGTTTCCCTCTTGACGCATCTGAATTCTTTCAGTGACGTCACCATTTTCCTAGATCTAAGCTATACAGAGTTACTGTATTGTTGTAATAAGCTCAGGTCTTAGGCTAATTCACTATCTCAAATCGAAACTTCCTCAAATTCATTGGAATGTGAACTGAGCTTGTTGGAGATAAAGCCAGTAAGCCTGTGTCTCATTGATTTACAGTCTTAAAGGAACAGTGTGTAACAATTAGGGGGATTAATTGGCAGCAATGGAATACAATATTCATAACTATGTTTTAATCACTGTCTAATCACCTGACACTAAGAATCGTTATGTTTTCCTTAACTTAAAAGCCATTTATATCTAGATAGCGAGCTGGCCGTCTTCCACGGAGTCCTCCATCTAGCAGTGCTAGTGCCAGTGCTAATAATAAAAGTGCTAAATAATTAAAGACCGTAGTATTTATAAGCCCCTACGTCACTGATGTTTTTATTAGTATTTTTTGATTTTTTGATGTCATTTATTTTCACACCGCAGCATGCATTTGCTCTGCTGGTGGTGAAGGGAACCAGGTGAAGTGAAGGATACTCGAGTTGACGGCAACTACACTTGTTACTAGGGGTGTAACGGTTCACAAAATTCTCGGTTCGGTTCAATACGATACAGTGGTGCCATGGTTCGGTACGTTTCGGTACGTTTTCAATACAGCAAAAAAGCAGAAATGCCAAATCCTCTCTGGTGAGACTCTCAAGGGGGCGTGTCTGATTTGATTCAGAAGTTTGGGCTTTTGTTTTCTTTTACAAAGCAGGAATTATGGTCTGGAGAAATGTGCTGGTGAAGGAGTAGTGTCACGGGGCTCAATAGCATGAAGCATGTTGGTACAGCCTGGTTTATCACTACAGAGTAGGGATATACCTTTAGTCCTGTTTGAATCAGGAGGGAACAGATACCTAAACGCAGTGGTGGGCCGTCAGGGCCTGCAAAGCCTTCTCTGCTGGCCTAAACAGAATCACAAAGTTATAGCTATTTTATAATTTTTCATAAATACACTACATGTATTCTAATTATTTTTCCCATTAGCTTATTTTCTCATTGCACAGCTACTGTCTTCCTCAGTTGCTCTCACCTTAAGTCTCAGTCCAACTCGTGTATGTACAAGAAGGATTTTGAGACTGCTAGGAAGCCTTTGCAGTTTAAGTGAATGGGGACGATATTGTTGATTCAACCAATCAGATTTTTAGTTTGACATGTTGGCCGTATTCTTTGACGTGCCAGAGCTTTCTAGGTGGCCTACAAGTACGTCAGCTTAACGTGCACCGTGATTGGTCACTGTTGTGAAACTGAAGCTAGCTAGCAGAACTTAGCGTTTTGCTTGGTGTAGATTCTTTTTTTTTTACAGTGGCTCCACAGACAGAACATTTCCCACAGTTTAAGCTTCTGCATTTTCCAAATGCAATAGTATTATTCAAACATATTGTTCGGTTCGTAATGCGTACCGAACCGTGAGCCTCGTACCGAACAGTTCATTACGAATACGTGTACTATTGTTACAGCCCTAGAAACAAATAATAACCGTAGCTGTGGAGTCATAATGAGGTTGTTAGAAGGTGGTTCAACTGTAGTAGGACAGCACTGAAGGCCCAGGTATAAAACACACGGCCCGCCACTGCCTAAACGCTGCGGGGAGAGTTTGCAACGAATATTACATGACTATTCACGTACACTGGGCGTGATGGTGATGGTAAACAGGAAGTAGATTGGTTGCTTAGTTTAAAAAAAATACGACAGAGTAATAAAGTAGTCTTTAATAATGAAAGGTGGTGTTTGATACTTAAGATCTTCTCTAAAATCTTCCTCTATGAACTCAAACAGACACATTTCCTGGAAAGTTTTAGAAGTTTTATTTTTCAGACTTAGTTACAGCGCTGGGGGTCTTGCTCTCTCTCTCTCTCACCTCATAATTACATTAAAATCAACACTTACACATAAAGGTTTACTAGATTATGATCCATAAATGTGGTCAACACACGTCTCTCACTCGTTCCCTCGGTGTCGTTGTTGTCTGTTCTCTCTCGTAGCTCTGCTAGTGTCTGAAGTCTCTGTCGTACTGGAGAGCAATTCATGTTTTGTTCCTTTATAGTTTATGTGAGTTAACTTGTTGTACATAGTTGTACAGAACAAAATAAACAATAATAAGAAAAGGAAAGTCCTCCGTTTTGTGTCCGTCCTCCTCAAAGCCGCTAACCGTGACTTCAGACGTCCGCTCCGTAGGTCTGATACCTCCGCTGGACACGCCGCTCACTAATCGCTCCAATAACAGCTGCTTCCTCCGTAATAATGCAGACTTTAACTGAACAACAGCTGCTAGTAAAGACAACACGGTCAACAACGCCTGTAATCAGTTGTTCATATGGAATTAACCTGGTAGTCGATCGGTAATCAATGTTGTTGTTTGTGAACATCCAGGAACGGTCACGTGATAGGAGCGTGGCGAATCAGGGAAGGACAGCACGTTACGTCGGGTGGGTTGCCATGTTTGAGCCACTCCACCAATTTCAGCTATATTTTATTTTTCAAAAGCAATTTAATATTATTCAAATGTATTGTTCGGTTTGTAATGCGTACCGAACTGTTCAATACGAATACGTGTATCGTTACACCCCTACTCGTTACTGTACCTGCAATAAAATATTTGTGAGTAAAACACCAATACTTTATCAATACATCTGTGAACATGTAAAGGACATGAGGGCAGAGAAAAGGAGGACAGAGGACAGGAGGGCAGACGAGAGGAGGACAAGAGGACAAAGGACAGGAGGGCAGAGGACAGAGGAGAGGAGGACAAAGGACAGGAGGGCAGAGGACAGGAGGACAGGAGGACAAAGGACAAGAGGACAGGAGGACAGAGGAGAGGAGGGCAGAGGACAGGAGGACAAAGGACAAGAGGACAGAGGAGAGGAGGACAGAGGACAGGAGGGCAGAGGACAGGAGGGCAGAGGACAGGAGGACAAAGGACAAGAGGACAGGAGGACAGAGGAGAGGAGGGCAGATGACAGGAGGACAAAGGACAGAGGACAGGAGGGCAGAGGACAGGAGGGCAGAGGACAGGAGGACAAAGGACAAGAGGACAGGAGGACAGAGGAGAGGAGGGCAGAGGACAGGAGGACAAAGGACAAGAGGACAGAGGAGAGGAGGACAGAGGACAGGAGGGCAGAGGACAGGAGGACAGAGGAGAGGAGGGCAGAGAAGGACAGAGGACAGGAGGAATGACTGATAGTGACTGATGTCTGTGTTGTTGATTCTTCATAAATTTCACTCAGAAATGTCAAATTTATTTTGTTAAAATTTTACATTTGTTTCCAGTGAGATATTATTGACTTTATGTAGTAACTTTGTTGTTGTAAATATTACTGTTGCTGTTCTATAAACAATATTTAGATATATGTTAAATATAAATTCTAATCCTGTTCAGAATTTGTTTTTAAGAGCAATTATTTAGTCATGTAGAAAAGCAAAGAATTGATAAGAGTAGCTCCTTGTAGTAATACAATCCTAAACACTGCACGTTTAACTTAATAAAAACGAGAGGACTTGTCGCAGTTAACCGACTACAGGCATAAACCCAGGGAGAAGTTATGTGTTCAGTTGTGTGCGAATGAGCAAGTGTTTCTGTTTAATAGCTAACGGAACTATCAGTACACCCACTGCCCAGTTGGTGGAAAGCAGCTGAAGTGCCTGGCGCTAAGAACTGCAGCGACCTCATGAGGTTATCATTGCCCATAGTGTGCATGACGTCAGAGTTGGGATCAAGTCAGTCACACATCTGACCGGCATGCATTATGTACCTATTGCCGGTGATCAATTCTGCGATCGATTCAGGCCTGGCTGAGCGTAATTGTAGGCCTGTTTCATTATCAACATCCATTGTTACTCATTTCCGGCTTTTGCATTTGTATTGTGGCTTTTGCATTTGTTCAACACTTTTTAGCTTTATATTGCTATAACTGTTGCACGTAAATTTTACTCAGGATAAAGTCCAATCTCATCTTAAAGTTCCATTCCCATATTAATTTGAGGGGACCATTTACCTCTCCTGGATTTGCAACCTTTTCTTGAACCCGTGTGCTCCATTGTAATGTGTCCCGGTTCAGGACTTTGTAGTTACCAGAGAAAACTGATTTGATGTCAGTCAGGCGAAATGAACACACTGCTGACCGTCCAGAGTTGACAGACCTAGTTAATGGAAAGAAAGGACGATATGAATGAGAGCTAATGGTGCACACAACAGAGTAATACATGTGTCGATAAATAAGAATGACAGGTCAGTCAGAAGATACAGTGACAAAGCCTCCTGTTGATGCACTACCTGCTCCAACTTGACTTGTACGTTGTCCTCAATAGAATGTTCTCTGTTAGATGTAGTAGTGCAAGAGCACCCCTGTATATTCCTATAGTGTGTTCTCCCAGAGTTTCTACCACACACAAGATCCTGTATGTGAGAGCGTATTTAACATGCTGAACTATTCTTTTCAGACCACATCATTTCGAGGTTCTTTTTTGCTCCACGCACCCCACCATCCCTCCACCATTCAATGTCTGCTACCCTTATTTGGCACCATTGTTTTTCCTACCTTGTTTCACCATCTCTATAAACAGTGACAAATCTTTCTTACAGCTGTGCTCATAAAAAAGCTTGGGTGCCGTGTTGTTTTACTATGAAAAGTCTTAACCAGCGGCATAACAGCATATTTAACAAGGATTTTCCAAATGATAAATCCATAGTGTATTCTTCACTTATATGTTTAATAAAGTAAATGTAGTTAATGTAAAAGTGGCCTCGTCTTTTTTATGTGATGACAAACTATTTAAAGTTTTGCCACTTTGGGAACCATTGCTTTAAGCAGCACTCAGCCAGCACTCAGCATGAACAGGGGTCTCATTTATAAATCAGTGCGTGGGATCCACACTTAATGTTTGCGTACATTGAAAAGAGTGTATGCACGTACGCCAAAAAAAATTCTGATTTATAAATCCTTTCTTACGCCTGCCAGTGCGCAAGTTCCTTTTATAAATCCCAAATCAATCTGTAAATGTGCACAGCTGGTTCAGCCTCATATCCCGCCCTCTACACGCCCACATTCAACCATAAATGGTCAATGCAAAGCACCTTATCAATGTTGATGCATAGAAATGAGCTGCTGATAATGTGATGTGGAGTGATCGTACGAGAGCCATCTCTGGCTTTATTTCCACACTTTGCAAATTGTACACAATCCTTATGTGCAGGTGGTGAAGATTTGCCAGTAGAGATGACTGAAGAATGCAGAGTGTGTGACAGTCACTATGGTGACTCCAGTGAGCTCCGATACTTGCATCGGAAAGCTGTTTACAGTTTGTCTGCTGTATCTGTCCTTATGGAATAAACCATGAATTAATAAATAAAGTTGTGTTCACTGCAGCTATTTTAATCACAAACACTTTATTAAAAAAACTAAATTGTAATTGGTGATATATGCACAGTATTAGAAGATTATTGAAAACTACTGGCACTCTGTTCTGCATTTCTTTTACATCTTTATTTAACGTAATCTTACAGATGATGATAATTTCATCAACTGCTCCACAGATGACCATGAGTGTCGGTAGTCCGGCCCTCTTTTCTGCGCTCAGGACAGCGTCGATGAAACATTAAGCGATATTGAATGTGAGGTTTGAGTTGGTTCATATACTTTTAAATTGAAATGTGCTTACAGTTATGGCTCACTAGTACAAACACAAATAACACTGCTGGTTTGACTGTTCATGATAAAGAGTATCAATAAGTGCAAAGTAACGTGTGCTATGAAGTGAAATTAAATGTGAGAGGCATCATTATACCTGTAATGATGCCTCTCACATTTCTGGCTTCAATTCACCACCTCGCCATCTGCGTCGCCAATTTCCCAGTGTCTCCAAAATGTTCGTACACATGTGTCAGAGTTTGCGTACAGGTGCGCACATTCTCCTGTCAAGTTTTTTTTTGTAGATCACAACTTTTGCTTGGGAAGTGGCGTACACCCCTTTAAGGCCCCGTTTTGTGCGTTATAAATGAGACCCCAGGACATTCACAAGTCACAGCTGATACAGGCCACCATAGCTTCAGGGATTGTACATTAGTTGCTGTATGGGTTATTGCCCTTTAGTTAACTGACCACTGGGAAGTGAAGATGCCATAAAAGAGAGTGTCATCTGCAGGGGCCCCCTCTGCTGGTGGGAGGGTGTCTATGTCCTGGATCACATTGTAGGGCAGCTCATTGTCAGCCTGGCACAACAGCTGAGCTTTGGCAAATGTGGTCCAGCGTCGCTGCAGGGTCCGCTGACCTCCAACATCACTCTGACACACGAGAAGAGAAGAAGGCGTCAAGTACACCACAGCACTGCAACCTGCTGTTGTTGTAACCTACACAGTATTTCAGACACAGCAGTATGTCAGAGTTTGGTCTCCCCCCACCTGATCAGGGCATCATGATACCTCTGACAGACTAGCCTTTTTTCAATCAGGCAAGTGTAAAAAAAAACATTAGTGTTGAACCCTGACAGAGTGTATATACTTTATAATATTAAATGAATACATTATACATACCTGCAAACTCATAAGAGGTGGGGGGGGGGTCCCCGGGAGAATTTTATTTTAAATATGATCTTTAAAATGTAGCATTCTGGTGTACTCTGAGAAGAAAATTAAGTGATAAGACATTTACTTTAAGCAAAAAGCTAATTTATTATTCAGTTATTAATCAGTATTTCAGCTCTAGTTGAACAGTTGGCTAGTTAGCGTTTCAATCAATATTATTATTATTAACCTTTATTTAGACAAAATTCATTGAGACCGAGGTCTCGTTTTCAAAAGTTGTAGTCATATAAAAACAAAGATAGCAAGAGTAGTGAGAACCATCGCCTGTACAAAAAAAGTGATTAGTTTTCATCGAACCCTGTTACTGTATGTCTTCATATTAACTTCTACTGTTACTGTATGTCTTCATATTAACTTCTACTGTTACTGTATGTCTTCATATTAACTTCTACTGTTACTGTATGTCTTCATATTAACTTCTACTGTTACTGTATGTCTTCATATTAACTTCTACTGTTACTGTATGTCTTCATATTAACTTCTACTGTTACTGTATGTCTTCATATTAACTTCTACTGTTACTGTATGTCTTCATATTAACTTCTACTGTTACTGTACGTCTTCATATTAACTTCTACTGTTACTGTACGTCTTCATATTACCTTCTACTGTTACTGTACGTCTTCATATTAACTTCTACTGTTACTGTACGTCTTCATATTAACTTCTACTGTTACTGTATGTCTTCATATTAACTTCTACTGTTACTGTATGTCTTCATATTAACTTCTACTGTTACTGTACGTCTTCATATTAACTTCTACTGTTACTGTATGTCTTCATATTAACTTCTACTGTTACTGTATGTCTTCATATTAACTTCTACTGTTACTGTACGTCTTCATATTAACTTCTACTGTTACTGTACGTCTTCATATTAACTTCTACTGTTACTGTACGTCTTCATATTAACTTCTACTGTTACTGTATGTCTTCATATTAACTTCTACTGTTACTGTACGTCTTCATATTAACTTCTACTGTTACTGTACGTCTTCATATTAACTTCTACTGTTACTGTATGTCTTCATATTAACTTCTACTGTTACTGTATGTCTTCATATTAACTTCTACTGTTACTGTACGTCTTCATATTAACTTCTACTGTTACTGTACGTCTTCATATTAACTTCTACTGTTACTGTACGTCTTCATATTAACTTCTACTGTTACTGTATGTCTTCATAGTGTAACGGACTGAGTGACATGTTATGTTATCATTTATTGTGTTTACAGGAAGAAGTTCTACATGAGATTAGTTATCGCAATTACTGAGTTCAGTGAAGGTCTCATGCCCTGTGAAGCCTGTCAATCATCCTAGCTACCAATGGGGGGTGGGCGACACACAGGAGCGTACCTGGATTGGCAGAGAGAGAGTGAGGGGGGCGTTGTGTTGGTGCTGCTAGCCGGTGGAGAGTGAGTCGATGACCGGGAGCAGATTGTTTTCGATATTAACTGGTGTTTTGGCGTAGGCTACGGCCCACAGTAGCCTGTGTACTGTTCGCATAATAAAGGACCAAAAGTAAGATCACGTCTCGTAGCTTTCCTTACCCAGGGTCGCTACAATATTAACTTCTACTGTTACTGTACGTCTTCATATTAACTTCTACTGTTACTGTACGTCTTCATATTAACTTCTACTGTTACTGTATGTCTTCATGTTAACTTCTACTGTTACTGTACGTCTTCATATTAACTTCTACTGTTACTGTACGTCTTCATATTAACTTCTACTGTTACTGTACGTCTTCATATTAACTTCTACTGTTACTGTATGTCTTCATATTAACTTCTACTGTTACTGTATGTCTTCATATTAACTTCTACTGTTACTGTACGTCTTCATGTTAACTTCTACTGTTACTGTACGTCTTCATATTAACTTCTACTGTTACTGTACGTCTTCATGTTAACTTCTACTGTTACTGTACGTCTTCATATTAACTTCTACTGTTACTGTACGTCTTCATATTAACTTCTACTGTTACTGTACATCTTCATATTAACTTCTACTGTTACTGTACGTCTTCATATTAACTTCTACTGTTACTGTACGTCTTCATATTAACTTCTACTGTTACTGTACGTCTTCATATTAACTTCTACTGTTACTGTACGTCTTCATATTAACTTCTACTGTTACTGTACGTCTTCATATTAACTTCTACTGTTACTGTACATCTTCATGTTAACTTCTACCGTTACTGTACGTCTTCATATTAACTTCTACTGTTACTGTACATCTTCATGTTAACTTCTACTGTTACTGTACGTCTTCATATTAACTTCTACTGTTACTGTACGTCTTCATATTAACTTCTACTGTTACTGTACGTCTTCATATTAACTTCTACTGTTACTGTATGTCTTCATATTAACTTCTACTGTTACTGTACGTCTTCATGTTAACTTCTACTGTTACTGTACGTCTTCATATTAACTTCTAATGTTACTGTACGTCTTCATGTTAACTTCTACTGTTACTGTACGTCTTCATATTAACTTCTACTGTTACTGTACGTCTTCATATTAACTTCTACTGTTACTGTACGTCTTCATATTAACTTCTACTGTTACTGTATGTCTTCATATTAACTTCTACTGTTACTGTACATCTTCATATTAACTTCTACTGTTACTGTATGTCTTCATATTAACTTCTACTGTTACTGTACGTCTTCATATTAACTTCTATTGTTACTGTACGTCTTCATATTAACTTCTATTGTTACTGTACGTCTTCATATTAACTTCTACTGTTACTGTACGTCTTCATATTAACTTCTACTGTTACTGTACATCTTCATGTTAACTTCTACTGTTACTGTACGTCTTCATATTAACTTCTACTGTTACTGTATGTCTTCATATTAACTTCTACTGTTACTGTACGTCTTCATATTACCTTCTACTGTTACTGTACGTCTTCATATTAACTTCTACTGTTACTGTACGTCTTCATATTAACTTCTACTGTTACTGTACGTCTTCATATTAACTTCTACTGTTACTGTATGTCTTCATATTAACTTCTACTGTTACTGTACAGCTGTTAGAATAGTGGCCTATCTTCTATTTGCAATTAATATGCATTCAATCCAGTTCAATTATTTAAATTAAAATGATAATCTACTCTGGCTAAAGTAGCTGATCAAGAGTAAAATAATAGCTGTGATCTATACACACCTCTGTATTAGACCCGCTGAAATGAAGGTACAGGCTCCTTAACACTCTCTCTCATTACTTCAGGGTTCTTGGGAGCAACTGCCCGTGGGACTGTTGGGACTGTTAGTCCTCTGGCTGTGGTCATCACAGTGAACAGTGTCTGTCAGTGTGATGAGAGGGCACGTGAGCCCTTGTTGCTGTACTTTATCTCCTTGGATCAGAGGCTGCATTCAGCATACCCTGCCTCATCAATGTATTTAAAACACTGTGACAGCAGGAAGCTGTACTCAAGTCTGTTTAGACCTCCACCTTTATCCAGGCCCAGCTCCACTCACATCTCAGCCCTGCGTCAAGCTGCGCTACACAAACAGCCTCCTCTTCCTGAAGCTCTTTGACCTCATCATCTCATCAGTATAGGACTCATGTTTCGTGGTCATAAAAGTTATTATGACCACGAAATTATGGAGCTAAATCCAGGTCAAAAGTTTTGTTCATTTGAATTTGAAAGCTCAAACCTGAAAGCTCAAATTGTGGTCTTGAACATTGAAAAATACAGCAATGTATTCAAAAGTTTTTTGGGGTTGAATATATTTTCAGATTCAAATCATTTTTTTGGGGGTTTCAAATCTTTTTTTCAGTTCAGGCCAACTGATGTTAGCCTCCATTAGCTTGCTAATAAAAACGAGTAGCCATACTATTACAATTCGGCATTTTTTTACGAAACCAATTACAACTACCAACAGTCACACCTTCAAGGACCTTAATTTATTGTTACATATTGTCAAATAACGCCAAATAAAGGCTAAACTGCCGCGGCCCCCCCCCCCCACACACACAGCGGCACAACTTGCTGCGGCAGCTGAGCTCTCAACAGGAAGTGCCTCCACTAGCTGCTGCTGACACATGTTGAGCTACTACGCTGCGTTCACAGCGGTGTGTGGAAGTGCGAAACGTCAGATATTAAAGTGTAGTAGTTGAACGGCCCAATATGGCATAATTTATTGCTCTTTTACTGTGATTCGTGCCAAGTAGAGGCTAAACAGCTTGCTAAACAGAACTTTGTCACTAGCGTAATTTATTTTACTTCCAATCACGTGAATATGGTGTATATAAAGTGTTGAATCATAATTCTCGCGGTGCCCACGTTACATGAAGGCAACGTGGTTTGAGGACGGTCCTCTGCCTTCTTTGTTATGCTGTCACTCATGGTGACACGCCCCTCTCAGTTGATACCACGCCCCCCACGTTAGATCAGGGTCAAAAGTCTGAACTGAAAAAACAACAACCTGAACTTGAAAAGAAAAAAAACTGAATTTGAAAAAAAAAAACTGAACTGAAAAAAAGATTTGAAACCCAAAAAAAAAAGATTTGAATCTGAAAATATATTCAACCCAAAAAAACTTTTGAATACATTGCTGTATTTTTCAATGTTCAAGACCACAATTTGAGCTTTCAGGTTCAAATCTTTTTTTCAAATGAACAAAACTTTTGACCTGGATTTAGCTCCATACGAAATCGCCTCATTCTACTTTGAGTTAAAAAAAAAACCTGCAACCAGATCCGCCAGTGTTCCGGTTTAACGTTAACGAGTGACCGCGTGAACTGAACCGGAACACGGGGGGAAGGGGCTTCATGTTTCATCACGTTACGTTTTTTCCTCCTAAATCGCGATGATGACGAACGTTAACGGTCGAAAGAGTTCCGCATGCAGTGGACGTTATCTTTAACCCAGCAAGTCTGAACGGTAACGGAACATAACGGAACTTAAACTTTAACGGAGGGAAATGAAGACGCTGTAGACATCTTAACGCTGATTGGACAAGACTCGACACGTCACATCAAAGATGTTTTATTGCGAACATCACCACGTCACCTTTTCTCCTCGTCTCACTCCAATCTGAGAAACGCTGGCTGGCCAGATGACCCCCCCCCAAAAAAAATTAACTCTACGGATCTACACGATTCACGTGGATGACATATTTTGATTCAAAACGGCAAATTTCGCCGAAAAGCGACAAGTTTGCAGGTATGATTATATGCATGAATGCGTTTGAAAAATGTATGATTGTGTGAGTTAAGTGTATGAGCATGAACATGTGTACACGTGTAAGAGTGAATACATATAACAATGAAAACATAGGGACAGACAGACATGAATAGAACGTATTCATGTACTTTGGCTCACAGACTACCTGTGAGTCATAGGACTGGTCTGGACCACTCCTGAATTTAGTTAGTACCCAAGACAAAATTTTAATTACAAGAAAAATGTCACTTGTATGTGCCACCTAAAAACAAATGTGCGTGTACGAGTGGTTCTTGCATGAGGTCCATTCTTTTACCCTTACCATGCAGATCTGAGAGACACGAGAAACAATAAATTTGTCGATGAAGTCATATTCTCTGCCCACTTCACTGAAGAAGAAGTAGATTTTCTCCTCATCAGGAATGAAACTGGATCTGATGAAGGTTGGATCTACAGCAAATAGATGGCAAAGTATTCCCAAGATGTAAGTTTGTGGAAATATGTCAAATCATTCATATAAAACAATATGTTACAGCTTATCCCTAAGTTTGTGTCTGGGACACATTGAGTTCATGCATAAACCAGTCTTTTTAATGATGTAAAGGACATTTCAAAGTTGCCATAACACCTACAGTAAATAGGGAATGTATTCAAGGCATTTTTTAATGATTGGTATCTGCTCTATTGAGCCCGATCCGATCCTCCTTTTTAAGTCAGCTGTCACACAGTTGTTTTTACTTCTGAAGCCTTTATGCACAGCAACGCAACAAGTGCAGCCGTCGTCAAATCGTCAACTCTCCCTTGTCCATCTCTCCTCCACTGCGCTGCACTCCGCCCTGATCAGCGACGAAACACTACACAAAATGCAGTATGAGACCATTTAGTGATGTTATTTACCTAATTTATGTGCACTTGATTTCAGATAGAGTCTGGAGTGACTGTAATCTATGGTGCATGGTGTTTCACCGCAGACAGCACAGACACAGATCGGTGGAGAGCCGATGACCACCACACTCACCACGCCACTATTAGTTCAACAAAAGCACTGCGAGCAAAAAGCGTAATTCATTACTGTAATATGTGCAAAAGATCTGCAGACAACGAAAATAAACACTCAACAATTTGATTTTTGATTTTGTATAAATTATGAATTAATAAAAACATTCGGGACCAGCTTGGATACATGTAACTTTTCATACTGCAATTAGATTGATTTCAATAGCTTAAATGGACTTGAAGTATCTGATCGAGACTTGGTATTAGCAGATATTCAATATTAAATTACTCTGATTGGGAACAAGGGCACAATAATTGAGTCGTCCATAATTTAAATCATGATACTACTTTCATAAACAACTGTGGTCAATGTTTAAGCCATTTCAAAACAGAGGGTCCATTGACAGGATTGACAAGTAATGGGGTGTTGACTTGGCCAACTGGGTATATTCAGGTCTCTAACCATGGCCCACACAAGTCTTGTGCTCTTTTGTTGTTTTAGTTTCTATTATCTTTTTATTCTCAGTTTTGAAAGTTCATATCCCTCACATGCTACCTCAAATGAAGAACTAAGCAATTATCAAGTACTCAGCAACTGTCAAAACAACTGCAGTCCAAACATGTTCATTAATACATCATTAATACATCAATACAATTCTCTTCCCAACTGCTATGACTACCATGCATTTCATTTTGACCGACAACACACTCACCCTCCAGCCATCCTAATGTATCATCCAACTTCAGGTCAACACGCCGGCCCTCACTGAGGTGCCGGGAGATGACTGGTCGGTTCCCCCTGTAGTCTGCCACCGTCCCCGTATAAAGCTCTCCATCTGAGAAACAGAAGACCACTTAGCACAATACTGAAGAGAAACACTGAATATGACAACAAATTATAAGCCATGCCCCTTTAACATGAACAATTATTGGTTTCCTGCAGGAAATATCTAATATTACAAGTGCTGCATTCTAAAACAGGCAGGTGGTCTATGATGTCATGTCCATGATGTCATACTGTCAGACAGCCTGGTGGCTGACTAACAGTACCGGGCTGTCTTTTTTCTTTTCTTGGCATTTTTTACATTTAATGATCTTCAAATTCATTCATAATGTAATTTATTCATGCTTTCATTACATCTTGTCTATATTATTGTAATGCTGTGTTTACATGCCTTAGCTTAAACATGATTACAAGTCTTCAGGTTGTCCAAAACGCAGCTGCCACACTCACGTGATCATTTCTCCCCAACTTTAGCTTCCCTTCACTGGCTTCCTGTCCATTTTAGAATTGATTTAAAAATTTGAATCTTGACTGCGTGGTATGGCATCGAGCTACCTGGCTGACCTTCTGAATTATTACTCAACAACCCGTAGCCTGAGGTCCTTTGACAAGGCACCGTTACCTATTCCCCGGTCAAGGGTGAAAGGGGATTTGAAGTGCCACAACCCCTTAGAATAGCCTACTTGAGGAACTAAGGCTAGAAAACTCAATGCCGTCTTTTAAATCATCTCTCAAGAGTCACTTTTACAGTTGTTTTTTTTCTTAATTATTTTATCTGCTAATTCTTATTTGATCTTGCTGTGAATTATAACCATTAGTTTCATATAAGAATAAAATCAACAGGAATTTGAAAACTTACTGTAACTGATCAAAGTACAAAACAAACAATTAATACACTATCGACAAAGCTACGAAAAGAAAATCACATCCAAATCATTTGTCGTTATATGCACTCCTCAAATCCCACAGCCTCCACTGACAGAAACAGTGATTTTACCTCGCTGATCATTGTAAAACTCTTTTCATTCAAACTCCACAGAAACTAAATAAAACTCATCAAAACCACCTTTGTTAGTCTTTCCACTGTTCCAAAAATCATCAACTCTGGATTGAGAGTTTGAAAGAGAGAGACTGAAGAAGTAACATACATATATAAAAAAAGAAGTACCCACTGTAACAAAATGTTACACTATAATACTTATATTATTGTGCGCTTTTGGCATTGAACCTGACACACCAGAAAGAAAACCCACAAAGGCATACTAGTCTGCTGGATATGTGAAAGGAGTCTATTGCCTATTTTAGTGTGTTTTCCCATGTTTAGAAAACCTGCATATATGTGCTAACACCGCTACATTTTCCTTCTAACTTGCCAAAGTTAACATTGTATTCTAGCAGATGTGGCATCACTGCATTACCTACCGACGATGATAGCAGTGTTGCGTTGGTAGGGGTCATAGGGGCAGCGACCTCTTCCTTCATCAGCCTTGAGGCTCATTGTTAACGTCTCTGAGTTCTGGACAGAAAAGAGGAAGAAGTCAAGCTGATATTGTACTTAATAAAGATGTACTTACAAATCAAATCATATCACATCAAATGCAACCCACTGCTTTTACAGAAAATGGGGTATTTTGCTATGTAAATTGTTGAAATCCTGAAACAGCGAGCATTATCATACTGTCACTGTTAAACACATCAACCTGTTTAAACTTCTGTGGAAACAAACTTACAATGTAGGTGCAGCGCGGACTGAAGGCAAATGTTCCACAGGCATAGATGTGGGTGGTGTTCAAGAACTGCAGCACACGAATGAAATTGGGGCAGTCGATCTAGAAAAAAACACAAGGACATCAATTTAGACGTTTCAGAAAGTACAGCAATGATTGGATTAAGTAAATCTCTTGTCAAAGTATGCTTCGTACTAAGAAAAAAATGATGAGACATGTTGCTCATCAAACATAAACAGCAACTTCCTTGTGCTTACGCTGCTCATTAAAGGAAATGCAATTTGTAGCTGTATGTTACTGACAGCCTTGACTTGTTTGGTTGGTACCCTAAGTTAATAGGAGATATTTTGATCCTTGGAGTGTAATTAGTGCATAGGATCACTACAAAGCAACTACTTGCCATTTTCTTGCCTTTCATGGAACATTGCTCAATGTCTTTCTCTGAAGGGCTCCAGTCCAGCTGAAAGAGGAAGAGCAGCTGAGATTTACATCCATCTTAACCAACAATGACACATTACATTACATTTTCCATTACAAAGCTATAGTTATTGTTCAGGGGTGGGGGGGGGTGATTTAGTAGAACATACTAAATACATGTGGCAGGTCTGGATTTTGTTCATCTATTTTTAAAATCGCTGTGAATATCGAAAGGGGTGCTACACACTTTTTCTTATCATTTACATAATTTCTCTTCGAGGCAGAAGAGTCATTTGAAACATGTTTCAGAATCATTTCAGTTAAAAAAATCTACACATTCTGCTCTGCTCCTCATGAAGACTGCTGAAGTAAAGCTAGTAAAGCTAAACACCAAACATGGAAAACAAATTGAATTGTGACAAGCAGAGAATTTGATATCTATCTTCTTATCTGATTCTGGCAACAAACAAACAAACATGTTTGAGAAAAGTGTTTCTTATAAAACTGCAGTGACTCAAACAAAAGTGATGCGTAATCCTAACTAATACAACTGGTAGAATTATCCAACTACACTTGGGAATATAGTTTGCAGTTAGAGTGCTCTTTTTAGTGTGTATTGTGTAGAATGAGCAAACACATTTTTGTCCAGAATTTTCAAACTCCATACACAATTAGTGCTTGGGAATACAAATGTTTCCTCAGTAACAGGAGAGCTATTCAACAGCCTCATTAACTTACACTTTAACTGCTTTCAACCATTACATATAAACCGACACGTGAACTTTTTCAAGTCAAAGTCAAGTCAAACTACTATGGGTGACCACGAAATGTAGAATATTCGAGAATTCGATCTAAGAAGCCTGATTTGACTGACAATCTTACAGTTGAATTGTCGAAGTGACAAGAAAATAGGGTAATGAAACAAAGGAGCAATCATCATTCATAAATAACAACATGGCTATTTCAAAATCAAAGACCAGACCTACCGTTATTATTAATCAGAGCACTCACATAAATGCATAACACTATCAGAGATGTATTTTAAATGTATGAACAATTAGCTAAAATCAGCTTGCGGAGGCATGTAGAAACAGATTTTTGAGGCGCTATAACAGCCGTTTGGATTGACTGTCCCTTCGCTTCCCTGTTCTTTCCCTTCTGTCTGTGGATTTATTACGATGGGGAAATGGAATTAGGACCGCAAGTTCAATTTACAACCACTAAGAGCAACCAGGATAAGAATCTGTGTCTCTTTCTATTGATCTGCACTCCGTGTGGCTACCACTGCCAGTGTCACACTACATAATTACATACGAAACCGATACAAAGACACTAATAGACACAATTTTTCACGCTGTGTCACGAAAGTCTATCGGTGTTGAGATTCTCCTGTTGTCACTGATAGAACAGTTGACATTGGTGAATCAGAAATGAAGGAAAAGATTATTGTAGTCATCTGTGGGCACCCAGAGCTCTACAAGATGACCTCATAATTTGTAAATCGGATGAAACTCTATAATATATTATACTGTGTATAAATTTCTACGTATAAACCACAGACTGTATGGTACAAACAATATTGTCGCTGCGGTATTAATGCCTAGATGACATTATTTAGAGTGTTGATGGAGAAGTTGCAATGTTAGCATAGCCTAGCACTGAAGGATGCAAACTCCATTCAGAAAACAAGCATTTAAAAAAAATGTTAGCATGTCGTCTTGCAGACAGACCTGACAAAGCGTGAATTCAGACTTTTTCAAATCAGTGTCATGATGTAGTTGTTTTGGCATCTTTTTGATCCGTTCAATGCAATTAAATCATAGCAAAATCTGTTCAGTTTGGTTGTGTATCGCTGTGATAAACCAGATTAACTCAGTTGACATGTGATTTACAAGCTAGATACAGTGAATACAGGTTCGGTGAAAAGCCTCCAGATGATGTTATGAACCCAGACACAACTTTGTTTAGTTTTCCGATGTATCTAGGAAATGGCTGAAACCCAACAGGTACAAAGCAGCAATAGTGTTTATTTCAGCCATGGCTGATGACAGAAAGAAATGGTAGAAAGAAACGTTGTTGGTATCAAAACTGCTCTGAACTGTTACACAAATGATCCCACGGAAAAAATAGCACAAGTCAAAAATTGAATACACATTTGGTAGGAACACAGTATTACACTCTACAGCACTTCCACTTCTTCTCTTTAAATTACGTTACATATGACTGCTTTCACTTCTTCCCTTTCAGTGCTGACTTGTCAAGTGACAAGTGAACTACTTTCATGGCTTAGACTTACAGTTCAGCTTACTCTTCAGCTAACAGTTCAGCTGCTTTCAGCTTACTCTTCAGCTGACAGTTCAGCTGCTTTCAGCTGACAGTTCAGCTGCTTTCAGCTCTTACTCTTCAGCTAACAGTTCAGCTGCTTTCAGCTCTTACTCTTCAGCTAACAGTTCAGCTGCTTTCAGCTCTTACTCTTCAGCTAACAGTTCAGCTGCTTTCAGCTCTTACTCTTCAGCTAACAGTTCAGCTGCTTTCAGCTTACTCTTCAGCTGACAGTTCAGCTGCTTTCAGCTAACAGTTCAGCTGCTTTCAGCTCTTACTCTTCAGCTAACAGTTCAGCTGCTTTCAGCTAACAGTTCAGCTGCTTTCAGCTCTTACTCTTCAGCTAACAGTTCAGCTGCTTTCAGCTCTTACTCTTCAGCTAACAGTTCAGCTGCTTTCAGCTCTTACTCTTCAGCTAACAGTTCAGCTGCTTTCAGCTCTTACTCTTCAGCTAACAGTTCAGCTGCTTTCAGCTAACAGTTCAGCTGCTTTCAGCTCTTACTCTTCAGCTAACAGTTCAGCTGCTTTCAGCTTACTCTTCAGCTGACAGTTCAGCTGCTTTCAGCTTACTCTTCAGCTGACAGTTCAGCTGCTTTCAGCTTACTCTTCAGCTGACAGTTCAGCTGCTTTCATCTTCTTTCTTTGCGTAAAAAAATATAGCATTGGGTTTAAGCTCCATAAATTCAAGATTTTGGAAAAGTGATTAGTAATGTAAGTACTGATGACTTTCTAAATGTAGCTTATCAGTGGTCGCTCCCCACCTTACTCCTCAGTATGATGGCGTCCTTGTAGCTAACATCCAGTGCTAACACAGCATCCCGGGCTCCTACATACAGCATGTCTCCATCCTCACTGAGCAGCAGTGTGGTGGTGTTGCTGACATCATGGCTACTGAAGCGGGTGAGATGTCTCCCAGGCATACCTATTGTTTCACAGCAGTTAACACTGAAATTAGGTTATTTCATTCAATTCAAAACACCAGACAATTAGAATAATCCACATGTAAGCAGGCTGTAAGCAATCTGCTTATTTCCACAGAAAAAACATTGTCCACATGTCAAACATCCCTGAATATCTCATTTAAGTAATATATATTTGTTCATATACTCTGGTGAATCATTATCAGTCAATGATCAATAACACTGACATACAGTATTATCTTTTTAAATAAAATATATGCAAGTGCATTTACTAGGTGTAATACCTTGTATGCACATCATGACAGCTTACTGATTCTGCTCTTTAACTGTCAAGTGTTATGATTTAGATTATTGCTAGCACCAATTCCAGAGTTAAGAAATCTTTCTTCATAGGTGTAAAAAAAGCTGTGCAGTGTATCCGTGTCTCATAAGCCTTCCAACTGGACTTGCTGATTTCTTTTTCATCTTCTCACCTGTACACTAACTACCATGGCCACACCAACATGGTGCTATCATCAGTCTAAAAATTACAAAACACAATGTACAACTTAATAAAACATTTGCACTGCCCTGTTAAATTTTCTAAACCCGCACTGTTAACAATACTACTTTTAAGTATGTTTAAGTTTGTCAACAGGATAAACTTTACTCACCCATAGGAAAGGAGACTCTGGGTGTCAGTTTTGTCAGACATGGGCTCAGAAAACCCAGCAAGGCCACAGTGAGGGACAGCAGGCTGGGATTCTCCATTACAGCAGAAATGAGGATCTGAGTCTGATCTTAATTACCTCTAAGGTCAGAGAGCAAGCACGGGGTCTAATGTTCATCCAGTGTCAAAGACTTGTTAGGAGGGGTGTAGATTGTAGCTGAAGCCACAAACTTTGCTTTCTAAAGCTGATCATCACTGGATCTAAGATAGGCACACAGAGAGAGAGACAGACAGACCCTCAGGTGAGTTATGTATGCAAGAATATTGTAACATGTTACAGTGTTCCCAAGTTGTTAAGTGTCTTGCCCAAGGACACATCGACATGCCGGGGATCCGCCGATCCTTTGATTGAAGGACCCTGCTCTCCACTGAGCCACAGTCGCCCACATTTGTACACATTTGTACACATTTGTATACTTACCTTACTATTCAGAACCTAAATCACTTATGATGTCATTGATGTTGATAAAATGAAGCATTAAAGCCGATGATTTGAGAGCACATAGGTGTTCAACAGACAGACTGTTTCAATTCTCACACTGCATAATGATTTGTAGTAGACATGTTTAAATAGTGGAACTTAGAATTCATTATATACAGCATAGATTCTGTATATTTCATGTGCTTCTTTTGTGAATTCTTATTCCTGATCCTACTGCTGTGCATTGCTCCAGACGCATCTTGTAGACTAATTGAATTGAATTCAATTTATTTTGTATAGCCCAACATCACAAATTACAAATTTGCCTCAGAGGGCTTTACAGTCTGTACACATGAGACATCCTCAGTCCCAGGACCCTCACATCGGAGCGGGAAAAACTCCCCCAAAAAACCCTTTAACGGGGAGAAAAGAGGGAGAGACCTTAGGGAGAGCAACAGAGTGGGGATCCCTCTATCAGGATGGACAGAAGTGTGATAAATGTCATGTCTACAGAATGAACAACATTCATTGGCTACTGAAGCGGGTGGGGGGGGGGGGGGGGGGGTTGTCACTCATGTACGACTTTAAAGTTTCGTAAAATGTTGATATTTTTCGGTGAACGGAACTTGCATTTTTTAACGCCTAGCGAGCGGCATCTCGTGCAAACACTCTCTAATGCTGCGGATTGAGTCGAATCGAGTTTCTTTGCGACGTTCACGCCGTTTCCCAAAAATGTAACGGCCGCGCGAGAGCCTGTCAGACGCTGAAAGAGCTGCAACAAAGCGCTGCAGGAACGCCCGAGCCGGTGGGGGTGTGTGGGGGGGGGGGGTTCCGAGCACCTTGCTTGTGCATGGAGGAAAGCGAGGCAAGGACGATAACAACAACAACATTGGGGGTAAATTGCACCAGTGCCCGGTGTGCAGTGAGCTGTTCCCGACTCGCTATCAACTTCTGAAACATCAGAAACTGACTCAGCACAAACTAAAAACTATTTTAAAGTGGTTTTAATAATAAATTGTTGGATACATATCTTCTATATACATATTATTGTGTTTGTGTCTATAGTTGGGACTCCTAAAATCTAGACCTCTGTCATGTAATGTGATACAAATTTTGATATGTACTACTTTGGGGAGGGGGGGGGGGGGGGGGGGGGTCTGGAAATGTAGTACTCTTTGTACTACTGTGAAAATGTTGATAACTTTGGATGACCCCTAAGGAGAATAATGATGGAAAAATTACAACTACTAATAAAAACAGCAGAAGTGTATATAGTAGAATAACAATGATAGCAAAAGCAGTAATGGTATCGGTAATAGTAATAGCAATGTGACTACTAATAATAGCAGTGGGTGTCAGGCAGGACCAGGGTCCAGATATAACCACGATCCATGGAAACCTGTGAGGAGAGAAAGCACAAAGACTCCGGGGAAGAAGCAAAGTTAGTAATGAGCATTAATGGGTCATGAATTCATACAAGTAGGGTCCTGTCATATGCACCGTTGTATGAGGATACATTGCTCGATTATAATAGCTGAATTGAATGTACACAATAAAAACATAAGGGATAACAAGGTTAGAACAGTCCCTTACGAGGCGCTACAGGGCTCACTAATAGGCCCCAGGCCCAGCCGCCATTGTAACTGGACCCTGGACCCACAACCGATTGATAATGGAGAATTATAAAAATTTTGACGGAGCACTATACTATAATCGTGCAATGTATCCTCATACAACGGTGCATATGATATCTTACGAAAAATTACTCAGCATTTTTCATGTCTTTTCCCAGGAAGCAACTCAGTTAGGTTTCGGAAAATATTGTCGTTTGGGTTCAAATAATCTCGGAAGTGCCTTTACTGAAATACGCAAGTTATATGACAAAAACATCAACATTGACTTCTCGTTTCACATGGGGAACGAACAGCGGTCTCCTGGCTGAAAGATCGCTGTTTGTTGTATATGTGTGACATCCGTACATTCTTGTCACATCATGCCACTTTATGACATGAATTAATAGTAAATGTATAACTTGTCATGAACACTGTTATGCTCATCTGACAGAGATCATAAAATACTGCGATGTGACAAAACAATGGACAGCTGATGCAGCTGTGACACACGTCATATTCAATTGAGATTGCTTTAAAAGGACAGCTCCGAGGCAACAATGTCTCATTTGTTACAAGCATTTGTTAATTGCTTGTTGCCTCGTCTCCTCTCTCCTTGCGTCTCATCCTCGCCTCCTCAGCTCTGGTCTCTCGTGGACAGGACTAAAATGCGAAGAAAGGATTCAATAATGTACAAACTGGGAAATGCGAAAGGTTTAAGGTCCCAGGCTGGGTGTGCTTTCACCCTTCAGCTACCAGGATGCCCCAAATGGATACAATTGTCTTTGTTTGTGTTCCAAATCGCATACTTTCTCTTTTTACTTTAAGTACGTACTGAAGCTGCCCTTACAAAGTACCTACTATTTCATGCAGAATACATACAATTTGGTATACTAATTTTCCATAACATTGTACCTTGAACTTTGACCCTCTTGCTCACATATCTGTTGCAGTCCATCAGTGAGCTGTCAATGAGCTGTCATGTGTTTGTGCTCTCTCTTGTGATATATTCCGCTGCACAGAGGATTGTGGGTCAGAATGGCCAGAAAAGCATGTTGGCTTGCTTTCTGCAAAATGCGACCAAACTAAATACTATGGTAGTGTGAGGAATTTAAGTTTTGAAGCGCTCCAAATTATGGATATTATGTGATACAGTATATTTACTTGTAGGAGTCTGGCCATTTCATGTTTTAGTGTCTGTGTGATCAGGTTGAGGAATGTGCTGAGAGCGGGGGATGGAAGAAGTGGCTGGCTGAGGTGTCAACAGGTCAACAGCAGGGAGGGGCTTATTGGACTTCAGCCAATCGTGGGAGCTGATCGATAGGCTCAGGAATGTAACTTTTGGGGAACAAAGAACTGTAAATCCTTTGAGAGATTCAGACTTCCTCCGCACCATGGGACAGACAGACCATTCTGTCCTGTGGTGTGAACGGGGCCTCATATTTCATGGAATATTATGTTTGTTTTGTTATTAATAGTGTGATTCGGTTTGTAACTGTTTGTAACTGCATTTGCTTCAATTAGTATATTAAATTTCTTTTGATTTAAACTTCAACCAGCTGATTCGGCCCTGCTTGCTGATGGAAGAAGGAGAGCAGGGGGGGGGGGGGCTGCTTCTTCTCCTCTGTGGGCCTCTTCTCCTCTGTTTGAGAAACTTTTGAACTTAACAGTAGTATGGGTACTGGAACGCACTCAGACTTTTCATTTGCCTTATCAATCAGTTCTTCCCATGCACTACATTCTAAACATAATTAAACTAACTGTATGTTTCTTCACACAAACTTTTTCACTGTCATGTTTAACAGCTGACTTAGTATGCAGCTCTTCTGCTGCTGGAAATCTGTATGGCATATATCAACTTCACATGCATGCTTATAAGCAATATGTCACGCATGTTGACAGACACAGGTACAATTTAAAAAGGGACAACATCTGCCACTAGCCCCATGTGTTGTCCACACTAACGTTACTTACCTACACGAGGGAGGTAGATATTTGAAACACCTTTCAACTACAGTCCAGTAAACCAGCTCCACTACCACATCAGCAACAAACAGACGTGTGGGTGAGTGTTGTATTCATTATCCATCTTAGCTTCGGCTTTGTTGACTTAGCTGTCATTTATATGTGTGCAGCAGTGCAGGCACACTGTGAGGCTACAATGGAGCCAGTCTACATACGTGCGTAGCAGACCGTAACTAAGATAGTTTAATTTCGGCTAAACAGAGGCAGTTAACAATGACCTGTAAACCAAACACGTGGTAAAGTCCCCGGCCAAAGTTCAGCTCAGTCCAGTCAGGCTGCGAACACTATCACAGCACAATCCCCTCCGTTATTGGGGTGATATTGGGGTTTCGTGCTGTAAATGTTCGCTGCCGTTGCTTCACCTTGAAGGCTTGTACTCAGAAAGAGTCCTTTTTCCTTTGTGCAACAGGACGCCGTAAAACTAAATCGAGGCAAACAGCACTCATCTAACTGATGTAGAAAATGTGACAGTTATCATAAGTGATCTTACATCTCTGTGGTTGGTTTCCGTCGCCTTCTCTCCGTTCTTTTCTTGAAACTCTAAAAAGAAAATCCGCAATTTTCTGCCCAATTGCAAGTCTTTGCACCGCTGAAAGCTGAACCGAAGAAGCGTGACCCGGTCAGGGAATACGCTGACCGCGGGTGAGCCTTTACTATAACAACAAAGCCTCAGAGCCTCCTCCCATCTGAAGGTCCAGCAGGCTCCAGTCTCCACCTACAGGGCAGCCACACACATTACAGACATCTAAACAGCAAGGCGGGTATCCAGCATACAGATGGCAGGTTGAACATGTGGTCAGAACAACCATGAGCTGAACACTCTCAAGGCTGCGGAGATAACAGTAGACTTCAGAATGGGCCCCCCAACACTGTCTACTATCACCATACTGTACAGCACTGTTCTACACTGTGATAATTCAGTCTGTTCTCTGCATGTCCATGGGCGGATTATAAGAAAATGGGCCCCTGGGAACAGACAGGCCCCACCATCTCCTACATAGGAGCAAGACACAGACTTTTTAGTTGTTTAACCTTTTTGTTGTTGTTTTCATTCTCTGTGGAGTTGTGACGCATGAGTCTTTGGTTTTGTGTGTCTTTGTGGTCATTGGATGTCTCTTTGCAGTTGATTTTTTGGTTTGGATCAGCCACCAAACACGACAGAAACAGACAACAACAGACAGTCAGGACTGCAGAAAAAATCAAGGGCGCCAATCTGCCCTCCATTCAGGACTTATATCTCCAGAGTCAGGAAACGTTTTTTGTCTAAGTAGCATTGGTGAAAAAAAAGAAGGGCATACAGTGGGGCACCAGCTCAGATACATTTTTTTGGCATGTAGGGCAGAGGTGGCATTAACCGAACATTCGCTGTTATTGAAAGATTTTTTCTAAACATCAGAGAAAAATCTGGAGGGGCTCCGATATTGAAAAGTGGCCGATGGTATGCCACTGTAATCCAGCGGCATATACCGATCCCTGGAGTGGTATGCCGCTCCTGCACCAACGGAGTATATAGCCACCGTAGCAAGTCTGACTAATCAATAACAGAACTTTTGAGCCAACCAACCAAATAGTATATTGTTTAATGGTTGAACACAACTACACATTAAATAAAGGTTGCAGAATATTAACCAGGAATTCCTGGCAATATCTACATCTATCTATCTATCTATCTATCTACTTATTTATAGCTATATGGCACACCACTCTGATCCAGCAGTATAAGAAACTGACTCTGATATACAACGGCATGTACTACTGATATGAATGGCATACCACTCTGAGTGCATCTATGATTGTTAGTTTAGCCTACATAGTTTGTCCTATCAAAAGACGATGACAGTGCATCATTTTGACACTTTAAATGTAGTCATTAGCTCCATCAAAACTATAACAGTTTGGCCAAGTAAGTGTATGCACATACACATTTTTGTTACTCTCAATATGCACAGAAATAGACATCCTGACAGCTTCAAACAAAAACAACATAGTTGGACATGCTGTGCTGTGAGTTAAGTATTTGGTCTATTAGTGCCCCCTCCTGGCAGCTATAGGATCCTGCCACTGAAGACTTGAGCCACATTGGAATATACAGTAATATTTAGGGGTGTAACGATACACGTATTTGCATTGAACCGTTCGGTACGGGGCTCACGGTTCGGTACGCATTACGAACCGAACAATACATTTGAATAATATTAAATTACTTTTGAAAAATAAAATATAGCTGAAATTGGTGGAGCCACTGCGCTCAAACATGGCAACCCACCCGACGTAACGTGCTGTCCTTCCCTGATTCGCCACGCTCCTATCACGTGACCGTTCCTGGATGTTCACAAACAACAACATTGATTACCGATCGACTACCAGGTTAATTCCATATGAACAACTGATTACAGGCGTTGTTGACCGTGTTGTCTTTACTAGCAGCTGTTGTTCAGTTAAAGTCTGCATTATTACGGAGGAAGCAGCTGTTATTGGAGCGATTAGTGAGCGGCGTGTCCAGCGGAGGTATCAGACCTACGGAGCGGACGTCTGAAGTCACGGTTAGCGGCTTTAGGGAGGACGGACACAAAACGGAGGACTTTCCTTTTCTTATTATTGTTTATTTTGTTCTGTACAACTATGTACAACAAGTTAACTCACATAAACTATAAAGGAACAAAACATGAATTGCTCTCCAGTACGACAGAGACTTCAGACACTAGCAGAGCTACGAGAGAGAACAGACAACAACGACACCGAGGGAACGAGTGAGAGATGTGTGTTGACCACATTTATGGATCATAATCTAGTAAACCTTTATGTGTAAGTGTTGATTTTAATGTAATTATGAGGTGAGAGAGAGAGAGAGCAAGACCCCCAGCGCTGTAACTAAGTCTGAAAAATAAAACTTCTAAAACTTTCCAGGAAATGTGTCTGTTTGAGTTCATAGAGGACGATTTTAGAGAAGATCTTAAGTATCAAACACCACCTTTCATTATTAAAGACTACTTTATTACTCTGTCGTATTTTTTAAAACTAAGCAACCAATCTACTTCCTGTTTACAGCGGCACCATCACGCCAAGTGTACGTGAATAATCATGTAATATTCGTTACAAACTCTCCCCGCAGCGTTTAGGTATCTGTTCCCTCCTGATTCAAACAGGACTAAAGGTATATCCCTACTCTGTAGTGATAAACCAGGCTGTACCAACATGCTTCATGCTTTGAGCCCCGTGACACTACTCCTTCACCAGCCCATTTCTCCAGACCATAATTCCTGCTTTGTAAAAGAAAACAAAAGCCCAAACAGAGAATAAAATCAGACACGCTCCCTTGAGAGTCTCACCAGAGAGGATTTGGCATTTCTGCTTTTTTGCTGTATTGAAAACGTACCGAACTGTGGCACCACTGTATCGTATTGAACCGAACCGAGAATTTTGTGAACCGTTACACCCCTAGTAATATTATAGCTGTATTCAAAACATACGTTTTCATTTCAGACAATCTGAAAATAGATCAAGGGGAACCGCTGAATCAGAGTGGTATGCGATTTCTATCAGTGTCTTTTACCGCTGGATCAGAGTGGTATGCCATATGTATATATATATATATATATATATATATATATATATATAGAGAGAGAAAGATAGATAGATGCATGTAGATATTGCCATGGATTCCTGGTTAATATTCTGCAACGTTTACTTAATGTGTAGTCATGTTCAACCATTAAACAATATACTATTTGGTTGGTTGGCTCAAAAGTTCTGTTATTGATTAGTCAGACTTGCTACGGTGGCTTGCAGAATCTGAAAATCCCACATTCAGAGAGTCTGGTAAATCCAGTCTCCAGAGTTCAGCCTTAAAGGGACAGTGTGTAACATGTAGGGGGTGTATTAGCAGATATTGAATATAATATTCATAACTATGTTTTAATCAGTGTAGTTCACCCGAAAATAAGAATCGTAGTGTTTTAATTAGCTTAGAAAAAGCCATTTATATCTACACAGGGAGCGGGTTGTCTTCCACGGAGTCCGCCATTTTGCACCGCCATACAGCAGCCCAGAACGGACCCTGGCTCTGGCGAGAGCCTTTCATATTTTACTTTATGTGAAGGTAGGGATGCTTTCCTATGCTGTCTCTAGGTAAAAAAAAATTCTGCCCGAGGCCTGCAGGAATTACAAGTGAAACCCTTTGCAGTTTAAGTAAATGGGGACGATATTGTTGATTGTCATAGTAAATGGTAAATGGACTGTATTTGTATAGTGCTTTTCTAGTCTTTTCGACCACTCAAAGCGCTTTCACACTACTTGTCATCATTCACCCATTCACACACTGATGGCAGGGGCTAAGTGCCACCTGCCTATCAGACTAACTCATTCAGGCCATGTCCACACTACTACATTTCCATTTGAAAACGCATGTTTTGCTCGAAAACTTTTCGAGCACCAAAAACGGATACGTTTGAAAACACTCCTGGGGACGGATACGTTTTAAAACTCCGGAGTTGCCTCTTCCTGTGAACGATCGAAAACGGATACGTTTGGAAACGATGACGCCTACACCCGCGTTCGCTACTTGATTGGTTCTTATCAGTCATGACATGTCTTTCCCTGATTCGTCACGCCCCTATCACGTGACAGTGTTTCCCCTAACATTGTAGGGGGGCGCCCCGCCCCCCCTTGAAGGTCAAGTGAATTTTGTTTCATTTTATTTTCTATATAGCGCCAGATCACAACAGAAGTAATTTAAGATTCCTTTCCTATAGAACAGGTCTATACCTTGTTCTTTTATTAAACAAACTAAATAGCCTTATGTTATTTATCTTATTGACACGTCGGCATGTCATTTCTGTCTCTACATGGTCGCACGTTTACAATTCTCCTCTGCTCTCTGTATCGCGCATGGCGGAGTTCCACCCCGATGTGCGCACACACACACAACACACAGACACGTGCGCGCAAACACAGGTGAGCACACTCCCACCAGCGGACAGAGAGCGCGCTTCGGAAAATATGTCGCATCAACCACCTGAAAAGCAGACAACAATATCTGCGTGGTGGAGATGGGAAAACTAGCTCTCCCCCCCAAGCAGCTAAAGTCCAGTCACCACCAGATGACCGGTTTTGACCCAGCTTGGCTGTCAGAGGGGAAATACTCCCCCTGGCTGTACAAGACTGATCTTGGTAAGTAAGTAAATAAATACATACATTACATACATGCATACATAAATATATATATATATAAAAAATATTTTGTATATGTAATACTATCATGCAGCAAAGAAAATGCTTTTAAAGAGAAAAGGGTAGTTGCAAGTCTTCAGTGAGTAATCTGTGTATGTACCTGTCAGAGATGTTGTTTACTTGATTTCCGTCTTGATATTTTGCTGAAGAATCTTCTGATGTTTGGCTCCACAGTCTCCAACCAGGTTATCTCACCTGCTCAGTATCCGTCACATAGAAAAATGCTATTGCTGCAGAATTAGGAAACCATATTGCCATGCACAGTAATTTGCACACTGAGGATTTTGCTCGTTGAAACGGTCCATTCTTGGCTGTTCTCAAAGCCACTTCTATTTATTCTGCATCCAGCTTCAGCTTCGAGTTCCTCTGTTGATCAAAATGTCTGTTTTATCTGTCACACCACTACATATTAGAATTCAGCAGTAATTCCTGTATCAAATTTAGGTTCAAACTACGGCGTGTAAAATCAGACTTCTACAGAATTGGTCAAAGCTTCATTGTGAGCGCAGCAGGAAAAGGAGTGGTTAAGATGGCTAATGAGGAGAAAAGAAGATTGGAGAGGATTAGCAATGACCTGGAAACAACCATGTGGTAACAGTCTGTACACCTCCCAGCGTCAAACATGAAGCTGCTGGGCAAGGAGTACGTCATGACAAATAGCTGTCTGTCATCTGCTAAATGGTGGCTGTACGAGACCATTGAAGTCTGATACGGGTGTCGGAATTGTGTATTATAAACTTTAACGAACTTCTCCTACAGAATTTATGCGATCAACTTCAAATTTGGTCATGATGATCAAAAGACCTTTATGATGAGAAGTTATAAAAATGGTGAGTTTTCATGGAAGGAGCTTTACGTGGCGTGGCGCCCATTTTGTGCCATTCGTCATGAAACAGGAAGTTGTTGTAACTCCAAGGTATTTTATGCAATCTGCCCAAAAATTCTTATGCATGATGTTGGTCCAAGCCTGAGCACATTTCCATGCCAAACATTTTACATAGTCAAAGCACCAACTACTGGCATAAGGAAATAACACGTTTTGTACTTTGTTGTACTCTTGCTAGCCAGTTGACCAGATCAACCTCAAATTTTGTAAGGGAAGCCTGAAGACATTTACGATACTTCATCATGAATATTGTGATTTTTCATTTAACACTGTTGCCGTGGCAACGCAGTATTCGCCATGAAAAAGGAAGCTGCTTTTTCTGTGGCTTGGGATGCTCAAAAACTCATGGACCTCATGGAAGGTGATGAAAAGAAATGTTTGATATAGGTTTTGGCCTTTTTAAAAAGTCTCTTGGGACCATGCTCTAAACCAGACATGTCAAACAAAGGGGAATGAAACCATGTGAGGCTTTTGTGTTGTATTTTAAGACTCGTTAAGTTTTGGAGGGGCTATAAGGGTCAACGTGGGGACAATAATATAATGTTCCCTGCCTCAGTGTAGACCGGTGAGATGTTGACATGTCATCATAGCTATGTAGATAGCTGACAGCAGTAGAGCCGTCACAAGTGCCCGTATGAGCATTTGTGTTTCAATAATACCCATATAAGGTTGAGGTGTCTCTGCAAGTAAGACCTAAACATTAGTACAAAAATAACATATGTACGCTACCGTACTACAATCCTCATAATACACACGCACTAGAATGTAAATATTTGCACTCAGACAGGTAGAAAAAAAGAGGTACTGCTCAATCATTTTTAAATGGCAGCATCTTATGTATTTTGAGTGTGTGTGTGTGTGTGTGTGTGTGTGTGTGGCTTCCTTTGACACCACCTACTTCCTGGCTGCAACTGCATGGTGCGTCGTGGAAAAATCTAAAGCAGCCATGGCTTTTCACAGTAGACTTGATATAAATTCTTTACATTGCAAGCTGGTTCCTCAAGGTTTGTAACCTTGGTTTTAGTTCACTGCGACCCAATGTGAGAAGTACCTGTTGAATGAACAATGTGAGCTTCATAGACTTAGGTTAGATCAGATGCAGTGCATTGCAAGTCCAAACAGAAGGCACATAGCTTTTGGCAGGTCTTTAATGTTGTCCATCACAACTTGTCCTTTAACAATGATCTTAAACAAGGCCAGACTGGGATGTTGGGAAGTTGAGAGCACAGTACCTTTATTCTCAATGAGGAGGATCCCAATGTCAATGTGGCGGAATGAGTCATCATCATCCGAGTCCTTAAAAAATGATAACAACATAAGAACACAATTATGACATTTCTCATTAAATAACTATCAATAATGTTAAGCATTGTAGCCTAGTTACAGGAGAATCGGACACATGAGGGACGGTGTGAACTGGTTATGACTGCTGGAGTAGATTGAACAAACAGATCACCCAAAGCGGTTGGAAAGAGCTGTTGCTTGCTATAAAGTTTCGTAGTGTAATTCTTAAATGGTTTGAGCTCCACAAAAGAGCACCCATCCAGCATCATTGTATTGGGGTAGTAAGAGACAGGGGAGATCCTGGTGGACATGAAACCTCACCAAATCACACAGAAACTGACTGAATGGACAGATTGTACTAGTTATAAGGAACAAAGTGGTATTTTTTTATTGTAAAAAAACTATGCTCGCAGTTCATCAAATAATGGTCACAGTTCTAAACAATACCGTCATTGTCCTTTTAAATACTCTTTGAGAAAGTAAGAGGTTACTTACAAAGGCCGGTTTGTAGAAGTCTGTGGGTTTGTCACCGAGCATAATAGGAAGCCCTCTGAACACAAGTGTCCGAATATCAGTTGGCTCTGTAGTCTTTTGGGGGAAAAAGTGACAACACAAGTACATAGCTAATGACAAGAAAATGGTCAACAAGAAAGCTGAACCAACCATACACAATACCAATCAGTGGTGGGCCGTCAGGGCCAGCTAAGCCTTCTCTGCTGGCCTAAACAGAATCACAAAGTTATATCTATTTTATAATTTAATAATTTTTCACAAATACACTACATGTATTATCATTTTTTTCCCCATTAGCTTATTTTCTAATTGCACAGCTCCTGTCTTCCTCTGTTGCGCTGCTTCCAGTGCAGCTTGTTTTAAGTAGAGCTTTTATCCAATCAGATTCAGCCCCTATGTCTCTATGTAAGGAGAGAGGCCCGATGCCCGCTAGGTAGACTTTGGAGATTAAAGTAAATGGGGACGATATTGTTGATTGTCATAGTCTTCAACCAATCAGATCTTTAGTTTGACATGTTGGGCGTATTCTTTGATGTGCCAGAGCTACCGAGGTAGTCTACAAGTACGTCAGCATTAACGTGCGCCGTGATTGGTCAGTGGGCCAGCGCGTGACTAATGTGAAATTTAAGGAAGCTGGCAGAAGTTAGTTGGAGTAGTAAGAGTTCAAATTGAAAGATATGGAAGAAATGATAAAATCGTCCCCTTTCAATAACCTCTTTAAACCTAGCCCTTTTTTTGTCTTCTGCTTGAAAATACTATACCCATACTCAAAGGGCCATTACTCTCTAACTACAAGGTCTATTTGAATAATTTCAATTGATTAATAACACTCAAGGGGGTGAGCTTTGGTGAGAGGTGTATATATTGTGTATATGTTACTGGTTAATAGCAAATGAAGATGGAACACAGCTCCACTTTGAAAATGAGCACTACTCCTCCAAGACCCGTTTGAGAACTTTGGCGGAGATTCTGCAGGCCAAAGAGCTGATCCCAGATCAACCTGACCTCACAATCAGACAGCAGACTAGCGGGAAAGGGAAGCAGTACATGCGAAGCTTCTCTACTAGCTGTACACCAGACAGGTTTGGCTAGCTGGATGCAGTCATGCTAATAACTTATTATTATTATTTACTGCTTTTTTTCCTGTTGGAATAAATGTTAAATATTTAACTGCAAAGTAGTAATGCGTGTTGAATACCTTCATTTTTTTTTGCATTAAATCATTCTGGGATGTTTGCTGAAATTGATTGGATGTGGCACAGCCCTACCTAGACAAATTTCCACCAGCCGCCACTGTCTATTACAGACCTAGCGTCTGTGTCAGAGTGACAATCTAAAGACAAGGATTGAAACCAATTCAATGTAGTTATACAATGGTGACTGGGTCCGCCCACTTAGTGTCAAAAAGAAAATCCACTCGCGAGCGAGCAAGTAAACGTTTCGCGAGCAGAAGAGCAGTGATAGTAGTCGCACTCAAAGCATGGTTTTCTCCTCGCAGGCTGCAATTTTGCTCGCGCGAGCAGCGATATTCTGCGCGGAGTGATGTGAAAGCACTCGTCAAAGTAAAATACGTGCGCGGCTGTTTAATTTGCACGCGCGGGATCTCATTTGCGCTCTCGGATTTTGACAGTGATTTGCCTTCATACCCACCCACACACACATGCGTGTGTGTGCACGTCTATAGAACATAATATACCTCTTAGGTGCAGTACATTTCTGTATGAGTTACAATAAAGGCTATTCAAATAAGATAATCCTTTATTAGTCCCACAGCGAGGAAATTTGGGTTTTGAAGATGTGCGGTGGGCACGTGTGTGCAGGGGCGGACTGGGGGTAAAAAGTGGCCCGGGAGTTACTGTGTCAGACCGGCCCACTCGGTATTTTTTCTCTCGCATTAATGCATAGTTTATCGCACGTTAATACCACATGGAGCAGACATTTTTATCACAGTGTTTTTAGTGTATAGGTTAAGGACTGTGGTCTTTATAGCACTTTGATTATTTGACGACATCATAAAGATATTTAACTTTCACATCTGAAATTACAAGAGCTCTGCTCTGTGATGTCTTTCCTTGTCTCTCCCCCCTGTGTCACGGTGTGGGTACATCGCACTGGTGAAATCAGAATACACTTATTTTATTGGCTAAACTGCATCACGTGACGTGATTTACAACGCATTGGTCGGTGTTTTTTTTCCGCATAAATGTCAGTCAGTGATTATTAACTTTGGGTATTTAGGTATTAGAGTAAATTTAACATGTTCCGTGAAGCATAGAATATAGTCGGGGCCGGCGATGTCAGAGGGAGGGCCGGTTAGTGATTGAAGTGAGCCGGTATTGGACCATCCCAACCCCGTCGGCCTACCGGGGATTTCCCCGGTATCCCCAATGGCCAGTCCGCCCCTGCGTGTGTCTGTGTGTGTGTGTCTTTGTAGAAGTGTACTTTTGTGCTCACATGCAAGTGTATGTGTTGCATGATCATATGAGCCCAGAGCAAGTGGTCTCAAGTGGGTTGTTGCTCAAAGTGATCTTGTGATCTTTATTTCTATAGAGCAAAGGTAATAGGCTATTAGAAGACTATAAAAAAACAGGTAAGATGCTTTAATAAAATTGCACAAAAATAAAAATGCATCAAAAGCCAGTGAAAGTGGAAAATAATATGAATGTAGTATTTAGGGATATAGAGAGGCAAAGTCCCACCGTTACTGATGGACCACCATGGGACTTAAGGCTACATCCACACTACTACGTTCACATTTTAAAAGCATATGTTTTGCTACGTTCAGGCCTAGCGTCCACACTACTCCGGAGTTTTTTGAACCTCAAAAACAGAGGCATTTGAAAACGCTACTGATGCCTTGTTAGTTTGAACTCTGAGGTTGCGTTATAGTGTGGAGGGTCAGAAATGGGGACCTTTAACATAATGCAGATGTAAATTCGCTACTTGATTGGATCTTAGCAGTCACGGCGTGCCTTTCCCTGATTCGTCACGCTGCCGAAGACAACAAACACCAGCTTTGATTACCAATCGACTAATTCAACATGGATAACTGATTACAGGAGTTGCTGACCTTGTGTCACGTCCGAGGGGCAGATCGGAGACTCAAGCGCAGACAGACACGGGAGACGAGGTTCAGTAGAATGCTGGGTTCTTTAGTGAGCACCAAGCAGTCAAAAAACAGGAACTTAAAACAACTCCAACCGGGAGCGAGCAAAAACTAACAAAAAGGCAAAGTGACAAACCAGGAGCAAATGCTGGAACATGGAGCAGACAGGGGGACGAATTAAGGACGATCTCACAACCAGCACAGGGAAAGCAGGGGAGTATATATATGTGTGGGGTGATTAGGAGATTGAAGGCAGCTGGGTGGACTGGGCAGGTGAGTAGGATGAGTGCAATCAGGGGAATCACAGACACATGAACACAGGGGCAAAGCCTAAACTGTGACACCTTGTTGTGTATACTAGCAGCTATTGTGCAGTTAAATTGTGCGTTTTATATTTTGACTACTGCCAACATGCGTTATCAGCCCTACGGAGCGCACATTTGAAGTCATTGTTTGTGGCTTTGAGGAGGACAATGGACAGAAAATGTAGGACTTTCCTTTTCCTATTATTGCTTATTTTGTTGAGCACAACTATTGTGAAGTTCACAAAAAAACTAAGCGAACAAAAGCATAAAGGCTCTCCAGTGCTACAGAGACTTTAGCCAGCAGAGCTACGAGTGTGAGAACAGACAATGAAACAGAGGAAACGAGTGAGACGTGTGCTGACTAAATGTCTTCAACCATAATCCAGTAAAACTTTGATTTGTAAGTGTTCATTTTAAAGTACATTTTATGTGTGCAAGATTTATGTGAGCGAGATAGAGCAATATCTGCAGCCTTGAAACTAAGTTTGAAAAATAAAACTTTTTCTCCACAAAATGTGTCTGTTTGAGTATATAGAGGAAGATTTAAGTATCAAGCCCGACCTATTATTATGAGTACTATAATACTGTTGTATTAGGGTTAGGGTTAGGTAACTAGAGGGAAATCATTACTAAAACGCCCGTGGACAGAGATCGTTTTTGTTTTAAAACCTCGGGTTTTAAACAGAAACGTATTAGTATGGATGTAGCCTTAGTTTGTAAAAATGTTTTGCCAATGGCAAGAAACAAATAACTTTTTGACACTGTTTGAATTGTGCCATGTATTTACATATATGATGTTAGCCAATTGAAAAGAGGATTTGATCTCTTTTGAATTATGCCATGAATTATATTATATATAAAAAAGATAATTTCGCACGTCAAGAAAGTTATTTTGCTTCGCGGTTGATAAAGAGTTGCTGGATAAAACACATCAGGTAAGATAACGTTACATTTGTGCATGGATTTAGCTAAGTTAGCTAGCTAGCTAGCAAACAAAACTAAATGATACTAGGAGAAATCTATAAAAAACTGCACCTTTCAAAATTCTCTTCTAAGTTGACAAATAACATAAGTGTAATTCATAGCATAACATTTCAAACGTGTGAAAAAAATATATTTGTCTCTCACTGTTGACTACTGTACATATTCTTTCCAAAATATGGTCCCATGGGGGACACCAGAAGGGGTGTGACTTTGCCTATTATTGATTATGTACCTATGTCTTTTCCTTGTTAATTTCATTCTCTTTGGGTTGCAAATGTTATGGGTTATTATTGTAAAGCACTTTGTAACAGTGTTTTGAAAGATGCTTTATGTATGTAAATAAAGTGTATTATTATTATTATTATTTATTTTTTCAATAGCAGTTTGAGCGACATTTTTGTCCTCTAAGATGCCAAGAAGGAGGTTGTCTGTTTTGTTGTATTTTTAAATAAGACACTGCACAAAAATAAGAATTCATCAAATTCAATGTTGTTGCAAATCATTGACATATCCTTGACTGGGATAGTACCCGTATTTCCAATAGCAGTGAAGGCAACATTACGACGCGCTGCGTGAGGCGTGTTTGGCCGGGCAAGGACACACAGGGCTGGAATGACATTTGTGTAAGTAAGCTTGCGTTAAACGCTGAACAGCTTGTTACTCGCCTTAACCTACAGTACAAACCTTGACCTGGAGAACCATTGCATCTAGACCGACTCCAGCGGGTTTTAGGATCTATAAGGTAACATTAAAGGGACGTTTGCCAAGCCGGTGGTTAGCTTGCTACTAGCTGGTAGCTAGTTAGCCTTGTAAGCTAGCAGCTATCATTGCCTGTCAAGTGAGTTAGCCAGCGCTAGCTAACAGCACTGAAGGTAATGTCAACGTTTAAGGGAAGATATCTTGAGTCCCATGTCCCAGCTATTTGTTAAGAAAACCGTGTCCCACATATGTCTAAATAGTTATCAGTAGCAATTTAAAATACAGCTGTTTCCAATTTCACATAAATGTTGATTGGCATTTCAAAAATTATCAAGCTAATGTGATGAATCGCAGCCTAATCATTGTCACCTATTGGTGCAATTGAATCAAACAGAAGTTCCAATAACGTTGACGTTTTCTCCTTTTCTGTCACCGAAAAGTCCTCGATTCATTCAGAGTGTTACCATGACTAGACAATAGCATCACCAGTTGATCAGGGAACATTTACAAATGTCATCTGTTTGCATGTCACACATGTTAGTGCTGCAACTTTAGGGTATCTTTTCGTTATTGCTCACTATATGGGTATTTTAGATAGTTTATTTTGTCAAATGTCTGCCACACGACATGCCCTTCACAACTTACCAAATCAGTCTGCATAAGTAACTTAGCTGTTATCGACCCAAAGAAGATTTACTTATGTGTACTCCTTTTCACTTGTACACATTACAAGGAGACACTTCCTTTGTAGTCTGTTCATGTCAGCTCAGTCAGGCTGTCACTATGGAGTCTCTGATTAGAAACGTGTGGTCTGCTGCAGGTCATGTGCTCTTGGCACAGTCTCTGAAAACCTCAGTAGAAGACCCAGGTCAAAATCTTATATATAAGATATATATATATATATATATATATATATATATATATATATATATATATATAATTGTGGAAAAAAGACCGTCACAATTTACCATATGTCAAAGTGATCAGCTATTGATTAACCGTTGCAGCTCTACATGTAATGACTGCCCGGTAAATATATCCTCTCATTTGAGACGTTGGGACCAGCAGCTGTTTGATATTTTTGCTTGATAAATGACTGAAAATGATCAGAATTATCATTCCAGCATCACAAATGATGTCAATAGACCCATGAATTTGATTGTTGGTGAATATTTTCAGCACATAAAAAATACTTGGTAGCATTTGAACAGAAGCCCTTGGTTTCAACACTCTGCTAACCGTGTCGGGAGGAGACTTTGAAGCACTCACAAGCTCTTCCCTCTTCCCTCTGTGGTCTCAGGTTTGAAGAGATAGAGAGCCTGCTGCTGTAGTTGGGAGTCGTCCAGTCACGAGGGGTTGGTACTCTGTGTCTTTGCTATCTTCAGTGCTGTGGGTGATGGTCAGCTGGTAACTGGGGTTGCCTCTGCCCCTGTGGTGAATGGCTGTAAGCAGAGGGGGCGTCGCCTTCTGGGTGGGTTGTATCCGCAGCCATGGCAGAAGGCAAGCCATCGGAAAACAGAGCTGGAGTCTCAGTCAGGTAATCTGCTTCATTCTAAAATCCTCTCTTTATTTGCATACATAATTAAGTATGATCATGTGCCACTGGGTTTTAGTTGGGACATTGTCTGTTATCTAGTTCAGAAGCACTTTCTTGCTTGGAATGTTATCATCTTATGCTTATAGCACCATGCCAGAATGCATTTTGGATTACTTCTAGATTAATGGCTAATTTGCTGCCTTATAATATGCCACAATCTCTGTAGTTTCCAGAAAGACCACAGGCTATGGGGGAGACTGTCCGTCTCTATTTTATACTTGAGACATAAAGGAGAAAAGTCAGTATCAAACGTATGAAGAAGAGCATATATGAGCTTGGTTTAACATTTTGAATTAAAAGCTTTTATTCTCTTACAGATTCTTAGGGGAGGTTCTTGCAGTCTCCTGTTAGTCATTTGTAATATCTACATTTGTAAGTTCTTTTCACATGTTTCCTTTAAGGGTCCCTGTAGTAACATACTGTGGAAAAGCTTCTAGAATTGCCCACCTGTAATAAGAAAAGCTGTCTCTCTGTGTATGAAGAACTTTCCTTCGAGATAGTGCAGCGTCCCTCCTAACATAATCTCATATCTGTAAGAAAAAATCCTGATATTGAAGATTGTGTCTTTAGATTAATTGACTAAAAGACATTAAAGCAGGTCCGTCAAAAAAACCACACAGATTAGAAATGCGTTCAGTTGCCCAAATCCAGACACCAGAGTCTGTTTAACCTGGCAAGCAATGATTATTATTATCATCACATATTGGATTCAAGATCTGCCTTGTAATCTTCTTACAGCCTGCCATGCTCTGCTGTAATGGGTTTGTTACAAGCAAATGTCAGAGATTCAAGCATTTTAAAAAATGTTATAACTTTGTTAAGGGGAGTTTTGACATGGAGCCTTCCACATCAAACCATACAGATGTAGACTCTTTCTGCACCCAGTCGGCCATAAGGCCAAGATGAGCATAAACTGATACAAGAAAAAGCCATTTTGAGCCGTGGCTTTTTCTGAGCCCATATGAAGCCATTCAAGTTGTTGATAGTTTTGTGTGAGAGGAGAATTTGTATCATTTGAATTAATTACCTAGAAAGAATGTTCATTTTCAGCATAGCAACATGACCCGTCCACCTTTACAAATCCAATCTAATGCGTTCCAACAGAGGAATTTGTTTTGTACATTTGCTCTAAAGCAGGTGTTCGATATATTCCCATATACAAAGTTTCTAAGTAAAGGGAGTCTGAATTTGAGGTTTTAGTTTTACACTGCCCAGAGGCATTTCTTTACCCAGATGAGACTGAACTTGCTGGTGATCTCAATAAGGGTAGAAGAGTTAGTCTGCTATGGTTAGTGTATGTTAGTGTTTTCCATCCAACGGCTCTATGGCGAGAGCAAACGGAGAGGTGGAAGAGGACAACCCTGCGTCGTACCCCTCTAGGTGTAGAAAGTGGAAGATCAGGAAACATTAGTAAGAGGATTGGTACATGGTAACTTACCCATCAAATTAACTCTTAATTAAAAGCCAAGGTCATTCAACCCGGTCAGATGTGTTCTTCTTCAGTGAAACACCCAGACCCATCTATTGACTGAAAGCTGAATTGTTTTCAAAATCCCTCACATATTGTAACATGAGTTCTGACCTTTGATAAACCAGTGATGAGCCTCATTTAAGTCTCTTTGAGAGGAACGTCAGATCCACATTTAATTACTAGATTTTCCAGACGCCTCCCTTTTAGTAGCAGGCAATATCTCTTCCTTTAGTATAGGAACACAGAGTAGATCTTCTGACAGGCTGGGTGAATAGAGAGAAGAGGAGAATGTGTCCATTAACTCTGGTCAGTCAGCTTTTAGCTCTGTATACACATTTTCATAGAAGGTTGTAAATGTGACATTAATTGTAGCAGTATCAAATGACTGTCTACCGTGACAATCTAAAGTAGAAGACATAGTTTGGGAATCCTCCTTTTTCTTTGTTAGATCGGCTAAGTTTGTACCTGCTTCATCATTTGTATAGTTTACAACTTACAGAACCATTGACCTATACATAGATGTTTTGTCCTAATTGTATTGTTGTTGTCGGTCATTGGTGCTTTCTATATATATTTATATATACACCTACATTTTTGTGTTCACATACTTGGCCAATAAATGTGATTCTGATTTCTTCAAATGTGAGACTATTAATAAAAGGTATCAACACACTATGTGAGCAAGTGTTGTTCTGTTAAGTACGTTACCATGTCCTTATTGCTCCTTCAGGCAGTCGACTGGCAGTGGACCCGTCGGACCCGCCCCCTGAGCAGTGCATCATGGGCCCTGGTGCCCCCCAACGGCCTGAGATATCAGAGCATGAAGCAGTCGGTCCTGTCCCATCCGTTCCACCATGCTAGCCAGCCTCAAACGGGAGGTTTCTATGAGGAAGACTGGGAGTCTCTCAGCGTGTGTGTGCTTGTGCGACAGGGCGAGTCAGACGGCCTCCACACACTGCTGGAGATCCCTCTGTCGGCTCACAATAAACTAGGAGAGCTCCTCACGCCGGGGCCTCGCAAGTCCCCCGAGTTCTCCTTCCTGTTGACCACGGTGGAAGGCAGCAGAGAGGATGACATCAGCATTGACAGCTTCAAGAGAGAACATGGCTGTTTCAGAAGCCTGTTTGAAGCAGAGAGGTGTCCTGCACCCTTCATGTATGGCTCCCAGTTTTATTGTTTTCATTGCCCAGCCTCAGAGCCGGTACCTGGCAGCGGGCTGAAATCCAGGCAGGATATTGAACTAGACAACGGGCCTGTGAAGCTGCCTCTGCTGCCACCTACCTCTCTGTGTAGCCATGCAGAGAGAGCAGAGGGGGACCATACTGAGGGAGGTAGTGAGGAAGAGGAGAGACTGGCCGTGATGTATGAAAGACTGAGGATAGAGGTAAGAATGCACACTGTCTGGATAAGTCAATGAAAGTACCCTGTACCATGAAGTCAATGAAGTACACTTAACAAAGCCATGGTATTCTATTATAACGCAACAGGTGTCATCATTTAAAGGATTTTATCAATTCAATAACGTCAATAACAATCTTTTTTCTGTCTTTTTATATATATATTTTTTCTGTTGGGAGCAGTGTATTGCATGAATGTTGTCTGAGATTATAAGGATAATAAATTAATTTGTATTTTTCATTCTACAAATGTTTATTTTTCACTAAGAGTGTCCGTAATACTGTTGTAGGATTGTATGGATCACTTTAATGTGAAAGTCGTTGAGCAGGCTCTGACCTCCACAGTCTTTACTACGTTTCATCATAGTTTTGAAAAAGTTGAGTTCCTCCATAAACGGAGCACTTTGTAAAATGTGATGTGGAGCTACAGCTGAGCTTGAGCTCATGTTTCTCCACATGCTGTCACTCTAAACGGTTCCTGTAAACTGAATAGTGAACCGGTCCAGTCCGTACAGACAAGGATCAGAGCAAATGACATGGCTGTAAGGGGTGCAGACATTAAAATGAGGCGGTGCGAAGCCTGTTGTTGATATTTTGGTGGAACCAGTGGTTCTCAACTGGTCTGGCTGCGGGACCCACCATCACCCCTTAATGACAAGCCGCGACCCAAATTTTCAACTTCTCAAATGTATTTAATGTAAAGATGGTGCCGTTTGAACCTGAGCTGAAAATGTCCTCTGCAGTCGTAGTGTAGGGAGCTCTCTTGTGCAGAGAAATTGTTCCTGTAAGTCCCCGTCCCACACATGTTTCACGTAAACCAGTAACTGTTTTGTTTGTTATGTCTGTAGATTCGTCCATTTGTAATGCAGAATGACCACTTGCCCTAATTCAAGCTGTTGTTTGATGTCATCCGACATGTCTTCAATTCGTCTACTATTAGTGTCATTTGACAGAGGTATAGTTTTCAGTTTATTGATCCAACACGTCCATGTCCATGGCTGCAGGTAAGTAAGACACTTGTGTGATGTCCTCAGGTCTTGAAGTCGTCTTCGAAAGTACTCAACAGGTTTATCTTTGAGAGAAGGGTGTTTTGTTTCCAAATGCCGCTTCAGTTTTGACAGCTTTATGCTTTCTTGTGCCAGAACCTCGCTGCACAAAACACACTGAGGTTTTTGCTCTTTTGTCCTCAATGTAAGAAAATCCATATCTCATGTAGTCTGTGTCGTACTTGCATTTCACTCAATTATTATGAAAACAAACTTTGTGGGTGTTCTATGCTTTGAAATGGCGGGTGTCTATTAGCATTACAAGGCATTAACGCTAAATACTGTTAAGGAGTGTGAATAACTGCTGCATAAAAAATCCCCTTCAAAATAAAAGCACAGGATTTTAATTTATTTATTTTTTCAGGCAAAGGCCCGCGACCCACTGAAAACCAGTTGAGAATCACTGTCTTAGATGCTGCGCTGAGAACAGGCATCAGTCTGTTCACGTCTGTTGTAAAATGAAGTCACTCCTCAGCCAATCTGTTGATTTCAACAAGAACAAAATAAATACTGAAGTGTGAAGCATTAAGGGAATAATGCTGAAAATGTTATATAATAAAGTCATTTAAGCATTTTACAACCATTAGATGCATCATGAATCGGTATAAAAAAATATTTAATGTTATTAAAACGGCGTTGTTGGTTGGAATTGATCTGTGAATAGATATGGGTGATATTTACAGTATCTTTATAGTGCCATTAAATCCCTGCAGCATAAACCTGTGACTAGGGATGGGTATCAATACCTTTTTATCAATACTAGTATTGTTTATCGGTTCGGTTTCTTATCAATTATTTTTGATTATGTTGATTATTAGAATCAACATTGCTTTATTATTCATATGTAAACAAATAGTCTTTATGTCTGCAGCCTCAGCCCGACATCCGCTAAAGGTTCCAAATCCTTAAAACACATTCACTGCTAAACAATGATCTCAGTGATGATCTTTCATTGGTGATCCTGTTCTTGTGATCAGACTCCGTATGACATCGCTCACGTATGACATCACTACCGTTAGCTGACGTGTGTGTGTGTGTGTGTGTGTGTCTCTCTCACACACACACACACACACTCAGTCAGTCAGTCAGTCTCTTCTAAAGTACAGATGGCAGAACTGTTAACTCCGGACCTTATCAATACTCTGGGTCTTTACTACCGTCTTATCGCTTCCCGTTAAGAACCGGGTAACAGGGGGCATCCCTATCTGTGACATATAATAATGATTATTATTTAATAATGATATTTAATATCATAAATGTGTAACAATTATTTGTAAATGTTCAATCACAAGCTGTTGGTGGGTTATGTCTTGGTCTGGGTTCTGTATTTAGTGTTCTATCACTGGCTCCTTTTCAACTTTCTTTTTCAGCAAGCATTTCAATTTTTCTTCTTGAGATGTTCTTATGTTGTCATGCTCCACTGTGATTGGCTCAGTTGTCGTTGAGAGTATTAATAGTCACCACACCCTTGGATCTATATTCTAGTATACCCAGCCCTTTAGTGTGTAGCACAAATACATGGAACAAAAAAGACTTGTTTTGGAGATGCAGTGCGCAGTCGGTGCGCCCACTTTGCATTAGTCGATGCACTACACTGTATGTCGTTAGGACAGCTACAGAAGGGAAAAGTCCAAAGTTATCTTCTTTATGTGTCAGAGGGTAAAAAGCTTCTGCTTCTCAGCTGTGACAATGCTGTTTGAGTCACAGGATAACTTCAGATCGTGATAAAGTATAAGAAGAGACGAATGAATGCCTCTCTGTAAAAAAACACATTATACACCAGTTACAATTTATTATCAAGCTCTTGGGATTGCTTTAGACTGTAGTTGTACTTGCAGTACCAAAGTGGGAACTCGTTGTAAAACTATACCTCAATGTTGTTTTGCAGCTTCCAAGTTTCATTATGAAGAACCATGATTACACCATGTACTCCAATGATATGGAATTCATCAACGGGCTCATCAATACCAAGACCAGGTACTGCTGCTCATTCAGCTTTGGCAACTGGTGATACCTGATTACAGACACTGGTAAGCTCTGATCAAACACTGTTTGGAGTCTGCACACTGTGTGACCCGGCTGTTGTGCTGTGTGTGTTGGTCAGAGGCCGTACGGTGTACCAGCTCACCCTCTCCCTGTGGCGCCTCCTGTGTCTGTGTTACTACGCCAAGGCTCGGCTGGAGGTGCTGAAGCTCACTAAGCACATGGAGGACGGGACCATTAAGGCTCGCTGGAGGATCCGGGGCCTTCCCTTCTACTCTCTGCTGCTGCGCTTCTATCGCAAAGACAAGTCTCACCTGTACAGGTAACACACAGTGCATCCAGCCTGGAGCTGGTGTTGTTACACAGCTGTTACTAGGTTAAATCTAACACGGGGATTTATTTTTAATCACTGCTTTAAAAGCCTTTGTCTTAATAAAATGCATTATAGGTTTCTTTTTATTTGTTACATTGGTTTAGAATCTAATTTCATCCAAATTTCATCTTTCATAGGTCATATGATGCATTCTCTACTTTTTACATTGGACAGGATGGACTCATTCACTGTCATAAAGTTGAAAAGGTAAGCAGGTGTGTCATGTTTTGAGCAGCGACTCCCAACATATTGACTGTTTCAGAAAGTTTCAACAATTGTTGGACGAAGCGTCTTTAAATGGTTCAATATATGGGATTCAGAGCATTATTATAGCAGCACACAACTACTATCCCTGTAGAGATATAGAGGAGTAGAGTCTGCCTCACTTTTAGCAGGCAAAGACGACCTGCAAAGTCAATTAATACTGAACTTTTTTGTTTTTTGTTCAAGGGATTTGTAAAAAATCCAATAAGAAGTACCTTGACCTGCATCGTTCAGGCAGACAAGCATCATCATTATCTTACATGTGTCCTACGGCAAGCGGAGAGCAAAGCCTTTTTTGGAGCACAGTGAAGCATCTCGTCTTTGCTCATCACAGCATAATGAATCATAATTTTCCTTGTCAATATTTTTTTCTTTTATGTTGTGTTACATTTTAGTCATGAAATGAAGACGTCAGCGAATACTTCATAACATTTTTCTTGATAAAGAAAGTTACATTGAACTGTTAACATCTTCTGTTTTTATGACCGTATAATATTCCAAATGTCCATGGGAAGAGTACTTTTATCGATGAAGCTATTCATTTTGATGAGGTCAAACAGAAGATGAGCTGGACAGCTGAGCTTCCCGTTTGACTGAGCTCTGTGTTGCAGGTGATGCCGGATCAGCCCCCTGTTCTGCCTACAGTGACCTCTCTGCTGGCGGGGGCTCTGGTGGCCCTGGGGGTGCAGGAGCCTCGCCCTGCTCTTAACCTGCTGCCCCTCCTCCTGTCCTCTCTGCGACAGAGCAGAAACTGACCCCAGGATCACCATTAGAGGAACAATGGCCAGTGTGTTTAAGGTCCATGTGACTCCCAACATTCTCAACATAGGAACACATTAAAGTGGAGGGTTAGGCTCTCTATCCTAAAACCTCAGTGTTGCCCCTGATTTAAATACAAAGTCAAGAGTTAGCACTGCTTTGCCTTTTTCACATTTTAATTGAACTTTTATTTGAACTGATGAATGTGGTTAACCTGAAGATAGAACTGGGTTTTGGGATCCAGGAGGTACATCGCTGTCATCTCTGCCAGTCAGCCAGCTGTGAAAACACGCACACGTTTAAAACTGACTACTACACAACAACCAGGGCTCTCATTTATAACCGTACGACGTTGTGATCTATCAAAACCAATTTGACGGGAGAACCTGATCACCTGTACGGACCCATGCGTACGAGCGTTTAGAGACACAGAAGGTGAGGTGGTGAACTGAAGCCAGACTGTAGAAATGAATGTGAGAGGCATCATTACACGTATAATGATGCCTCTCACATTCATTTCACACGTTACTTTGCACTTGTATATGTATTCTCTTTATCATAAACAGTCAAGCCAGCAGTTGTTTGTGCTTGTACTAGTGTAGATGACTGGAAGCACATTTCCAATGTTAAAGATTTAAACAAACTCAAACCTCAAATCAAATTTGGCCTAATATTTCATCAAATAAAATAGCTAAAATATTTCATTAAAATAGCTGCAGTGAACACAACTTTATTTATTCATTCATGGTTTATTCCATAGTGACACATTCAGCATACAGTACAGTAAACAGCTCTCTGATGTATCGGAGCTCTCTGGAGCAGAGGAGTCACCTTCATCTTCACCACCTGCACATAAGGATTGTGTCAAATTTGCAAAATGTGGAACTAAAGCCAGAGACGGCTCTCGTACGATCACTCCATATCAACATTATCAGTCCTAATCATAATTCTATAATAAAACAGTAAATAAATAAATTGTGTTCACCTATCAAACCTTTTTATTTTTTAAATGAGTGGTGGATACCATGTTGTGATCATTTTGGAAGCAATCAGTCTGTAAACATAAATCCTACGGTGATACTCGTGATGTGTTACGCTGCACGATAGATATTCTGGTACTGTGAGGACTGAATGGAAGAATTGGAACGGAACAAGTTTTCTTCCTCTGTAGTCTCCATGATTCACCATAAAGACCCATTGATCAGCAGCTCATGTTTATGCATCAACATTCATAAGGTGCTTTGCATTGACCATTTATGGTTGAATGTGGGAGGCTGAACCAGCGGCACACATTTACGGGTTGATTGGGGATTTATAAAAAGAAATTGCACAGAGGCAGGCGTACGCATGGTTTTATAGATCTGAATATTTTTTGCATCTAGTGTGGATTCTACGCACTGTTTTATAAATGAGACCCCTGGACTTTTAAAAACCTATAGAACATTTTTGTCGGAGGCAACAATTTGACAATTGAGGATGTAAACCTACATTTTTTCATATTTAACCTGGATACAACACTCAACATTGCAGATGTTGTCGACCATCAAAACATCCTTCATAGGTCAGAACGCAACGTGTCGTTCTCTGAAAACCACGCCCACGAATGGGGAAAAACAATCTGCACCATAATAAGTAAGGAAGGGCTGAAATGCTAACAAAATGCCGTTAGCAGCTAAAAACATCAGATTTCAGCATGCCAAAGGATTATTGCAGCCCCATATGTCTAATAGTGGTGCAGTTGATAAGTGATAATGGGACAAGTTAGCTGTTAGCAAGCTAATGTTAGATATGTGTTAGCATGCGACTGTAGTTAGCTAAGACACTTTCAAACTAATAATACTACATAGCTTTCTGATGTATCCACATTCCATTATAATACAAGTTTAATACTGTCAAAATGCTTCAGCTAAAGGTATACCATGCAGCCTCTTCCTGAATTCAGTTTTAGACTCGCACAGAAATAATCCCTCAGTTATAACCCACACCCACATGTATCTGCAGAGACCCTGCCCTCGGCCTCTAGTTTCTCTTGTCTTCATATTTTGCTGTTTGGGACATTTCTTGGCATCAGCAAAGAGCCTTTGTGCTGCATAGGTGTGTAACCCCCGGCAAAAAGCAGTGCACAGGGAAGGTTGGGACGTAGCTACCAGGTTCATTCTCCGTGTCCCTCTATCTCCTCTGTTCTCTCTGTGTCTGATGCATGAGGAGCCACACAGACACAGGCAGAAGAGGTTTGGGCTGCATTTATTGGTGCTTTAGAACGTAACCGCCGTGAAACAATCAGAAAATAACTCTTGATATATAAATAGATATTTAATAATATTATAAATGACAGTTTTATTTTTTATATATATATATATATATAAAGTTTTATTTACTGACTTTTGGTTACCAACACCAACAACAAACAGAACCTAGCTCACTGAACCACCACAGAAGAGGGAGTGACTGAATGGCTTGCTTACAAAGCCAAGCCTCTGCTGAATTTCTGGGGTTCTGGTGTAGCCAGCGGATATTCAGACCAACACTTCCATTTCTGCTCTGCTCATTGTTTACAGTCAGGTCAGCATTTTGAGACTAGAGTTTGAGTTGAGAGACGAGAGGTATGACTGGATTGTGTACAAGCTCACAACCAATAGCTCAATCATCGTCAGACAGTGGGTTCCCAGATTGCATTTTGGGCATTCCTGTCAACACTGACCTGCATTCAACCAAAGCCTGCTTAAACGTGATTGGTCAATACTGCTCTGACTAAAAAATGGAAACCAGAACGCTTCCAATACCAAAACCTTTTCTTGTTGAATTAAGAACCTGTTTCTGTTTATAGAGATTAATCTTTCATTTTCAGAAGTATAGTTAACCTAAAATTTACATTTGGACAAAATATTTGCTGCACGCACACTGAGACCTCACAGCTACATTTGGTAACATTAATAAAAGTAGCTTTGTGTTGTATTTGTTTGAACTGTCCTCTTCTTCAACCTTATCTCTTCCTATCTGAGTTTGGTATTCAGTGTAAAAAAGGCCTCCAGTTGTTACTGGTGTTCTCTGGAAAATCAGATTTTCCGTATACCAGTGAGGTGACTGGCTGGTTGGTGTCCAGAAGGACTACGGAGTGCTGCTTCAGCTTTGGCATCTGTTGGGCGCAATGACCCTCAAAAACGTCATTGTTCACGTTGCTTGTGTTACATTTTAAACAGCGGAAATGGCATCCCAAAATATTGATGAGGATTTTTTACAGTGTAGATTTTACAGTGTACTGGCTGACTCCAATGTTCAGCCGGAGAGAGGCTGCAGCAGGGAGGATATGGCCGACGGGGACCCTCCAGAACCTGAACACCAACTGGTGGTGCCTTTGCTCAAACTGCCCTCTGATGCCAACAGAAATGGAATCATTGTACTGTAATGAATGTCCGCCTAGAGAGAGCGAGTCTTGTGTCCATGACTATGCAAGTTTTCCTCCTCACTCAGTCAAAGGTATGCTGGAGACTACCGAAGATCAACTGGAATAGACAACCAAGACCAGCAGGGGAATTTTGGGGCAATGTTTGTCATTGTGACAAAACAGCAGTGGTGGGCCGTCAGGGCCTGCTGGCCTAAACAGAATCACAAAGTTATAGATATTTTATAATTTAATCATTTTTCTTAAATACACTACATGTATTGTAATTTATAAAATTATTTTTCCCATTATCTTATTTTCTCATTGCACAGCTACTGTCTTCCTCTGTTGCTCTGCTTCCAGTGCAGCTTGTTTTAAGTAGAGCTTTTATCCAATCAGATTTCACCTCTGTGTCTCTAGGTAAGAAGAGAGGACCGAGGCCTGCAGACTCACAAGTGAATCCCTTTGCAGTTTAAGTGAATGGGGACGATATTGTTGATTGTCATAGTGTTCAACCAATCAGATCTTTAGTTTGACATGTTGGGCGTATTCTTTGACGTGCCAGAGCCTTCTAGCTGGCCTACAAGTACGTCAGCATTACGTGCAGCTCAGTTTTCAGGAGCAGCTCTGCAGTGAGGTGCAGTGTGTGCTGTGATTGGTCAGTGGGCGAGCACGTGACTATTGTGAAACGAAATTTACAGCAAAGCTTAGTCGGAGTAGTGAGAGTTCAAATTGAAAGATATGGAAGAAATTAAATTTTTTGCATTTTGCTTGGTGTAGATTTTTTTTTTTTACCTAGCTTTGTTTTTTTTAAACTCAATGGCTGAAAGAGGAGAAACGGATTTGTGAGTTGGGATGAAACTCTTTGTCAACAAAGAAAGGAGGATGTGATCAGCATTTGGTAAGTCAACTGGTTTGTTTTTTTACATCTAATATCTGAATGGCCCTTGAGTGTGTAGCAGAATGCGTGTTGCTGCTGTTGTTTTCCCGTTAAGCTAGTTAGCTTAGCCTCCCAGAACACTTGCGGAGCATCAGCTGTTTTTTGTTTTTGTTTTTTTTGTTCCGGTTCAGAGGTCACACAGCCTGTTGTCTCCTACATGAGCGCAGAAAACATATTTCCCACAATTCCAACAAGCTTCTGCATTTTCCAAATGCACTAGTATTATTCAAACGTATTGTTCGGTTTGTAAGCCTCGTACCGAACGGTTTAATACGAATACGTATATTGATACAGCCCTAGAAACGAATAATAACCGTAGCTGTGGCGCCATTATGAGGTTATTAGGTGGTATTTCAGCTGCAGGACAGCTGTGAAGGCCCAGGTATAAAATGCACGGCCCGCCATTGCAAAACAGACTAATCGTTTTGGTTTTATTTTGTTTCTGTCCAGTTGGAATGAAGTGTGTTTTACGATGACTCAATTAAACCTGTCCTAGTAAGGTTAAAAAAAATGAATTGGTTGACGTATAAGAATATATCTGTCAGACGTTTTTTGTGTTTATAAGAAGCAAAATCGATGCCCACCCGCAATGCATCCTGGTACATGTAGGCACAACAGGCACGGCTCTGCAGCAGGAGTGATCAGGTTTCTTGGTTAATGTAACATGGACTGGGGAATTTATTTCTTCAGTGGACTACATTAACCATCAGAACATATTGGACATCCACATAAAAGGTGGCAATGTTACCTTAAAAAAACACAACTATCTTATATAGTGGAGGGTGGAGTCTCACAGTCCAAGGAAAGAAGCTGATCTGAAGTCTGCTGGTACGACAGCTGATGCTGTAATTTTAAAGAAATAGTCGTTTATGAGCTTCATTCACCAGGATGGAGATGTGTGATGACTGTCAGGTTGTTTGTGATGCTGATTACCAGGAACTAAAAGCTGTTAACTTGCTCCACCTCAGTGTAAGGATTACAGATACTTGAACCCAAAAGCACAACTCGGAGACAAAAATACAAGTTTAGTTCTTTTACTTGAGTTCAGGCAGGGTCAAAACCGGGAGGTCAGTCAAACAGGCGAACAAATCCAATAAGGGGCAGGCAAAAATCCAAGGTCAAAAACAGGCAGGCAGGCAGGGTCGGAACAGGCAGATCAGGAACAATATAAAGATACGCTGGAGAACTTGGCAAATAACACACAAGACAATCTGGCAGGGAACAAGTGCAAGTGAGGGGACCTAAATAGTGAGGGCTAATGAGGGAATGGGCTGCAGGTGAGATGGGTGTGGAGGACCAGGTGAGGGGAATGAGAGGTGATCGGGTGTGAATGGTAGGATCTGAAATGACAGGAGAGTTAATAAACAAGCAGACAGGATGAAAACAAACTAATAGGGGAATTCGTGACACTCAGCTCCATTGATGTAGACAGGAAGTTTGTCTTAGCTTGGATTTTTCTAAAGTCAATCAGCTCCTTGGTTTTACTGACGTTGAGCAGCAGGTTGTTCTCTGAGCTCCACTCTGAAGGTTGTTGATTTCCTCTCTATATGAAGTCTCATTGTTTGTGTCCTCTGCAAACTTCACAACAGAGTTCTCTTCATGTTTGGGGTAGCAGTCGTGGGTGTACAGCGTGAACAGGAGGGGGCTGAGCACACAGCCCTGGGGGGCTCCCGTGTTCAACACTAGAGTTGAGGAGGTGTGGCTGCCAATCCAAACTGCCTTAGGTCTGTGTGTGAGGAAGTCTTATACTACGTCCACACTACTCCGTTTTAAAAAGCATTACTTTTGCTGCGTTTATGCCTAGCGTCCACACTACTCCGGTGTTTTAGAACCCCTAACACGGAGACGTTTGAAAACCCTTTGAAGCCATTAATTTCAAATACGCCTCAACAACCAGACCAACAGACTCAGCTCGTCTGCTGAGAAAACCAAACCTCAGCCACCTGTGGTCAGATTAATGTGCTAAATTGTTTTCCCATGAGCAGGATGAAAATGAGGACGTTGATTACAGTTTATATAAAAAACAATAGACTAAGGGCCTTATGTTGCATATATAGTTTGGTTTCTTTTAGTAAGCAGTCAATAGTTGATGTTAAAAACAGCAGCACTATACCGTGACTCGTCACTAACAGTGAAACTAACTCAGTCACTGCAAGTAACTCAATTGCCAATTAATGCATCTTCACGTCTTTGGTGTTAGTTTCAATAAAATGAAATACTTGTGAGTTGAAATCAGTAGCAGGGATGTGTGTATGAGGCTGATGGTATCCTGTACTCGTCTTATCAGACCAAACCCAACCATGGGTTAGTCCATCTCTCAATACTCTGAAGCCCGTTGGTTCCTACCGAAGATGTAAATCCTCTAAAACGTAAAATGAATATACAGTGGGTACGGAAAGTATTCAGACCCCTTTCAATTTTTCACTCTTTGTTTCATTGCAGCCATTTGCTAAAATCAAAAAAGTTAATTTTATTTCTCATTAACGTACACGCAGCACCCCATCTTGACAGAAAAAAACAGAAATGTAGAAATTTCTGCAAATTTATTAAAAAAGAAAAACTGAAATATCACATGGTCATAAGTATTCAGACCCTTTGCTCAGTATTGAGTAGAAGCACCCTTTTGAGCTAGTACAGCCATGAGTCTTCTTGGGAATGATGCAACAAGTTTTTCACACCTGGATTTGGGGATCCTCTGCCATTCTTCCTTGCAGATCCTCTCCAGTTCCGTCAGGTTGGATGGTGAACGTTGGTGGACAGCCATTTTCAGGTCTGTCCAGAGATGCTCAATTGGGTTTAGGTCAGGGCTCTGGCTGGGCCAGTCAAGAATGGTCACAGAGTTGTTCCGAAGCCACTCCTTTGTTATTTTAGCTGTGTGCTTAGGGTCATTGTCTTGTTGGAAGGTGAACCTTCGGCCCAGTCTGAGGTCCAGAGCACTCTGGAAGAGGTTTTCTTCCAGGATATCTCTGTACTTGGCCGCATTCATCTTTCCTTCAATTGCAACCAGTCGTCCTGTCCCTGCAGCTGAAAAACACCCCCATAGCATGATGCTGCCACCACCATGTTTCACTGTTGGGATTGTATTGGGCAGGTGATGAGCAGTGCCTGGTTTTCTCCACACATACCGCTTAGAATTAACGCCAACAAGTTCAATCTTGGTCTCATCAGACCAGAGAATCTTATTTCTCATAGTCTGGGACTCCTTCATGTGTTTTTTGGCAAACTCTATGCGGGCTTTCATATGTCTTGCAGTTAGGAGAGGCTTCCGTCGGGCCACTCTGCCATTAAAGCCCCGACTGGTGGAGGGCTGCAGTGATAGTTGACTTTGTGGAACTTTCTCCCATCTCCCTACTGCATCTCTGGAGCTCAGCCACAGTGATCTTTGGGTTCTTCTTTACCTCTCTCACCAAGGCTCTTCTCCCACGATTGCTCAGTTTGGCTGGACGGCCAGGTCTAGGAAGAGTTCTGGTCGTCCCAAACTTCTTCCATTTAAGGATTATGGAGGCCACTGTGCTCTTAGGAACCTTGAGTGCTGCAGAATTCTTTTGTAACCTTGGCCAGATCTGTGCCTTGCCACAATTCTGTCTCTGAGCTCCTTGGGCAGTTCCTTCGACCTCATGATTCTCATTTGCTCTGACATGCACTGTGAGCTGTAAGGTCTTATAGAGACAGGTGTGTGCCTTTCCTAATCAAGTCCAATCAGTTTAATTAAACACAACTGGACTCCAATGAAGGAGTTGAACCATCTCAAGGAGGATCAGAAGAAATGGACAGCATGTGAGTTAAATATGAGTGTCACAGCAAAGGGTCTGAATACTTATGACCATGTGATATTTCAGTTTTTCTTTTTTAATAAATTTGCAAAGATTTCTACATTTCTGTTTTTTTCTGTCAAGGTGCTGCGTGTACATTAATGAGAAATAAAATGAACTTTTTTGATTTTAGCAAATGGCTGCAATGAAACAAAGAGTGAAAAATGTAAAGGGGTCTGAATACTTTCCGTACCCACTGTATATGGTGCCATTTTAATAAACAACCAAAAGGGTTGAGTAATTGTCTTTAAACCGCTGCTCACTGTTGTTTTATCAAACATTACTCTAACAGGAGGATTCGTAAGATCAGCGTTTCAATCCATGGCAAGATACTGAACACTTAAAGTATCAGGATGTTGCAATCCCAAATATTTTGTTCATGTCAGTGTAAATTACACTGTAATGTTAGCAGGGTCATTATGGAGCCTTTTTTGTTTGACATTTAACGCTCCCAAATTTGCCCAAAGAAAATGTTCTTGTTTGAAGTCATAAAAAGTTGCATGAGCCATCAGCTGTCACTCACAACAGAAAAATGCAGTGAAGATGTATGTCAGATATAGTTTTGTGCCACTTCATAAATGAATAAGGAAGCATCTATATTGAAGCCTTGTGGGTTTTGTTCTTGTATCTTTGTAGACACTAGACTGGAAATTCATCAATCAGCCGCCCACCAGTTTGACACAGAACAGTAACTCAGTAGCTGGGAACCACAGAGACGCTCTGCTTCGTGAAATGGTAAAAAAAAAGCTAATGCATTATTGTATTGCCAACACAAAGTTGACAGATGACACGCTGGATGCGTGTCATCAATACTCTGTGGAACATGAACGAACAGAGACTCAGTACACATTGTTGTGGACTATACAGTGTGTTGAATGCCTCAAACTGTCCCTTAGAAAAGACCTGAGCGGTACTCAATGGGACTGTAAAATGCATCCCTGTTTGCTAAATGCAAAGCATCCTCTCTGTACAGGAGGTAGAGGATGTGAAGTGGTACCTAAATGCTGGACATACTTAGACTGGGTGCTCAAGCATTCGTTTAGACTTCACTGTAACTGTTTCACACAGCTTGATCATATTTAGTGCTTCTGGTAACCGAGCAATACTACTGTGACAGTAGCTTTGGTACATCAGCCACATCTGTATAGAAACATGACTGGTCAGGTTCTACGCCGCTTAATTTCCACATGTACTGCTGCAGTAACCTCTGTGTGATCTGGTTGTATGAATAAAATAAACTCATGACTAACAATACATTTTTTTATGTTGTTTATAATTTTCTGTGTGTGTCGTCTGTGGTCCAGAGGAGGATATAGCAGCACAGACCAGATTGACATTTGTGGCTATTCATGGTCCCAGAAACATGATGTGTTGGTGGCCCCCTGTCCTTCCCTGTACTACAACTGCCAGGTCTGATGTCCCATTCAAACACTGGAAATATTCAAATATTCAGATACAATGCACACATTGGCCTGGAGTGTTGCTGTTGTTTATTTATTGCAAAACAGGTGTTAAATATTAGTGCTAATTAGCGAATATTAGCAGAAAGCTAAACTAAGTTGCACACATGATATCACTCCTGTTAAACAGCATTTAGGTTAAAGGAGGTACAGCCTAGAATCGAAAATAGATAATTATACTATATCTATGGAAAATATACAACGGTGTTGTATGTATAGAGAAGCCTTTATTTTCTATTATAAAGTAGACCTACTTGATGAATAAAAGCACAGCAGTGTGAATAACACCAGGTTCTTCGTTTTGTCTTTTGGACTCATCCGTTTGACAACTGTAGGCCTATTATGGATATTCTTTATGGCGTTGAACTTGGATACAATTATCAGATTACAGTACACTAAGGCTGAATTTTTTTTTCATGCAAGTTTCCACCATTTGGACCAAGTTAATGTGAATATTCACATTTAGAAACAATTAGATTTGGTGTTCTTGTCTTTCTGATACATGACAGCTCACTGCTGTGTTTTCTGGCATCTTTTACTATGAGTATCTCTAAATGTTCCGTTTGCGTTTTGTTCGTTTTGAGAGTATAATTTGTTTATTTGTATCAGTTCAGTCAGGAACACTCTCGTCATAGATTTTAACCATTTATTGCAACAAATGGAAATACAGTTAAACTTGGCGATGATGGCTCCGCTCTTTGAATGCTCCCCGGATTAGCCAGCAGCTACCAGCTAAGACGGGGAGCACCGAGCAACAACCCCCACGGGTTTACAGGAATGAGCCAGAAGTACATTTTTTAAATACATTTCAACCATTTGCCAGAAAGATGAACTCTGAACTAAAAAAGGGGTGGAGGAGGCGAAGCTTCGCCAGCAGTGCGGTCTGTAACTGCGTAGGTGTAGAATGAATCAGTGAGGAGGGACCATATTTAAACAAACCTCCTTGAAGTGAGAGTGGGCTGTGATTGGTGTGTGGCTGATTGGAAGCTATGATTCTATTGGCTGGCTGGCTGGTTACAGCTGGGGGCTTCCATGTCCTGCATGAACTAACGCTATGCTTCATTAATGTTAGTAAAAATGTTAATTTTTAATCAATTTCTTAATATCGTGAACCCCCCTTCCTGCCATTCTTTCTCCTAACCCCTTAACACATCACAGGCTCAGTGTCCTTTCTTTCAGCCCTGCACAGCAGCTGCACAGCTGTAGACCCTCTTCTTGTGTTGTCTTATCCATCTCATGACTCCATAGATTCATCTCTGCAGCCCCGTTGTATGAACCACTGTCAAGTATAACTCTAAACCTGAGATTCCTTGTTAATAAAGCAATTCTGACACATTTATTCAGAAGTCAATTTATTTCAGTGATGTTAACAAGCACAAAGCAATCCTCCTTGAGTTTGACAAACTTCTACTGACTGTAGCTGTGCCTCACTCACTGGCAGATTATGAACACATCACTGAAGTGTCCTGTTGAAATATTATCAGGCTACTGTTGCCCATATAACGCTGAAAACTATGAGCTGCTGTGGTTGTGTTTTGGATTTATTTCCCCATGCTCTGGGCCGATGACTGTTATGGATTCACAGTGTAAAAACAAATCAACATTAGCCTCTAATTAGGAATGCAATGAATAGTTCATTGAACGTTGATATTCTAATTATTATTAATAACAAATACATTGTGTGCAATCATTTACTGAAAAGCACGATGTGAGCAACACTACTTACCAGACTGACCCTGACATCACTTACCCTTTACTATGTACAATTTGCAATCATTTACAGTTTTTCCTTGTACAGATATATAATGCAACTACATTTGTAGACCATGATAGAAGCACTCAGTAGTCTCAGGACCACTGTTGGAGAGAAATCTGAGGTTTTGAGGATAAAGTCATAATATTTTGAGCAAACGTTTGCAAAGAACATCACATTTAATGTAATTATAGATCACATTGCATTGTGCATGATTTTGCATCTTCAGTCCATAAACATATGGAACAGCTACTATTTGTTCTTGCAGATGACTTGTGTTGCGACAATGTCACCATTTACTACGAGGGATAATTAGTATTTGCTCATACTATTGACTTTGTTCTTGAAATATTGTATTGAAGTAAAATTTCAAGCTTATCTCATAATTTACCACTTTGTCCTTCACAATTTTACAACAGTACTCTGCTAATATTATGACTTTTTTCTATGTAACATTATTACTTTATTATTGAGTGTGAGGTATCCCGACACTGCACTAACTGATTCCATCATTGTTCTGTCAGAGGGAATGAGATGACTCAGCTCACAGTTCTTTCAGCCGTGTGCTGTGGAAGGTCCACAGTCGGCAGGTCTTTCCATCCTAACCAACCACAGCAGGGGATGTCGCACTCACTGAAGTCAGCAGCTGTGGTCCTTTCAGGCCGAGTTCACACTACATGAGCCAGAGTTCCATGCTGCAGCTAGTGTGTAGAGATCCTGTTCTGGACCCGCTGGTAGCACAAGGCGGAGGAAGATTACGAGTCCTCTATAGAGAAAGCTTGGTGTGTGTTGGGGAATCGCCGGGTGTTGTAGTTTGGATTGTCTCTCACTCGCTCTCTGATGTCACTCTTCACCTGGCAGGAGGACAGACAGAGAGACAGCAGGTCACTGAGAGAATGGCCTTCATATTAAAAGTCCTGTTTCCTGTTCTTCATATATATACATGGGCTTTATTTTTCTGTTCTTCAAAGCTGTCAAAGGGACCAATCCTCCAGTTCTGTGCTGTTGACGGGCCAACTGTTTTCAAGGTTAAGTCCCTCTATACAATTTTACAGATACAAATGACCACTCTCATCCTTACAGGCCCCATTAGAAGAATGAGAGTTAACTTGTACCATGGAACCAGAAAACAGCATTAAATTGTGATTTGGCATTCAGGTAGTAAAATGTATGGAATGTAATTACATAAGTAAAGACTGCATACATAGATGTATTAAGTAATCACATTATTTGTATGTTTCTATTTCTTGTTCAACCACAGAGAATCTGCCTCTGAGAACTTCTTGTTGGAGGCTTCTCTTTATTTCTCAGGTGGAGGTGTGTTGATGATGAGGTGAGGATGTTGCTCCACTTTCGGGCCCTGAGTTTCAGTTGCATATAGTTCTGGAGAGAGGTTTCACAGTTGTGGCTTCCTACGGCCATAATGTCTGGTGTCCAGTCCAAATACATTTAATCATGCATTTCCCATAATGCCCGGTAAACACCCAAGTCTTTCAAACTCCACATCTCCAGTTTGCAACACAGGTGTTCTGTTAGTAATGTGTAGTCTACAAACCCAAGCTGAGATGACATCATTATGACATCATCAGGATTATTTTCTCACTTAAGAGACTTTTCACAGGCAGAGCAGCACTCTCTATTACTGTGTACACTGCCCCTGTAATTATAATGACGTATGAGACAGTTTCAGAATCTATTTCTATTGTTTGGGCCCTTTTTTAATTTTCATATTCAGGATCCAGTGCTTTTTAGAAAAGCGATGTACAGCCACAGTGCCATGCCAGCCAATCATATGAGTCCTACTGGTTTCCACTATCCACTCTTGGTGCCTTCATTTCAAAATAATCAGCAGAACTTCACTCAAGACCATCCATCAATCCTTATCCTGAGATTTAAACTAGATGACAATGGACATTATAGGTTAAGATGACTAACAACAATGCTGGCATGAATTCATTTCGGGACATTACCTGTTTGGAATATGCTTCCTGCAACTCTGGCCTCTCCAGCTCCCCCTGCAGGCTGTGTGGGTCAGTGGCAGGCTGGACTCCTGCAGCTCGAGCAGCTCGACTCACTGCGTCTGACAGGGACAGGTGTGGCCCTTCACACTGGGTTGTCTAAGGACAGAAACTAGACTCATAGGAACATTATGACATCTCTGCTTGTCCAGGACAGAGATTTCTTCAGGACATATTTAGCCTAGCTTAGCACAAAGACTGGAAGCAATAGGAAATGGTTAGCCTGGCTCTGTCTTCCAACAACTCTATTCTATCATATTAGCAAGCAAGCTATTGTCAACAAGTCCCTTAATTTCTTCAGTTTGGACAGAGCTCAAACATTTGGACAGTTTCTCTCAGACTACAGAGCACGGCTCACCTTCCTCCTCTTGGCGGGCATACCGTGCAGGTAGGCGTCGGACAGCGACGGCTGAGCTTTGATCTTCCTCTGAGACAGCATGTCATGTCTGATGATGGGAACCCATTCCTGACAAACACATTATTATACATAGTCATAATCCAACGAGTGGATGATCACGCTACATAGCAATACGTATATTTCTATAGCGCTTTAAACATCAAAGTGCTTTACATAACATATAAAAAGACATTAAAGTTGAACACCTGGCAGTGAGAGTACATACACTGTTGACATGTGCTCATGAGGTTTGCCTACAGGTGAGCTCACTGCGTCCCCCCATCCCCACAAGTGCTTTTTTTATCTGGAGCATCGACTTCAAAAACTTTTTTTATGCACAAGCACCATAGACTGTATGTAGCACCATAGACTGTATGTAGCACCATAGACTGCATCTAGCACTATAGACTGTACCTAGCACTATAGACTGTATCTAGCACTATAGACTGTATCTAGCACTATAGACTGTATCTAGCAGCATAGACTGTATCTAGCACTATAGACTGTACCTAGCACTATAGACTGTACCTAGCACTATAGACTGTATCTAGCACCATAGACTGTATCTAGCAGCATAGACTGTATCTAGCACTATATACTGTATGTAGCACTATAGACTGTATCTAGCACCATAGACTGTATCTAGCAGCATAGACTGTGTCTAGCACTATATACTGTATGTAGCACTATAGACTGTATGTAGCACCATAGACTGCATCTAGCACCATATACTGTACCTATCACTATAGACTGTATCTAGCACCATAGGCTGTACCTAGCACTATAGACTGTATCTAGCAGCATAGACTGTATCTAGCACTATATACTGTATGTAGCACTATAGACTGTATGTAGCACCATAGACTGTATCTAACACCATAGACTGTATCTAACACCATAGACTACAGTCTATAGTGCTACATACAGTCTATGGTGTCGAGCAGCATAGACTGTATCTAGCACTATAGACTGTATCTAGCAGCATAGACTGTATCTAGCACTATATACTGTATGTAGCACTATAGACTGTATCTAGCACTATATACTGTATGTAGCACTATAGACTGTATCTAGCACCAGACTGTACCTAGCACTATAGACTGTATCTAGCAGCATAGACTGTATCTAGCACTATATACTGTATGTAGCACTATAGACTGTATCTAGCACTATATACTGTATGTAGCACTATAGACTGTATCTAGCACTATCTACTGTATGCAGCACTATAGACTGTATCTAGCAGCATAGACTGTATCTAGCACCATAGACTGTATCTAGCACTATATACTGTATGTAGCACTATAGACTGTATCTAGCACTATATACTGTATGTAGCACTATAGACTGTATCTAGCACTATCTACTGTATGCAGCACTATAGACTGTATCTAGCAGCATAGACTGTATCTAGCACCATAGACTGTATGTAGCACCATAGACTGTATCTAGCACTATATACTGTATGTAGCACTATAGACTGTATCTAGCACTATAGACTGTATCAAGCACTATATACTGTATGTAGCACTATAGACTGTATCTAGCAGCATAGACTGTATGTAGCACCATAGACTGTATGTAGCACCATAGACTGTATCTAGCACCATAGACTGTATCTAGCACTATAGACTGTATCTAGCACCATATACTGTATCTAGCACTATAGACTGTATCTAGCAGCATAGACTGTATCTAGCACCATAGACTGTATCTAGCACTATAGACTGTATCTAGCAGCATAGACTGTATCTAGCACTATAGACTGTACCTAGCACTATAGACTGTATCTAGCACCATAGACTGTATCTAGCACTATATACTGTATGTAGCACTATATACTGTATGTAGCACCATAGACTGTATGTAGCACCATAGACTGCATCTAGCACCATAGACTGTACCTATCACTATAGACTGTATCTAGCACCATAGGCTGTACCTAGCACTATAGACTGTATCTAGCAGCATAGACTGTATCTAGCACTATATACTGTATGTAGCACTATAGACTGTATGTAGCACCATAGACTGTATGTAGCACCATAGACTGCATCTAGCACTATAGACTGTACCTAGCACTATAGACTGTATCTAGCACTATAGACTGTATCTAGCAGCATAGACTGTATCTAGCACTATAGACTGTACCTAGCACTATAGACTGTACCTAGCACTATAGACTGTATCTAGCACCATAGACTGTATCTAGCAGCATAGACTGTATCTAGCACTATATACTGTATGTAGCACTATAGACTGTATCTAGCACCATAGACTGTATCTAGCAGCATAGACTGTGTCTAGCACTATATACTGTATGTAGCACTATAGACTGTATGTAGCACCATAGACTGTATGTAGCACCATAGACTGCATCTAGCACCATATACTGAACCTATCACTATAGACTGTATCTAGCACCATAGGCTGTACCTAGCACTATAGACTGTATCTAGCAGCATAGACTGTATCGAGCACTATATACTGTATGTAGCACTATAGACTGTATGTAGCACCATAGACTGTATCTAACACCATAGACTGTATCTAACACCATATACTACAGTCTATAGTGCTACATACAGTCTATGGTGTCTAGCAGCATAGACTGTATCTAGCACTATATACTGTATGTAGCACTATAGACTGTATGGAGCACCATAGACTGTATCTAACACCATAGACTACAGTCTATAGTGCTACATACAGTCTATGGTGTCGAGCAGCATAGACTGTATCTAGCACTATAGACTATCTAGCAGCATAGACTGTATCTAGCACTATATACTGTATGTAGCACTATAGACTGTATCTAGCACTATATACTGTATGTAGCACTATAGACTGTATCTAGCACCAGACTGTACCTAGCACTATAGACTGTATCTAGCAGCATAGACTGTATCTAGCACTATATACTGTATGTAGCACTATATACTGTATCTAGCACTATAGACTGTATCTAGCACCATAGACTGTATGTAGCACCATAGACTGTATCTAGCACTATATACTGTATGTAGCACTATAGACTGTATCTAGCACTATAGACTGTATCAAGCACTATATACTGTATGTAGCACTATAGACTGTATCTAGCAGCATAGACTGTATGTAGCACCATAGACTGTATGTAGCACCATAGACTGTATCTAGCACTATAGACTGTATCTAGCACCATATACTGTATCTAGCACTATAGACTGTATCTAGCAGCATAGACTGTATCTAGCACCATAGACTGTATCTAGCACTATAGACTGTATCTAGCAGCATAGACTGTATCTAGCACTATAGACTGTACCTAGCACTATAGACTGTATCTAGCACCATAGACTGTATGTAGCACCATAGACTGCATCTAGCACCATAGACTGTACCTATCACTATAGACTGTATCTAGCACCATAGGCTGTACCTAGCACTATAGACTGTATCTAGCAGCATAGACTGTATCTAGCACTATATACTGTATGTAGCACTATAGACTGTATGTAGCACCATAGACTGTATGTAGCACCATAGACTGCATCTAGCACTATAGACTGTACCTAGCACTATAGACTGTATCTAGCACTATAGACTGTATCTAGCAGCATAGACTGTATCTAGCACTATAGACTGTACCTAGCACTATAGACTGTACCTAGCACTATAGACTGTATCTAGCACCATAGACTGTATCTAGCAGCATAGACTGTATCTAGCACTATATACTGTATGTAGCACTATAGACTGTATCTAGCACCATAGACTGTATCTAGCAGCATAGACTGTGTCTAGCACTATATACTGTATGTAGCACTATAGACTGTATGTAGCACCATAGACTGTATGTAGCACCATAGACTGCATCTAGCACCATATACTGAACCTATCACTATAGACTGTATCTAGCACCATAGGCTGTACCTAGCACTATAGACTGTATCTAGCAGCATAGACTGTATCGAGCACTATATACTGTATGTAGCACTATAGACTGTATGTAGCACCATAGACTGTATCTAACACCATAGACTGTATCTAACACCATATACTACAGTCTATAGTGCTACATACAGTCTATGGTGTCTAGCAGCATAGACTGTATCTAGCACTATATACTGTATGTAGCACTATAGACTGTATGGAGCACCATAGACTGTATCTAACACCATAGACTACAGTCTATAGTGCTACATACAGTCTATGGTGTCGAGCAGCATAGACTGTATCTAGCACTATAGACTATCTAGCAGCATAGACTGTATCTAGCACTATATACTGTATGTAGCACTATAGACTGTATCTAGCACTATATACTGTATGTAGCACTATAGACTGTATCTAGCACCAGACTGTACCTAGCACTATAGACTGTATCTAGCAGCATAGACTGTATCTAGCACTATATACTGTATGTAGCACTATATACTGTATCTAGCACTATATACTGTATGTAGCACTATAGACTGTATCTAGCACTATCTACTGTATGCAGCACTATAGACTGTATCTAGCAGCATAGACTGTATATATCACCATAGACTGTATGTAGCACCATAGACTGTATCTAGCACTATATACTGTATGTAACACTATAGACTGTATCTAGCACTATAGACTGTATCCAGCACTATATACTGTATGTAGCACCATAGACTGTATCTAGCACCATAGACTGTATCTAGCACTATAGACTGTATCTAGCAGCATAGACTGTATCTAGCACCATAGACTGTATCTAGCACCATAGACTGTATCTAGCACTATAGACTGTATCTAGCAGCATAGACTGTATCTAGCACTATAGACTGTACCTAGCACTATAGACTGTATCTAGCACCATAGACTGTATCTAGCACTATATACTGTATGTAGCACTATAGACTGTATGTAGCACCATAGACTGTATGTAGCACCATAGACTGCATCTAGCACCATAGACTGTACCTATCACTATAGACTGTATCTAGCACCATAGGCTGTACCTAGCACTATAGACTGTATCTAGCAGCATAGACTGTATCTAGCACTATATAATGTATGTAGCACTATAGACTGTATGTAGCACCATAGACTGTATCTAACACCATAGACTGTATCTAACACCATATACTACAGTATATAGTGCTACATACAGTCTATGGTGTCTAGCAGCATAGACTGTATCTAGCACTATATACTGTATGTAGCACTATAGACTGTATGGAGCACCATAGACTGTATCTAACACCATAGACTACAGTCTATAGTGCTACATACAGTCTATGGTGTCTAGCAGCATAGACTGTATCTAGCACTATAGACTATATCAAGCAGCATAGACTGTATCTAGCACTATATACTGTATGTAGCACTATAGACTGTATCTATCACTATATACTGTATGTAGCACTATAGACTGTATCTAGCACTATCTACTGTATGCAGCACTATAGACTGTATCTAGCAGCATAGACTGTATCTAGCACCATAGACTGTATGTAGCACCATAGACTGTATCTAGCACTATATACTGTATGTAGCACTATAGACTGTATCTAGCACTATATACTGTATGTAGCACTATAGACTGTATCTAGCAGCATAGACTGTATGTAGCAGCATAGACTGTATGTAGCACCATAGACTGTATCTAGCACCATAGACTGTATCTAGCACTATAGACTGTATCTAGCACCATAGACTGTATCTAGCAGCATAGACTGTATCTAGCAGCATAGACTGTATCTAGCAGCAGTGTGGGACACCCGCAGCTGGTGTGAAATACACTGAGCATTGCCTTGTGCTGATAGGCCTAATTAGCGTTGTGTGAACTCGTCTGGCAAGGACTCAGATGCCTCTCAACATGGCAATGACTGAGCCGGCGGCTCGTAGCTAACGTTGCTAACAGCACTAACTACGGCAACCATGCTGACAGAGCTGACAGTGTTTACTTTGGGCGCTCCTCTTCTGAGACGAAGCTGACAGCTAAGACGGCGTTATGATTTGTAAACGCCATGTGAGAACAGTGCAGAGCTAACCAATGGGGCACGCTCGCATCACTAACATGCACTAAAAGGCATGAGGTCCAACAAGACTATGACTGGAATTGTACCACTGTAAATAACTGTCTACCTGTGTCATTGTGTTGTTTTTCATTGATCTTTTATTTGGTTATTTCTATGTCCCTGGCTGTGTCCCCTACAGCACCCTGCCACCTTCAGTGTGGATCTAACCTGCCTATTGCAGCAGGAGGCTTTGAATCTGTTGGTTTACTGGTAGGGGTCAGGTTAAAGTCATATTTTTCCAGGTTGGATCGGATAAACAGGTATTTTTTGTGAATGGCAGTTTGAAAACCTAGATGTGTGCTGCTTGATAGCCATGTTTGGCAATAGGCATTAAACCTTGATATCCATATAATCCTGGGAAAACCCTCATTCCTTACAGATGGAACAGCTGCTGCCCATGGCTCCACCTCAGGGGCCGCCCCCTCCAGTCCTGTCGGGGCCCCAGCAAAAGTGTCCCCTGATAAGGCCGTGCTTTCTCCGGGTGATGCTCCCCTCTCTCCACTGTCGCCTGACGAAGCCATGGCCTCCTCTGCTGTGGTGGCTGGAGCCGGAGACAAACTCTCTTCCATCTGACAGAGGGGTTGATCACATGACCCATTCATTCCTATTATATGTTTATATTAGTACTGCAGCAGATACACAAACTGTTGACTCAGACTGTACTGGATGTGGTCAGAGTTGGTGAATGTAACAGAGAAAAGTTTATCACACTTTTAAAGGGTACAATGTTGGGCTGCATGGTCTTGGCCAAGGCAATAATCAGAAATCACTTTTTGTGTGTTCATTTGTATTAATGATTTTTCATCTCTCATTATTCTTTTGATTCAAGGATGTTTTTCTGCATCTAAGAACATCTGGACATGTTCCTACTACACTGGTTGTTCACAGTAAAATAAAGTGGTTCATTATTTCCAATATTTTATAATTACAGACCCTAAAAACTAAATTCATCAGTCACTCATACACACCATAAATCAAGGATCTCTCCTGCAGAAAGTGATGAATAGATGGTTCTCATGTTGAAAGTACTAAATCTAAATGTTCTGGTCCTACTCCAAACTTTAGCACTTCCACAATCTGAATGACCTAAAATCATCAGCACAGATACAGCAACATAAAAAGCTGCATGCAAGAGTGAAAGTAATGTTGAAACAATTAGTCTGTTAGACTCAACTTAAAAAAAGAATGCCTGAATAATGTATTGATGGGTCCACTATGAATGTAATGGACAGTCGTTGTCCCAGCTTTAGAGTCTGTATGTGTGAAAGACTCCTTAACAGCAGTCTTTTTTTAATCTTTTGACTGAAATGTAATTAGTTAATGCAGACAATTCCTCCAGCAGAAGCTTAAACCATCGTAAAGGGTAAGTCTGGTGAGATTCTAAAGGTTTCTTCTTTTCAACAAATCCATGTGCAGAGCCAGACCAACACTGTTCTGTCCGTCCTACTAATAAGTATCGCTTGTGTATGCAAAGCCTGATACATCCTGTTCCTCATCCTCCAAAGCGGATCAATTGAGTATTTTTTTTCTTTTTTTTTTACAGTGTAATCATCATAGTGTGTAATACAGTTTTACTGCTGCTGTTCCTTTTCAAGTAACAAGTCCCCGAATATCAATGCAAAGTGTCAGTGAACAGATATAAAGCATGTGTTCACGTGAACTGTGACCACTTTTACCACGGCGGAGTGATTCATAGTCCGGTGCTGCAGACACGCCCCCTCTGTGAGAGTCACACAGACAGGTGCTGTAGACACGCCCCCTCTGTGAGAGTCACACAGACAGGTGCTGTAGACACGCCCCCTCTGTGAGAGTCACACAGACACACACCTGGTGCAGGTGCTGACAGAAGCATCAGAGTGAAGCTAGACAGGCCCAGTAGTAACAGTCACTACAGAAAGGTCGACCCTCTCCCCAGACAATGGAGATATTCTCATCTTTTTGAAAATAATGTCACAGTAATGGTGAACATTATTGTGTATTTGAATGACATAACCTGACAGGAAGTAAACATAGACCCAAGTTGTTCCCGAGCAGTTCAGTTCAGTTGAAACAGTGGAAGCTAGCTCACATATTCTTTCAATATTGATCAAAGGACGAGGGCATCAACATACCTCATGTTGCACTTAAACTTAAACAGAATTGAATATTCTTGAATGTTTTAATTATATTTATTTAATTTCAAATTGGACATCTTCAATATTTTAGTTTTTATGTAAGACTATAGCCCAAAGTTCTTTTCTTTAAGTGTTCTTGAAGTTCTTTAATTAATAAATGGAAAGCAAAGTTATATTTGTCTCCTCCCCTTTTCTTTGTTGATCCGAAAAATGATCCGAACCGTGACTCAAGAACCGTGATCCGAACCGAACCGTGAGGTTTGTGATCCGTTGCACCCCTACTATTGATTACCTCTGTATAGATGATGTAGTGCTGGATCTGGTCCTCAGTAATCGGGTTGTGTTCCAGAATGACATGCAGCCTCATAGACATCATACTGGTCAGCCAGTTGACCAGACTGGGATTGACTTCTGCAGACATCCTCCTCTACACAAACACACACAGAAACATGCAGTAACACCCAGCTGTGACTTGTATCCCAGAATGCTGCGGTCATACATGATGAGTACTAACAATGCGGTGGTTGATGACGGCAGTCAGAGATCTCTGCTCTCCTCCGAGGCAGTACAGGTTCAGAGCCAGACACTCAAACAGGCCCTGAGTGCACAGCAGCAGCAGACGGGGGCCAAACGTGTGATCTGCATGAAGACAGAAAATCCCTCACACCTCCTCATCTTCACATCAAAGATATCCTAACATGTTAGGAGCTGCAGGAGGCGGTGTTCAGGCACAAACATATCTAGAGGAGGAGAGACAATATGGAGCCCTTAATGTCAACGATCTTATTACAAGATACGTTTTGAGAACAACATAATCATTTTGTCTGCTCTGACACAAGCAATTTCTGCAGTAATCAAACGTTGCTCCTCAGATAATGCACATGACTCAAAAAATTCATGCAGCTCAATCAAATGACCTACTTTAATATTCTCATGTATATATTGATTAAACCATTAGCCGTAGGCAAAGGTATCCCACTTACATGGATTAAACAATCATTTTAAATACAGTTTTAAACTTGGTGAGCTGAGTGTTGGGGAAATGAATTCATCTGTGCATTATGTGAAAGTAATATAAGTTTATTACAGCAAAAACAGTTGGTTATGACAGAATAATCAAGCGGTATTTTCCCTGTCACATATCTTCTCCTTTGCTTCACAAGGACTGTGAATGGTATCCTTTAATCAGCTCACAGTCAACAATGATCATCCCCTCCTGCAGCTCATAAGAGAGGTGGGACTCCTCTCCTAAATATCAGCACAGATCAGAGTCATTTCATGAGCTCTGAACAGCTCACTCTTTAGGACTGATTTCCTACACTGAGGATCTGTCACCTTTGGGCTCTATGTCTTCCAGCCGTATTCTAGGTAACTGACAACTGCTCAATCTTAGAGAAAGTGGAATATTAAACACGTTAACCTGAGTCAGAGAGGCAAAGGATGATGGCTAACCTGTTGATCAGCCACTGACTGACTTACCATTGTGGTGCAGGATATGTGAGGCCATCTGCGTGAACTGCTGTCTGAGGAAAGACAGGTTGGTCTGAACGATGTCCACTCCGTCTCGCACCGTCACTGTGGCCTAGACACAACACACACACACACACACACACACTGATGTCCATCACTACGTACCTGCCACACAGCACAGTGCATTAGATGGACTGTAGAGGTCTGCATGAGGTCTGTGTGTGTAAGAGGTAGTCCTTACAAAGCTCTCAGCTATGTACTCCTCCAGTCCGTTAATGAGCTCCTCGGCTGCTGTCTGCAGAGAGGACAATGTGTGAAAGTCTTTACTGTGCAACATCAAATCAACAAATCAACAGATCCAAACAGCATTCAACACCGTCAACTAGGAATGTCCCGATCTAGTTTTTTTGCCCCAAATCCCAATCCTGATCGAGTCATTGAATATTTAGTGTATGCAGATACAGAGTCACGATTTTCTGGATAATACAGCTACACAGTGCAAACCTCAGGCAAGGACTGTGAATAGAAACACGTCTTACATGCTAACACACATTCAAAAGACGTAAAAGCAGAACAGAATGAAACAATCAAGAAGTAATTTACATTTACATGGAAATACAGGTTTTATTCCCAGCCACAGTGACACTGGTGTTGTTTTCACTTTGTGAGTCTGAGTGTATATTTCTCTGTGGATCGTCACTGTGTCGTGGTGGAGAAGCTTGTGTGTGCCTGAGATTTGGAGTGTGCCGCTGTGTGGGACGATACTAAGGCTGAACAATGCATGAAAATATAATCAAAATCCCAATATGGCATTCTGCAATTTTCTAATCGCGTTTTTTGTTAAAAGGCGAAATGTTGTCAAAATACCATTTCAAATAAAATATAGTTGTGCTGCTTACTCATCTTCTACAGACGGAGATACATCTTTGTTTGGTACAGATCCCCGCAAAAATAACATTTGAATGTGTTTTTCAATGAAAATGAGAATGACAATGTAAAACTAATAATTTCCTCTAATATCGCAAAATCCGCCAAAATGATTGCAATTAGATATTTTTTAAATTGTTCAGCCCTACCTGTTCTTTGAGATCAGATCGGGACATCCCTACTGTCCACACATGAGCAGAGAATAGCTAACAAGCAGGTGTCACATGCTGCTTCACACAGGATGAAATACTTGGCATAAAAACTTGACAAAGACTAAACTGTTGGCCAAAAGCTAATAAAATACGCATTCTTTCTTGTGCCTGACCAATGTTACATAATATCATGAACAATGAAGTGACATATCAAGTAGTGTGTGAACAAAGTGTGAGGGATTCTCTGTACAGTACTTACAGCTATGTTAGCGTCAGTGGGCTCTCTGCCCTGAAGGTAGTGTTCAGTGAAGAAGTCAGTGAGTTGTGGCTGGATGCGACTCAGAGGCTGGGCGTTCCCATGAAGCAGCAGCACCATGTCCACCATGGAGAAGCTCTGACACACCAGGGACAGCAGATCACCAAAGAACCCTGCCGGGATGAGAGCTGGTTTATCAATAACAATCATGAGAAATGCTGGAATTACTAATAGGATGGGATGTGTTCAATGTTTTGGCCTGATCCCAGCACACTGGTGAAACATAAAACAGTGGTCAGTGTTGACTTTCTGCTGCTTTCTGCAGATGTATGACTCACCCACAGCATCTCCAGAGCTAGGAGTGAAAAGGTTGCTGGTCTGGGACAGTCTTTGGATGAACTGGGCGATGCTCTCTTCGTGGCCCTGCTGGGCCCCCAGAGAGCTCATCATGGTGGACAGCACTCCCTGCACGATGCCGGTGAACAGCTCCGGGCTCAGAGAGTCTCCACCCGAACCGCCGCCGGCCTGAGCGGGGGCGAGACCACTGGACTGAGGGGGGACTGGGGCACTAGCTCCACTCGCAGTTGGCTGGACAGAGAAAATTAATTTAGCAGGTTCATGTTCACATCAAGTCTTTTTCTGCACATACGGATATTTGATGTTGATAGTAACCAGATGCTTTTCACTGGGACATCAATATTGTGTAGTTCATTATCGTCATTTTGTCTGTTTGATCCCCTTTCATTAGCTACTGTGAATCGAAAGATACTCAACTGATCATCTTAACTCTGATCCTCAATTCCAGTCTGTCCCGTTAAGGTAGTTCATTCATTTCAGTGGCAACACATATCCTATATGTTAATCTTATTGACTTAAACTTAATGACACCTATGGGCAATCCATTACCAGTACAGCAAATTTGATCTGGAAATGTGGATAAAGTCAGCCAGGAGAGAGAGAGAGGTGTCTGACAACAGAGGTCCTGGCTGGAATGGAACAGGATGCATCATATATGGCAGTGATTCTCAACTGGTGGGTTGCGGACCCGTTTTCAGTGGGTGGCCTTTGTCTGACAAAAAAAAAAAAAATGTTGTGATTTTATTTTGAAGGGCATTTTTTATGCAGCGGAATTATTCCAGCATTTACGGCGCTTGTTCAGCGGTGCAGGAAAAACACCGACCAATGCGTTGTGAATCACATCACGTGATGCAGCTCAGCCAATCAAATATGGGTATTCTGACAAGTTTCCTGACTTGAGTGAGATGTACACACACCGTGACACACGGGGAGAGACGAGGATCGAGAGAGCAGAGCAGGACTAGTGTAGTTGGAGTTGTGAAAGTCAAATCATAGGACGATTTCCAAAAGAGAGAAATGGCCAGAGAGACCAGAGTCATTCGACTCTGACTGGACAGACTCATAGAGGTGAATTCTTCCCACACTAATTTCTCTTTTTAGAAGATGAGAAAAATATAATATTGTGGCTTTTTCACTTCCCCTGAATGAACTGAATTTAAAGCTGCAGGGTAATTCAGTGGAAATCATTTTTCTAAAATTAATTCTGTTACGTAATTAATTTTTTAATCCAGTCGTTATTTTACTTGAAATGAGAAGAACATTTATTTATGTATTTCTATGTATTATTTATAATTTATCCAGTTAAATTTGAAAAATTTGAATAATATGGCCTCGTATGGCAGCCTCTGTCATCAGTGTCACAATGTGTGTGTGAATGGGTGAATGACTTGTCTGTGAGTGAACAAGATATTAAGTTCACAATTTGTCACAACTGCAGGTCCAGAATAAGCGGTGGAGAACAACTAACTTAATCAGACATGCAATGTTTTTCATTCCCATCATCCTGCTCAGAGTCATCTCAGTGACTGGCGCTAAACAGCTAACAGAGGTTGTGTTGACTTGCACGGTGTGTAGATTTCCAAGCTCTACTTAGCAAACATGAGTATTGGGAAGGTACATTGTCACGCTATCATGATGGGTTCAAATGTAATCTTATAAGATGTAAATTTGGTGAGAAACTTGAATAAATCCAGTTGTTGAAGGAGATGTTTTCACAGGGATATCAGAGAGAGAATTATGACCTGTTAATTATAACACTAGCTTATCATTGAAACTACTAATGCCAAGAAGTTTAAATAAAAATACTAACATTTGAATTGCATGTTTTCTGCAAATAACCACTATAGATGACAATAACAAAGAAAAAAGACAACATTTAGAATTTGTGACAGGTTACCTTGACTTTGGGATGATTGGAAGTATGCCATGCAGTTGCCATACCAGTGCTCCATCCCTTCAAAAGCATTCATATTGACATTCAAGGAAAAACAAATATACCGTCCGTGCTTCAAAATGATACTGTGTTATAAATTTTAGGCCATATCGCCCAGCCTTAATTTAAGTTAATTTACCATTACCATCTGATCCACTAGGTACCTGGACTCCTGAAACTTTCCAACAACCTTTAGGGTGATTTAGTGTCAAAGTGGGTAACGCCATTTAAAAAACTATGTAATAGATACATAATAAATATTGCTTTGATATCCCATCAGTTTAAGTTTGTTAATCTGTGTAAGTGTAACATTTCCATTTTGTCTGCTTGCTAAATTTCTTAAATGTTATGTATTATGAGCGTATAATGTTATGAAAGCTACAGCCTTCACCTTTTTGGTCGTTGCTATAATCTCCTTTTGCAACATTCTGTTTTTACTTTCCATCATTATTTATGTTAAGATGAATCGGTGTAACATTTTCTGGCCCTCATGACAGGGGAACCAGGAGAAAGTACGCATGCCACCATATATTGGTTTTCTGGAGCACTAAGTGAACTCACCTGTGTGAAGTCTGACATGCCCTGGAAGAAGGCCGGCAACCCCGGCAGTGTCACAGTGATGGAGGGAGCTGCTCCAGAGCCGGGACCTCCTGCTCCGCCCAGCAGAGAGCCCAGCAGCTGGGCCAGATTTCCATCAGGACTGCCCTCTGCTAGCAGGTCTATGGAGGTAGTATTGGTGTTGTGGGTGGATGTCTGTCCGGAGGTGTTGGCAGAGGGAGGGGGGGGGGATGTGGTGGAGGAATCAGATGAGGAGGAGGTAGAGAAGGAGGACTGAGAGCTGGACAAAGAGGACGTGGACATGGGATCACCTGGAGGAGGTTTAACCAAAAACAACATAAACAATTGTGATACAGATCCCTTCGATTTGTTTTTGTCTTTATAAAATGGGGCCAAGATACATGAGTGGGATCAACTTGTCAATGCTCTCTGGTCGACATCTACACAATAGCAATAAATATGCAATAAGTTATTATCCATTGATATATCGTCCTCGTCAATTTATCTAGCTCTAAAAAGAACTACTGATGACTTACTGAAGTAAGCATTGCTGTGAAAGTGATCACGTTGTGGTACGGCAGAAGTGACATTCCAAAATCAATGTGCACTTACATACTTACAACTACAGTTTAACGTAACAGTCTTTAACTTCACAACATCATACACAAGACATTAATGAAATGTCACCTCTGCATTTCACCCATCCAGCATTTTAGGAGTAGCATGCTGTTGTTGGGAGCAACTTGGGGTTCAGAGTCTCAGTATCTAACCACCAACCTTGTGGTTAAAGGACGACAATAATGACTCAATGTGACAGTGAAAGACTACTTAACTCAAGCTGTTATATTGTTAGCTACTCTGACTGTGAGCTCCTGAAACAGTACATTCAGAGTGCTTTAACACCGAACCTCTTTGCTCTGGTTAAAAACACATCAGGTCCTTTTTCCTTGTTAGTAAAGTTTGTTTTGCCTGGTGTGGAAGTTCAAAACCTGGTGCGGACCAAACAACCGAAACAGCTGTTCTCCATTGAACAGTAGATACAGTAAAACGCCTCATGCAGGTGACCAGGTGGTCACTAATCCCCTGCTGTAGAGCCTTCCTGGGCCGTGCACATCACATGCCAGTGTGTAATGATGCCAAAACTGTCCAATCAACGAGTTAGCTGTCAGTCTGTATAACTTTATGTTACTCCTCCTCCTTCATTTGTAAAATGTTAGTGTGAACAGGAACTAAAACGCAACAATGTATTGTTTTTTTCTCTTGGTCTGGACCAAAAGAACCGAACTACAGGTGTGAAAGCACCACAACATCCACACACCACACATACCGATAAATAGTAGTAATATCAAGAAAGTAATAAAAAGAAGTGGCATATTCAGCTACTATTGCACTTTGTAAAGATATCTATATGAAAGATTTGACACTGACCTGTCTGCCCCGGCATCAGGAGCTGTCCCACCAGACCACTGATCATCTGGGTGAGGGAGGAGGGAGCCAGAGGGGGACCCTGCTCACAGAGGGGTGAGGGAGGCAGAGATTAACAAGCAGCTTCACGCTCATTGCACAACAGTAATTCATCTGGATTATTCAATACTTTGTAGGATATAGCTAGAGATCGATAGAAAATGAATTGGCAGATAGATACAAGTTGAATCTTTTAATTCATTTTTAAAGTAAAATAAATAAATAAGAATCTTGTTTAAACTTTCCAAATGTTTTCCTTGTCCATGTGTTGTTTTTTCTGCTATCACTGGGTTCTGCTCAGACGTAAAGGCCTACAGAACTCTCATTTATACTTTGTTTCACTTAACATCTTACCATGATAGTCAATTTAATATTTTTGGACTTTTGGGAAATTTCGATGGGCTTTTAAAACTGTTTTGTTATGTTCTATCAACCAAACAATTGATCTATTCATCAAGAAAATAACTTTCAGTTGAATCGATAATGAAAATCTTTAGTTGATGTAGCTTAGTCTCTTTTCACTCTGTGTTGGTGTTACCTGTTCTGGCTGCTGACCAGCTGTGGGTACTGTGGCCCTCGGGTTGATGGTGGTTCCTCGGGGTCCCACAGGCTGAGGGATGTGGGGGGAGAAGGATGGCCTGGTGATGACCACCCTCCCCTGAGCAGGGTGGGGGTGCTGTGGGGAAGCAGCTCCCTCCACGTTGGGAGCTGAGCTAGGGACAGACTGTATCTGTGCTGGGTGGCTGGCTGAGACTGCAGTGGCCATGGCTGCAGCTTGGTGGGAGATGTGATGCACAATGGCCTGCATGAACTCAGGGGGCAGGCCTGGCAAGTGGACCTGGGGCAGTCCTGGAAACAAAGAAGTTTGTCCTGAAAAACAAATCTTTGAATGTGTCCACTTAAATTTCTTCTGACCCAAAGTGTCCAAAAGAGGAATCACTGCAACTGGAAGGAGGAGACAGCTATTACCATAGCAACAACTCACCAGGCTGTCCAGTACCTGCGGTATTTGGCTGTCCTGGAACCTGAGACCCAGCAGCTGACTCACCTGTTCCACACAAGAGCTCTGTATAAACTTATGTCCTATTATTTTTTAACACAAACATAACTTTCTTTATTATTTATATATTTCCATATTCATTCCACATGTATCGTTATCTGCTAATGCAGATGATCTGTGCTCAGTTCCTTGTTTCACTTGTCTGTCTGTACTTCCATGCACTCCTCATGCACTCATAATTCCCATTGAAATACATGGGATACTGGCTGTTTCCTCTGTCAGTACATTTATAGTCAGGTTCTGTGATGACATGACACACATACCATCAACGTTCACCTGCATCATGACTACAGGCTCCATGGTCTGGTGGGTGATCCGGATTACTCGGGGTCCTCCCTGTCCTTGTTGATGACTGGTCCCGTTTGACTGAATCTGGCCTGTCGCCTGCTGATCCGATTGGCCAGCGCTGTGAGACGGCTGGCGTTGTCCTTCAGCTGTCTGTCTCCCATTAGATGTCATGGTCATTGTTGTCCCTAAGTTTATCTAGAGGAGAAATACATGATTTACTGCAAGGTCCAGCACAGACTCATGTAAATGACAGACATCGTGATGTAAAGTTTGAGTATAACCGTTACTGATGTACAAAGTTTTCTAAAGACTGTGGGGAGTGGACTTGATGATGGGATGTACATCACCACATCCCAGCAGCTCATTAGAGAGTGAGTTCTGGAGAAAAGCGGGTTAGTTGTTACAGCTTCACAGTTCATGCACATTGCGAAAGAGGTTTGAACTGAAATGTTACAAAGACATGTGCACTTTCTCCAGCTGAATGACTTCTTATTTGGGAGTAAATTGTTTGCACAGCTATTTGTGCAGTACTGTAGAGCAGAGTGATATTTGATGTTATTTCCAGATTATTTATGTGATTGTTTGATATGAATTCAGTTCAGTGTGTTTCTATATTTATGTACAACTGGGAATTGAGAAATCTCTCCAGTATGGAATTATAGATGCTGTAGTTTGTGAGGAAGATGGCACCGAGCACAGGCTGAGAAGATGGAGATGTGGGATCTTCTGAAATGAGCGCGGAAGGTAGAGCGGGTCGTCCCTCAATCAGAAAACCAGCGATTTGATCCCCGGCTCCTCTAGTCCATGTCAATGTTTCCTTGGACAAGACACTTAACTCCAAATTGCTCCCGAAGGCTGTGTCATCAGTGTATGAATGGGTGTAAATGATGACATGTAGTGTTAAAGCTTTGAGTGGTTGTTACACTAGAAAAGAGAAATACAAGTGCAGTCCATTTACCACGAGTGTCATTGTAGCTTATTAGACTGTCATGGATATTGACATATTAAGCGCTTTCAATAGCAACAGCAGACCGCCGTCTGGCAAGAGATACAGGAGCATCATCTGTCGTACCACCAGACTACAGCGCAGCTCCTCTCAGGCAGTGAGACTCATCCACTCCTCCACCATGAGAAGTAGTTTAGCTTCTTTTGTTTTTAGATCATGTGTGAAGCACAAACCATTTGCTTCCTAACTGTATTCAGAAGTTGTTGGAAATTAGACAAAGCCAGTATGAATAGGTATGTGTAAAACAAGTTATTTAAGATTATAATAAAATATTGGAATTTGAATCCTATGTTATACAACTGTAGAACTGAAGGAAACGCAATAACCAATTATTTTGTCCAAATGTGTGAGCACTAAAATGTTGCGTGTGCTCTTGAGTTTACGTAGATTCTGTTCTTATTTAAGAACAAATCCAAAATAAGAAAACATTGGTGAATGTCAGAATCTTTGTGAAAACGGGATTAGTGGGTTTTAAGAGTTGGGGTGGGTTTCTTCTTAAGACTGGTTGGTGACTGAATATGGAAAGTATTAGGAAATTACAGATCTGTATGTGTATAATTATGTTTCTGTGTTTTGTCTTCTTTATTAGTAAGTAGTTTAGAACATGTGATTAAAGTGAACTTAAAGTATAAAGAAATGCACCATGAAGCCAGAGCTACAGTACAGTATAACAGCATCACTTTGGCTGTTGTCTGGTTATATATTAGCATGTGTGAGGCACCGAACAGATGTCTCTGAAAACCCACAGCCTGCTCACAATTATATTAGATGAGCCTTAATAAATGACATTCTCACTTTCTACCTGAATTGAAGTTTTTCTGTTATCGCTGTATCTCTTAATACTACAACATTTCTCCACAGCTGACAGAAATGATTCCACACACAATGTCAGAGTGCTGTGAACCTACTGGAAGGGGCATGTGAGGCAAACCAGCCTGGAGCAGGACTGGGTGGGTGTAGTGGGCCATTGGACGAGCCACGTAGAGGTGACGTGGAGGAGAGGTCGCCAGGTTACAGCGTAGGTCACCGAGGACAACTAAGCTGTTGCCAAGGAGACGCAGAGCATCTCCGACCAGGTTGAGAATGCGCTGATCCTCCTCTCTTTCCTGGGTCTGTGAAAGCAGACAGACTTTTATTAAACAGCTTTGGGTGATTTCAGGTCAAACGTTTGACCTGAAACAGAACAAAGAACATACTAGTGACTGTGGCTCAGTGGAGGAGCGGGTCGTCTTTCAACCAGAGGATAGGCGGTTCGATCCCCGGCTCCACTAGTCCATGTCAATGTCACTTAACCCCAAATTGCACCGGTAGCTGTGTGAATGTTAGACAGTCCTGAAGGGCAGGTGGTACCTTGCATGGTCCCCTGTCATCAGTGTGTGAATGGGTGAATGATGACATGTATTAAAGCTTTGAGTGGTCGGAAGACTAGAAAAGAACTATACAAGTACATCCATTTACCATTACTTTATTTATCTATTCTTACAGCTTTGTCGGGTCTAAAAATGTAAAGTTTGTGCTCGGGGTGAAATTAAAGGAAAGTGAGCGTGAATGTACTCCGTAAACTTTATGTCAGTCTGCCTTTAGATTATAGTTACTTTATGGGTACAACTGAACATTTCGGAATAATAACTCTAGAGAAAAGGTCAAGAGTTCATCTAAATAATTAACAGGAATTCTAACGCAAATGTCATGGCAATGTGGCCAGAAAGATGTCCCACACAAAGCACTGTGTCATATTAAACATATGCAAAGGAAAAACAAATGTTATTTTAGAGTAGAACAGTTATTGTGTTTTAAACAGCTCCTGATGACTTTACACACACATGGACAAAGTTGTTGTACCCTTCCATTAAAGACAGAAAAACCCACAATGGTCACTGAAATAACTTGAAACTGACAAAAGTAATAATAAATAAAAATGTACTGAAAATTAACTAATGAAAATCAGATATTGCTTTTGAATTGTGGTTCAATAGAATTATTAAAAAAAAAAAACTAATGAAAATAGAACACGTTCGCAGGGAAACAGCTCCACAACCGTGGTCTGCGCCGGCCGGTACCCCGGTGGAGGAGGGAACCCGGCCCCGCTCACTGGTGCCCATAAATCGAGAAGGACTTCTTACTGGAACTGAAACGATGTACTGGGATTAAACTCTTTAAGTTTGGGTAAGTGACAAACTGCGTGTGTTTGTTTACATAGTAACGTTACTACTGTTCGTTTGTCTATCGTGTCGCTTTTATGAATAATATTTGAATGGCTCGTGCTTTGGCTCGTTTGCTGGATTGATGTGTCATAATGAGGTTATTAGGAGGTAATTCAACTGTAGTAGGACAGCACTGAAGGCCCAGGTATAAAATCTTTGGCAATATTGTCTGTTATATTGATGCAAATAAAGCATATTGAAATGAATGAATGTAGAATGAAATTGGGTTCACAGCACATTCCACTAACCACAAAGGGCATTACATTATACATTCTACAGATAACAGCGATGATCAGTGTTCACCAGCATGAGCCTCAGTGGACAAGTTTCATTTCTAAGAGGTGGTTCTTTTTTGTTGCGGTTGTTCTCTGCCTCATGCAGCTGCACTCCCTCCTTACATTGTTGTTGTAGTCTGCTGAGGTGGCTGCCCCGAGTATTGAGTGGGTCCTCTCTATGAAGGGCCGTAACCTCTCCTCCACCCTCCTGACCTCAGACAGAACCTCCACAAACTCTGCTGGACTCAGGTGACTGAGGACAAACAGAGAACAGGAGGAGTCAGCACCACAAAGGCCCCGCTGATGATCCCGGTGATCCGGGATCATACATGTGATTAGAAAGATGATGTAATGATGTCTGGATCCATAGCAACCTGGTGGTCTGAATGTTATGAGCAGATTTCAGTGAAAAGGGCAAAATGTCGGCACAGTGTTTGTGCCTGCAGTATTTTGGATACTGAGCAAACAGTGTGCAGATGTTTTGGATTCAGTAGAGTTGAATAACTTATAATAATTGTTAGACCAAGCTCAGAAATAATCTAAACTCTAGCTTAAAATGATTACTATATCCATGTCAAATTCTTTGAAGATTTTTATGATATATTCTAAGTAGCAAAATTGAGATTGTCAACATATCTACAGAGGGAAGCGTTCCTTGTTCTTATTCGATAACACTGAGTCACTGCAGTCACCTCTGAAGAATTACACTTAAACTCTGCTTAAAGTTAGTTTTAGCTTCTATATACAAATATTTAGGAGAATGTTTTGACTCATAAGTCAAGGTCAAAGAATAGAATCCTTCCTAAAATCATTTCTTATATATAAAGGGCCAGTGTGAAGCACTTCGAGGGATCTCTTCGGAGAAACCAAAAACAATAATCATAACTATGTTTTCATTCGTGTATTATTACCTGAAACTAAAAATCGTGTTTTCGAATGAGCTCTTATCTACACAGTGAGCTGGTCCTCTTCGAGAGCCTTTCCCCCTTTTTACATTATTTGAAGGCTCAACACGGCTCCCTGCTCAAGCTCCAAGTATAAGCACTAGTAGCTAGCAGGTCCTTCCTTGCAGTGAGTGATTTACACTCGTGGCATTGCCTCCACTGATTTTGGACACGCCAAGTGCACCAGACCTGGCTTAGTCATGTCCATATTAAGATCCAATCACAATGCGGGCACAATCAACGTAACAAGGATGCATTTTTATAAACCCTTTTACAGCCAATGTCATGATTACATCATGCTGTTAGCTGGAGGCAAAACAAAGGAAAGACACAAATCCCCTCAGAGAAGTGAGCTTAAGTTACACATCAGAAATGTCACCCTGCTGTCTTGTTGGTGCTAGAATTGATATAGCATACATTTGAGATGACAAACTGTGATTCGAGGCTCGAGCAAGCTACAATATCAGGGAAGGGTTACAGAGACGGAGAGAAAATGTTGCAAATAGCGTAGCTTAGCCTTCTGCGAAGCAGTCTGCCAGCAGCATAGGGCTCTGCTAATCTGGTTTTGTTGGTTAATGTTAACTTTCTCAAGTAGCACACCCAGTCCCAGACAGTGAGGGACTGTAAACACACATTTTCATCAGCCTATAAACAACAAGCCAACAAAACATTGATAGCTAGCATTAACTAACGTATTTAGAGAATTATTCTGCCTCCACCCACAAAAGTAAGTCGTCATGTTAACACTATGTGTTCACTATACACATAATGTATCCATATACGGATTACGTGTTTGTATCAGTTGTTACTGGAACCATTCAGTCCATAACTCTGACTTACTTGGGCCCAGTGTTGGCTGGTCCTTCGGTCTGGGTGGAGGTGGAGGATGATGGAGCAGGTGGTGAGCTGCTGTCCATGAGTTGTGATGCTACAGCCCCTCTAATAGAGGAGGGAGATGGCGGTGGGGAGGAAGAGGACTGAGGTACCTCTGGCTGTGAATGGGATCTGCTGTCACTGGACACTCCCTACAACACATGAACACATCACAATACAATGCGCACTCAGTACTGTGGTCTGTACTGTTGGTTCATAGAAGTTATGTACAAGTGGAAATTGAATGCATCTATCTGATGAGCAGGTAAGCTCCACAGCTATGAGGTTCTTTATTCTCCTCTGGTTTTGGAGAAAAACTTGGTGTATTGCTTTAACCCTAAGAAACCATAACTTAGTCAAATGGGAACACGCATGCACAATACACATACTGGAGGCATCAGCACAATGTACCAGTGTACCAGTGATATTTCTCCAATATTCAATGCCAATAAACATACAAAATCAAAACATCAAGTAAATGAGACACTCTCAATCAAGTGTTCTTCCATAGTTACAGTGCAAACTGACACAGAGTAGCTGATGTAGCAGGACCTTCCATGGTGCAGATGCACAATAATGTAATATCTACGTAGTATTTACAACATGGGTATTTACATTGCATTTGTGAGTATAAGGGCAACTGCTAGGAAACTCTTTTTTGGGGGATAAACGGCACACGGGAAAGCATAGTCACGATAGTAGGAGCAGGGGCTGAGGCTTCAACAGTGAGAGACAGCGGAGAGCACGAGTAACATTAGGCCAGTACTGTGTAGATTGTTTAGGTTTTACTCAGAGACAGTGCTTTTGGTATGCTAATGTTGAGCAGGTGGCTGGCTAGCTAGCTAATAAGCTACCAGAAAGTTACATGTCAACAAATCATATAATGGGCTTCAGAATAAGAAGGGCTTTGTCCATTTTTTGGCAAAGCAGTCCATTGGCTTTAATCTTGCAAAACTAACTTTACATGCAGGGGTAGTGTCCTCCTTTTGTCTTGTTTTGTCCAGTGGCTCCTTAGTCCCCATCTTTCTCTATTTTTACTGTTGTATCTGTTGAACTCAGCCAGGCCAATCAAGTGGAAATCCAGTTAGTAAACCAGCTTAAGGGGAAGAGAACGGGGCATAGAAGTTATCCGTTCCCAACAACTATTGTTTACTATTTGTTAACACTGTCAAAGGAAATTAAGCTTACTGAGCATGCTCAGAATCCTCTTCTGTAGTATTTGAGAGACAGTTGACATAGCCTTTATTGACACCTACTTTTGAGTTATTTTTGCGTTCTAGTCAGACGGCAACCTCCGGTTCTGCCGAGTGAAGCCAATGCGGAAGTGTCTTACAACTTGCATTCTCTCTAATGTCCACCAGGGGGCGACTCCTCTGGTTGTATAGAAGTCTATAGAAAATGACTCTACTTCTCTCTTGATTTATTACCTCAATAAACATTGTAAACATGAGTTTATGGTCTCAATCTCTAGTTTCAAGTCTTCTTCACTACAGCATGATGTTCATTTAGTACATTATGGTCCATTTAGAGTCAAACAGACCATGAAGCAGAGTATGCTTATACGGCGTCTCTACATCACTCCTCCGCATTCCAAATATGGTAACTTCTGTTCATTGGTTGTGAAAAACAACAACATGGTGACTGCTGTAATCCAAGATGGCGACGGCAAAATCGAGGCTTCAAAACGGCAGTCCACAAAACAATGTATGATGTCACGATGACTACGTCCACTCCATATATACAGTCTATGGTTCTATGGAGGAAAATGTCCATTTTAAAAACTATATCTGTATACGCGTAGACACTACAGGGCCTTAATTACTCTGAAAATGGTCTATGACTTGTCTAGCTAAGATATGAGTGACAATGCTACGAGGCTGTAAATAACAGCCAAGGCAACAAAAGCAGCATGTGCACCGTACCTCCAGCCTGTGGATCAGAGAGCGAGTGTCTCTGAGCAGGTTCTCCGCCAGCTGCAGCCTCATCCTGGGCTCACTCTGCACTGACTGGTCCAAGTTGATCTGCACGTCCACCGAGCCATTGCTCTATACACACAGACATCAGTCAGCTGTACAGGAAGAGGGAGATTAAGCACTTAAAGATTGATGAGATGATGACTGGTGAATAATGAGCCTTTACCCCGGAGCTGGTGCTGACCCTGGTGTTCCTTCCAGCTTCACCGACTCCAGCCATCATCTGCTGAACAGACATCTACAAAACAAATTCCAGCTATCACAAAGCATGAAAATCGTTCTTCCCTCCACAAAATGATACTGAAGCTTTGGTTTGTATGCAGCAGGGTCATCCCCACCTGGATCTGCTGAGGATCCATGATGTTGACGGGCAGGTTGAAGGTCCCCAGCATCACGTAACTGTTACGGTCGTGCGGTGCACCCTGGGAGGAGGTAGAAGCATGGCCGCTGCTGCTGCTTCCGCCATCTGGTCCCCCAGGAGAAACACCTGCACCACTGGAACGGGACATGGTGGCCTGAGGTGGGGCACGCTCCACCAGGTGGATTACCTTGCCATCTACATCTTATGGAGAAACAAAGAGATGGACTTCATACTGTAATGTATGAATACATATTGTAATAACTTAAAACAGATGTTTTAATTAGACACTGGGCAAACAATTTTTTGTCAAAGCGGCAGCAATACACTACCATACTTAACAATGAAATAATTAATGAAAAAAAACTAGATGAACCAATAACCAATGGTTGCAACCCTGAGTAAAGTTATTATTAGTAGTAGGATTTCTGGTGGTCAAACTCCAAAGGTCAGCTGGATTCAATTTCACCTCACAGTTTACCACACTGACCTGTCATCAACATTCAAATGACATAGCAGGGTAGAATACAAGCAGCACAACAACAACAAAGAGGAGAATAAACATAAGAAAATAAACAAATAATATAATTCTTATTATTTTTAATTAGATAGTTTGAGGTCGTTTTAAAACTAAAAATACATTGAGCAGGTTTCATGTACTCACTGTATTCAGTCAGCGTTCTGTCATCCTGCAGCACTCTGCCCTGGTAGATGAGCCTCTGCTTGTCTACTGGGATCTCCACTGATGAAGCTATGTGTTCCTTGAACTGCTTCACTGTCAGCTGGTGACACAACACACAATTGAAACGGGAGGGGAAAGAGGAGTCTCAGTAAATCAGTGTTTGAATCAGGGTAAGATCATTACCTCGCCTCTCACTTGGTAGCTCCTGCTCTGGGAGTCCAGAGTCTTCACAGTGACTTCTATCATACCGCCAGACTCAGACAGATTTCAGAATGTCTGAAATAAAGTCAGAACCGTAAATTAAGCGTTAGGTAGCTAGCGTTAATTTGAACCATTAAGGGGAAAGGAACCAACCTAGTAACCTTTATCCACCACCAAACTAATTAAGTGGTTCAATAATAAGACAGCACCAGTTACAGACAGCTTCAGTGCCTTGTTGACGTTATTAGCTTAGCCAGCCAGCTAACATTAGGTAATACTCCCAGTTACCGGAACGATAACAGTGCGATAGCCGATCTCCCCTGGGAGATCACTATCCACGTACAGTGGAGGTCTTGCTTTTCTTCATTTATAGTCTGCTATAGTATCCAACAACCTGGGGAATTCCAATTTTAAGGGAAATTCTGGTTTGAGTGTGACCGGATTCCGGTTGATCCGTTAGCTAACTAGCTTAGTTTTCCCAAATTAAACAAGGCACTGAACGCAACGCCAAAGGACCCCAATGACGTAGCGAGACGCGTCTGTTTCATGCCTGATAGCTGGGATATGGGCAAAGTTTATAGTTAATTTAAAACTGTTTGTAGTGTTAAACTTGCTAAGTATTTCTACTTTCACCTTAATATATGATTATATATCAAGATATGAAAATAAATGAAGTGATTATTATTGTTATTATTGTTACTATTATTAGTAGTGGTATTTATATGATAGCTAATGGTTGTTGTAGTGGTAGAATGTAGAATTCGATGTTGTAAAGTGGGGTTGTATTTTCTATTCTATTCTTCAGACTTTCTATTCACACGTGTGTCTGTTTGTGTGTGCGTGCGTGCGCGCGTGCATGCTTGCGTGCGTAAAACAAGGCTGCCGGCCAGCTCTCCTCAAGAAGTCTCTGGTCTGACGGACAAGTTGAGACAGAAGTGAAGGTGTGGCGGCAGTCATGAGGAGGAGGAGGCCTGTCTCTACCTTAGAAGTGTCACGAGTGGAAACTTTATGACACCGGAATTGTCTCTTCATCGCGAGTCAGTGTTGTAGGAGGACAGAGAGGTCCGGGTCGGCGCGGGTCACTGAGCCTAGAACTGGAGACAGCAGGAGCGTCGCAGGTTGGATTTCGCTGTCTTTGGGGACCTGAAATTGGCATTGCTGTATCCGGAACCTTCGGGTCCTGTTGCTCATGAAATCTGGAGGAATGGAAGTATCTGCCAGGGAGTAAGCTTAATAACCGCAGGACAAAGAGGTAAATCTACACTGCTGCTCTCTGAATGTCTTAATGAGTGGAAACATCAGCCAACTGTTGCTGTTCCCAGTGCCGTGAGAAGGCTTTATGTGGCTGGGTGGCATGACATGAATTCAAACGATCATCAACCAGTATACAATGGCACAGTGGTAGCATTCAGGTCCACTTCCTTATAAGCTGACTGGTAATTCTAGTGATAATAGCCGTGTTTATTTTCTCCTTTTACTCGGTAGTCTATGGAAGCCCAATCCTGGCAGGAAAGGACAGGACAAACATTGAGATACTCCTAATAAGTAAAAATACTAAAGTAAAATCATTGTTTTTGAAGTCAAAATAGAAGACACTATGTAGAAGTTGATAACTTTTTAAGTCAAAACTTAAAATACTTTGTCACAAATTGGAAAATGATGAGACTAAATCATATCAAACGTTTATTTACACATAATCTCATCATCTTTTTACTAATACTAATTGTACTTCCTCTCTATATCATATTTTTGACTTGTATTTAAGGAAATGCGGCTCCACCATAAACTGAACAAAAGTGCGACACCCACTGCAAGTGAAGAAGGACAATCAGGGAGCTAAAGAGTAGAACGCTTTAATTACAGAAGTTCAGCTTTACAATTCATCCTCCCCCACCCTAACCGTCTCATGTTTACTCCCCAGCTATACTAACAGGGAGGGGCTGAGCTCCACTAGCACACCTACACACTGCAATCTGTATGTTTAGCACGCTAAGTGAGTTAACACTTTACAAAGTTTACACACGTGATTCCTTTCACTGCAAACAAGACAGAACCACCTCTCACTCCTCCACTCCTCCACTCCTCGCTCCTCCATCCTCCGGCTTGGGACCCGGAAATCTCGAGGAGAGAGGAGCTGTGAGCAAGGAAACGCAGGTGTATCCTTTGCGGAAGTCTTTTCAGCATCCGTAAACAAATAAAAGAGGTTTGACACACAGCTGGAATAATCCCAAACCATTACTTAAAGACATTACCCCTTGATATTACTTTTATATTGACTGTAGCCTGCATCCATTTCAGCTGCTATAATTGTGACATGATGTTTACAAGTGCAAACAGCTGCTTATTATATCAACATTCTCTTTATTCACCACTTTTTTGCTGTATTTTATGTTTTCATATAGATAGACAGGACTGTGTTTGTGTGTGTATATAATATATATCACTCAGTCATATACTGTATATAATATGTCACTCTTTAGTTGTATAGTACTTTTCATACAAATATTTGTAGTGCTTCCCACAATGATATATAGAAGCACTAGAAATATTGTGTGTATTCATCCGTACATTCTTCTAGAAGGCGTCATGAGCTCTGTTATGCTCATCTGACAGAGATCATAAAACACAGCAGTATAACAAAACAATGGACAGCTGTGACACACGTCATTTTTAATTGATGTCTTTAAAATGACACTCAGAGGCAACGGTGTCTCATTTGTTAAATGCCTGTTCCAAGTCTCCTGCGGGCGGGACTAAGACGTAAGGCGAGGAGGTGAGGAAAGGAATTAAGCAGGCATAAAGTCAAGAAATGAGAAAGACCCAGGGATTCATCCTGAGCAGTTATGATTGGTGGGGGAAGCAGGATGACAATAAACAAAATGAAAAGAAAGCCCCAAAAACCAATAAGCAAACAATGAAGATATTCCCACGCAAAGAGCAGCAAATGGACCACTGATGCTCTGCAGAGGAACAAATCTTTTACCAAATGCTGAAATACATACCGATTTTAAATATTGAACACGAGATGACTAAACTTTAAAATACCTGCTACATCATACATATACATTTTCCTACCGCCTTCAACCCTGCAAGGAAGCAGGTCTGACATGCATAAAAACAATAAATGTCACAGACTTGTGTCTGCCCTCTCGTCTTCTCTGCTCGCCAACATGGAAGGAGGCCTGAATACCAGCAACCCTTAGTGCCACCTGCCACAAAGGACTGAACAATTAGGAATGATAGAAATGAAAATACTCATGTTAAGGCAACATTTGGGTTTAATGTCTCACAATTCTGACTGACAGTATTTTGTCACAATTTGACTTTGTAGATTTAAAATAATGAGCTACTAAGCACAATTTATGACTTTTTACTGTAAAAGATGTGAGTCATAAACTAAGGCAGAAAGTTGACTTGGCTTTTCTCATCAAATTAAAGTCATGCTATAGACATATCAAGTCAAATGTATCAAATAATAAGCCAATATTATGTATAATTGTATCTAACTAAGCCAAAATGATGATAAAGTTGTTAAAAACATTGGACCTAGTATCTGATCATTTTGACAGCTGTCGGATCTAAAATAGTCTACGCTTACAATGTGTTTACTTTGAAGTGTATTTTAATTCAACTGTGTACGTAAATGAAGAGTTTGAAAGGCGTTTCTACTTTCTATCAGGCACGTTGTTCCCTAAACTGATCATTCATGTGGAGCAATTCATTCATTCTTTGACCCATTTTTCTGATAGTCCAATTTTCCCATCCCCAATCCTCTCTGCTTTATTTAGCTTCACTCTATCTCCTCTCAACCCTTTCTCCTCATCTCTGGCCTGTACTTGTCTTTTTCCTGCTCTATTCCATCACTTCTTATACAGCTACCATGCGCAGATTCAGCTCAGAGGGATCCCTCCTGGATCTGGACTTCCTCCCATGGAAGAGGGTGGCACTGAAGACCTCAGATCATGGGAAGAACCGGAAGTCCGGCACCTACACACCTCACACGGAGGAAGATGAGCTGGAAGGGAGCTCGACCCGCCCGACCCCCACCATCCGGGAGCCTAGAGCCAGTCCCAGCGAGGCGGGGAGGAAGGCGCTGATCAAGGAGCACAGCGTCAGCGCAGAGAACCTGAGCGAGCTGGAGAAACTGGGCAAGAACCACCTCAGAGTGTGTGTCATCAGTGAAGGCTGCAGGGCCTACAGTGACGGCCAGCTGGCCCCGGCTGCCCAGGGCAGCACGGAGAGCATGGAGAGAGACGATCTGCATCCCACGTCTCCTTCTTCCTCCTCCAACCCCTTCAAATTCCATCACAGGCACCACCAGAAACCCAAACTGTCATCTGCTAAACTGCACCTCAAGAGTCTGTTCGGGCAGGTGGGAAACCAGTTCAGCTTCAGTCTACACAGTAGGGCAGTATATAGGCCGGGTCCTAAAGATGATCCAAAGTCAAGGTTTGATCATTTGTTACAAATCTTCCCAAACGTTTGGTTTCTGCTGCACGTTTTCTAAGCCTTCTGTAGGGTTCCAGACTTTTCACACTTTCCATCCATTGGTCTCTGAACATTTCAGCATGATGGATTCCTGCCTGTTCGTATTAACTTAAAGTAAAAATTATACATTTTTACATATACATGAAATTTGACCTCTGCATTTAACCCATCCCGAGCATATTGGGATGTTGGGAGCAGTGGGCTGCTGAGAAGCGCCCGGGGAGCAGTTCAGTGTCTTGCTCAAACACACTTCGTCACAGGACTCGTAGCAGCCGACCCTCTCTACCCAATGAACCACGGCCGCCCGTATTAATATGGATTGTAGATACTTTAGATTAACTGCTTACACTTAACTCAACAGTTGATTTAACATTTATACAAACATAATGTCCGGGTTTATCCTACAGCTACTGAGCTCTGTTGCGACTCCACCTGCTGATGACAACCATGTGAAGTGGTTGAAAGTGCTGGAAACCCTTGAGCTGGGATTGTTATGAGTTATAAAAGATGTTAGTTATTTGCTCATAACACTTTTAACTTTTCCGGGTCTGCTTATTCATATCTTATTGTTAGCGTAGTTTAGAGATTGAAACCCAGTTCTATTTGATGGTGAAACCTGGAAAGCTGCTTCATTGGGCTCTCACCGAGTGCACCAGGAAGAAGAAACGCAGTTAACTTTGTGGTTTCTCTTTCAGAGTCCTCATTCGTCAAACTCCAACCTGTCCAACACAGAACAGTACGACAGGTGAGAATCATACATGTTTTCAGTTGCTAATTGTTGCTAACTGATAGCTCCATCTCATGTAAAAGAATACAACTGTTACTGTGCCTTTTAATTTACTGTTCTTAGACAAACCCATCTGGTTCTGGTTCTGAGTCTGTATTGTTAAATCTTACCCTCATGAGATTGTTGTGAAGCCTCACGTGAGCCTGTGGTGAGATGTGATGAGTGCAGTACTGTTGTTTGGTATGAACTCTCTCTGTCCTTTGGTGGTCCTGGTCCACAGTGCCAAAGAGAGGAGGTCTCGTCTGCTCTTCATGCGTCAGTGGAGTCAGGTGGGCCACAGTAAGAAGAGGAAGATCAGTCAAGAAGAGCTGGAGAAATGGGCGGAGTCCTTGAACGAGCTGCTGCTCAGCCAAAGTAAGTCCTGCTCCGTTCTGAGGTGAGATGTAGACGAACACTTGATGACCTTTGAAATCTCTGGAAAGGTTGATTCAGTCATAAACGGACTTACATTTATATAGAACCTTTCTAGTCTTCCGACCAATCAAAGAGTTGTACACTTCATCATTCACACATGCATTCACACACTGATTACAGAGGCTGCTATGCAAGATGCTACCTGCGCATCAGGATCTAAACTAATGCACATTCACACACACTCACACACCGATGGCACAGCCTTCAGCTGCCATTTGGGTTTCAGTATCTTGCCCGAAGTCTTCCACATGGGGCCTGAGGATAGCTGATAGGTCTGTGTGTCCCTCATAGGATGAACTGCACTTATCAAAATGGAAATACTTCCCCATATTAACTATTACTTGTCAATGCTGCCTGTCCCTCCAGCAGATACATGGTTCCAATCTGTTGATTCTCTAATTACACATTTCTATATGACATGTATGTCATGACCGCTGGTAGTTCTATACTGAAGGCCTCTCCTTCACACTGCTCACGCTCTACAGTCACCTGAAGGCAGCAGGTATCTGTTCCCACTGGAGTGATGATGTCACTGTCGAGCCATAATTCCGTACGACAGATACGGAATGCTCCACCTTTTTCAGTATAGTACAGTATTGGGCGGGGTGGCCTAAAAACAACATCTCTGATCTTTTCACATCACATGATGTTTTACGATTTTCTTTTTTTCTCTTGAAAACAAACTCGGCCTACAAAAGAAAGGCCCTTCCAAGTTGATGCAGTGGCTGTTTACATCTTTTCAGAGTAGCTGCTCTTTGCTGTCGGTGTGTTTCTGGTATGGATCTACAGTCTGTCTCCTCAGACTGATGAGGCTGTCCGAGTTGTGCAGTAAACCAGGGTTCATTGTTGTTTAGTCGGCACACACATGTCCTCACAAAAACTGATGCAAGATGTCAGAGAGTTCATCCAGGTCCAAGCAGTGCCGTCACTGCAGGCCTGTAACCCCAGCCGTGCCTCGGTGGTCCATCTCCTCATAGTCTTGACCCCAGTGTAGCAGATTTGAGTTCTGATCTTGCAGCAAGTTCATTTCAGAGGTGCCCGACCAAGCGCTGCGACTGCTTGCACAGGCCGTGAAATTTGTATCTATGTTAGGACTGCATGTTTTCTTCAGCACTGTGACATCAGTATTATTATATGTTTAATATTATTTCCTCTACTTTCTCCCCCCCACACATGCATAACTCAGCCCCCCCTTCAACATTACCCAATTTAAAGAGATGTAACCTCTACTATTCGATGTTTAACATACTGTATGTCATCACACTCCTTATTGTAGCTTAACTCTTATTGTCTACTTCTTTGTCCATTTTGTCTCTTTCTTAAAAAAACATAAAAGGTGTGCCAATAAAACAGGAGAAGACCCTAAGCTAACAATTCAGACTATAAGACATGAAACAAGGCTTTACAAATTCTTTATGTGGCAGGAAATTCATTCAACATTCTTGTGTTGTGTTAATGATGATGCTTTATAGCAATGAAAACTCCACAGGTAGCCTCTAACTGATGTTACAGGACAGCTCTTCTTTTCTCTACACTCTGACTTTTAGCTGACTGACCACGTCTTCCTTGGAGAAATGTTTGTGCAACTAAAAGTCCAATCAGTCTCAAGGTCGCCCTGCTTTTATCTGAACTCCCATGTTGCTGCAGGGATGCTGACGTCACTGGTTACTGTGTGCTGTGCAATAAAGCTAAAAGAGCCGCACTTCGCCTGACCTGCTGCTGCTATGAATAGAACAGCTAGTAAACACAGAGACTAATATAAATCACTACTAACAGAGTCGGTCTAAAAGTCTCTCCAGCTACACAATGTCTTATGGCAGTACATTCATGTCATATGTTGTTAGCGTGATAAAAGAGTACGCTATGCTTCTGTGAACTGAATTTATATATATATATATATATATATACACACACACACACACATGAATGATAATGTGTGGAGCCGGACCGTTCTTTCTTTAGCGCTGACACAGTGCTGTAGAGATGGCTATGGCTATGCTCTGGCTATGCGAGACTATATCAGCATGTAAGCGGGGCGATTCATTAACAGAGCCTTCATTTCCACCAGAGAGCTCAGTGTCATTTAATTTGACACTGAAAAATGTATTTCACAAGTAGCCAGTTGACACTCGTCTGTTCATTTTTTAGCTAATAAAACAGGAAATCATCGTCAGTTGCTTCCCAGATTACATTATGGCCAATGCATTCTGCCTCTTTTCTACACAGACTGTTTACCTGCATGCAACCAAAGCCTGCTCAAACGTGACTGTACGGAGTCTGTATTCATATGTAGATATCAGTTTATAGAGATTATTAAAACCCTGGCTCCTTCTTCACCTCCACACAACGGACCAATAGCTGCATGAAGGGGGTCTTGGAAAGTTACAGAAATGTCAGAAAGCTACCATGTGTGGTTTAGTGCTCAAAGCCGGAGGCAATCAGAGTTGATTACACAAGTTTGATGCCAAGAGGGGCCTATTTCCTGTTGTCAGGCTGCAATTTGATTGGCTATTTGGCAAGAACTGTTGACGGCATTTGGTCGTAGTTGGCAGAAGTTAGTATTTTATTTAAAGATGACAGTAACTGTGGTCAGCATGAACAGTGTGGAGTATCTTCTACAAATGAAACACATCTGTGCCCAGCAGCACAGAGGACATGTTAACCACACCGCAGGAACAAAGGCTTCTGCTAGTTTGTCAGAGAATCCCCTTTTTTGCTTCCCATGTGTGTTTTGGGGAGAGACCTGGTCCAGAACAGGCTCTCAGGATCTCAGGCACCTTTCTGAAAGGATTACCAAACATGAAGCAGCAGGACAACAAGGTGAAGCAAACATGGCAAACATCCTGACAGCACATACTAACGGGGAATTGAGCAATATAACAGCAAAGTGAGGAGAACACGTGTGTGCCCAACACATCATCACCTGTGTTAAACTGTGTGGGAAATGTTATATAGCACATTATATAAAATACCAGTGTGCAATTTGCTGGGTTTGGAGTACTTTTTCCCACCTAAAAACAATAGTGGTTATCAGTGGTGGCTGGTGGAAATGTTTCTAAGTAGGGCTGTGCCACTTCCAATCAATTTCAGCAAACATCCCAGAATGATTTAATGCAAACAAAGGAAGGTATTTAACACGCATTACTACTTTGCAGTTAAATATTTAACATTTATTCCAACAGGAAAAAAAGCAGTAAATAACACTTTGACAAACACGTACAGGACATCTTATTTTTGTCACCCTCACAGGGAATTCAGTATAATATAATAATATGAACATCGATGTATGTATGTGGGTTGCGCCCATGAAAAATGTGCCAAATCTTCTTTGCCGATGCCAAACTGCTGTTGCTATTGACTCTTGTTTGGTGTTGTTTGGTGGATTGGATGATTGAAGTCTATCAGTAACAAGGAAGAAACAAGACATTGGCAATTTTACAATTTATTCATTTAACAAACAGTCACACTCTAACACGAACAGCACGCCCAAGCTGATCCCACAAGTGGGTTGAGGTCAGGACTGTTGGCAGGCCATTCCATTCTCTGCCAACAGTCCTGACCTCAACCCCAGTGAACACTTGTGGGATCAGCTTGGGCGTGCTGTTCGTGCTAGAGTGACCAACACAACCATGTTGGCTGACTTGCGACAAATCCTGCTTGAGGAGTGGAATGTCATCCCACAGCAGTGTGACCAGGCTGGTGACCAGCATGAGGAGGAGGAGCCAGGCTGGTGACCAGCATGAGGAGGAGGAGCCAGGCTGGTGACCAGCATGAGGAGGAGGAGCCAGGCTGGTGACCAGCATGAGGAGGAGGAGCCAGGCTGGTGACCAGCATGAGGAGGAGGAGCCAGGCTGGTGACCAGCATGAGGAGGAGGAGCCAGGCTGGTGTGGCTGTGTATGGTTCTTCCACACGCTACTGAGGCTCCTGTTCAATCAATCAATTGTTGAATTGCCAATATGTCTCATTTCTTCCTTGTTACTGATAGACTTCAATCATCCAATCCACCAAACAACACCAAACAAGAGTCAACAGCAGAATAAGCTGTTTGGCATCGGCAGAGAAGATTTGGCAAATTTTTCATGGGCGCAACCCACATACTCAGCTGTGCTGCTCACCCCACAAATGCATGTTCCTTACAAATGTGGCACCGTTGAAAAGGGAACTAAACAGGCTTTCCAACGGTGTAAGATTCATTGCCAGGAAGCATTGTTACAACAGAGAAATAATCTACCAAACACAAATTTCCGAACTTTTTGTTCGATGTTTATATATCATATAATATTATATATATTCAGTATAATATAAAACACACGCATATATATATATATATATATATATATATATATATATATATATATATATATATATATATATATATATATATATATATATATATATATATATATATATATATATATCTCATAGAACATGTTTATTTATTGAGATGTCCCTATGGATCTTGTTATAGGAGGTAACGATCAGGAGAAGTAAACATGAAGCGTAATTATGAATACTGATGTTAAATTAAGCTTTGATGAGTTTTCACTGTTAATTTACCATCTCTATTAAATGTTGATGCCTCCATGACCAAGTTAAGCAGATGAGACGGAGGACAACTATGTAGAAGACAAGATGTTCACTTTGCCTAATATGTAGCTTGACAGAGTTCTCCATGTGTGCCCTGGTGTTCTCATGTCTCCTTACCTCCTCATCCCTCACTCCCTAACTGTCCATGCTGGATCTGTCCCCGTTGTTTTAAAAAGCTAAATAAGTTATTAGCATGACGTCATCCAGCTAGTCAAACCTGTCTGGTGTACAGCTAGTAGAGAAGCTTCATGTACTGCTTCCCTTTCCCGCTAGTCTGCTGTCTGATTGTGAGGTCAGACTGATCTGGGATCAGCTCTTTGGCCTGCAGAATCTCCGCCAAAGTTCTCAAACGGGTCTTGGAGGAGTAGTGCTCACGCTGGCCTGTAGAGACTAGTTCTGACGAGGACGCGCAATTTGGGGCAAAACCGATTCTGCCCCTGGCTGAAACTATTTGAGGACGCTGATTGGCTAAATTGTATGTCACACATTTATATCTTTAAGCAGCAATTGGCTAAACTGCTTCATACTGCCTGTGCGCTGTTTCTCCAGCGCCCGAGCTCTGCTGAGACATGCACACAGGCGAAGAGGACATGCAGGAAAAGCAGTGCTTTTAGCGGCGCCCTCTATTGACCAGCCGCCACTGGTGGTTATAGAGTAATATCTATCTAAAGCTAGCAGTGAATAAGCTACTTGTTCACACCAGACCTCTTCTGTTGAAGCGTAGACTTTAGTTTTTACTCTGTAATGTTTTGTTTTTGTTTTGATGTATTTATTAAAATGAATTGCACAGAAAAATATTTTATCTCAATGGATTTTATCTTTAAATTCATTCATTCAATCATTAAATAAAAGTGAAATAAAAAAGTAAAATAATACAAAAAAACCCAAGTGAGGCTGTAGCAGCAAAACCCGTAAGTGTGCTGAATGGTACACGGCCATGTGTTATTCATAAATAATTTGTAAGAGAAGAATGTGTTATGTAGTCTTTTGAAATGTTGCTGTAAAGAAGCCCAGTATCAAAGAATATGAAAAAACTTTCCTGACTGCCTCCTAACATTCAGATTATTTATTGAGATTTGTCATTTGATCTTCTTTGAAGCTGAGATATGATTGGTGTGCTTCAATATGTCATGTTTTGGTACGTCGTTGCTTAACTGTACTGAACACACACACACACACACACACACACACACACACACACACACACACACACACACACACACACACACACACACACAGCCTGAGGACTAACTTCAGCTCCCTGTGTGACTTGGCCTCCAGTGCCATGCTAATTTGGAGTGCAGTCCTCTGCAGCTGACACATGTGAACAGTGACATGTTGTAGGTGTGGTGTCAGCAGTTTGAAGCTGCCCTGTACAAAGCAGTCAGTCACGTTTGATACCTCAGACTAAAAACAAGCCATGAATCACAGGAAGACGAGCAGAGACGATGGGTGTGTGTCGAGGTTTTACCATGAAGCTGGGAAACGTTGCTGTTTGAGATGTGCTTATAAGCAGTGTTGGGGGTAACGAGTTACAAAGTAACGATATTACTATTATAGGTAACGAAGTAAAGTAACGCATTACACTCAAAATATTGGTACCGGTAACTACACTACTTTACTAGACCTCAGGAACGCGCTTTCCTGCGTTACCCAAGCCATTTTTGCCAGTCCGAAAAGTTCTCTTTTAGTGGTGCGTGCATGTTTCCTGCCTGTGTGCTTGTCTGGGCACCGTTGCCACAGAGACCGATTTGAGTGACGTAGCTGCTGGTGCGTAGAAGGAGGGAAGCGGGAAAATGGATGAGACGGAGACGGAGACAGGAGGGTTCAGCCAGTGGCGATATTCTCATTATTTTAACTTTTATCGTGCCCGGATTCCTGATGAGCCACAGATTGGACCAGCAGTTCAGAGCCCAACCACCTCCAGTCACACTGACTTTTTTGATTTTGAAGAGGAGTTTTCCTACACGGCAGAAACAGAAGTCATGGAGTACTTAAAAATGCCCGGATCCAACTGGAGGTTCTCTCCAGGTTCCCTAGGATTAAGGACACTCCAATACCATCAAGTGCACCTGTCGAAAGGCTTTTCAGCCTGGGCAGTATTGTTCTGACCCCAAGGAGGAACAGGCTGTCGGATAAAAGAGTCGAGAGACTTTTACTCATGTGATACAATCGCTATTTTGAAGAATAGAGAAAAATTATAAACTTCATGGGATAAAGTGCACTTTCTGTTTATTTAGGCAATGATGAAGTGGATTTTCTGTTTATTTAATTGAATTTTCTGTTTCTATTGTTTGGGTTAAGTGCCATTTATTTTTCTGTTTTTCTTAAACCACTACAATGATTCCTATAACAAGCTGGTTTTGTTCTCAGGAGTAGGCCCCCATTTGGTTTAGTGGGGTCTCATGTTTCCATAAGCCTGTTTTTAATGTGTTACTGCTGATTGACCCACCTGAATGTCCCCACCATACATAGCCTCTTGTATCCTGTTGTTTGTGGATTTCTTTGGTCAGACAGTGTGGACAGGGTTAATGTTCGTTCAAGTGAATGGCTGACTTTTATATGTTTACAATTACAATACACTATGTGGAAAGGCTAAGAGATGCCCTTTATTGAAAATAAAGTGATGAAAGGGCCATGATGTTTGTCCATGATGTTTGTCCGTGACGTTTGTCCGTGACGTTTGTCCGTGACGTTTGTCCGTGACGTTTGTCCGTGACGTTTGTCCGTGACGTTTGTCCGTGACGTTTGTCCGTGACGTTTGTCCGTGACGTTTGTCCGTGATGTTTGTCCGTGACGTTTGTCCTGACGTTTGTCCGTGACGTTTGTCCGTGACGTTTGTCCGTGACGTTTGTCCTGACGTTTGTCCGTGACGTTTGTCCGTGACGTTTGTCCGTGACGTTTGTCCGTGACGTTTGTCCGTGACGTTTGTCCGTGACGTTTGTCCGTGACGTTTGTCCGTGACGTTTGTCCTGACGTTTGTCCGTGACGTTTGTCCGTGACGTTTGTCCGTGACGTTTGTCCGTGACGTTTGTCCGTGATGTTTGTCCGTGACGTTTGTCCGTGACGTTTGTCCGTGACGTTTGTCCGTGACGTTTGTCCGTGACGTTTGTCCGTGATGTTTGTCCATGTATCTTTGCGGTAAATTTGGACATTTGCTTAAAAAAATGGAAAGTAAAGTAACTCGTAGTGAAGTTACTTTTCAAATGCAGTAACTAGTAAAGTAATCTAGTTACAATTTTCAGAAGTAACTAGTAACTTGTAACTAGTTACTTTTTCTGAGTAACTACCCCAACACTGCTTATAAGGCCTGAGGGATTGGTGTGTCAGAGTTCTGTGTCCTCTTTTAACCAGCCCCACTTATCTTCTCCCTCCTCTTCCTCCTCCTCTCAGCTGGTGTGTCAGTGTTTGGAGCATTCCTGCGATCTGAGTTCAGCGAGGAGAATCTGCAGTTCTTTCTGGCCTGTGAGCAGTACAGACAGTCGTCCAACAACTTCAGCCTGCAGAGGAGAGCCAAAGATATCTGCTTCACCTACATCCAGCCAGGTGCCCCCCGGGAGGTACACGCCTGCTTTTATAATCCATTCACCTCAAGCTACGCAGCTCTGCATGAAACAGGAAGTGTAATTCCAGTCCTGCCACACGTCTATACCTGTCTGTTTTTCCCTCAATGCACTTCCCTCCGAACAATGTGCTCTGTGTGTTGTGGATGCTCCTTGTGTCTTGGGAAGCTTGTGTGGGCGTTTTGCGTTTCACATCACAGCATTGCATCAATAGCTGATTTCATGTAATCATTTACAAACTCTAGCCATCTAAAGCCTTACTAGGTGACCTTTAGTTCTGAGATAAAAAAGATGGCTCAGCTCCATCAAAATATAAAAAAGAGTCATTGGTTGAAATAAACCACTAACCACTCAGTATCATTTAAATTTTTTTCCCTCTTTGATTTTTTATTTTATTATTAACATGCTTCAACAGCGACACCTGCTGGGCAGAAAAGAAAGTGTTGTTGGAGGCCAGCTGTCCCCTTTAGGATGAGACCTCTTCAATTATTTTAATGTGTTTCTCCTGACCAACAGCGTTGTCAAGGAAACATAGTGCCTACCCTCCAGTTCCCCCTCAGGTAAACACTGTTAGCACTTTTACTGTAGTTTGCACTGTTAGCGCTGTTAGCCCCATTAGCTGTGAGATGCTGGCCATGTTGAGAGCCATTTAGAGGCAATCAAAATGCTCCCAATCTGGGATCTTGCTCTTTTAATGACTCAGGACGGGGACTTTTTAAAGGGTTTTTATTTCAGACTGCAGTAAACCCCTTCAGCTTCGATAATCATTGATGGATGCATCTATATATCTATTGCTATAAGTATAAATTACATATACATACCTCTATCTAAACATTATAGGGATATTTTCAACAGTGTTAAGAGTGACAAATTTAATATTGGTGACTTTTTAACTACAATGATTATATCTGTGTCTTGGTGTCCTCGTATTGTATTGTATTTTATATATTGTTGTATTTGTGTCTGTCGCTATATGGACTCATGAGTCTGAAATAAAAGTTGAATATATCTCATAGAGATAAAGAAGTACAGACAGTGTTACTATTGTAAGGTAGCTTTTAACTGGGGACTGTGGCTCAGTGATAGAGCGGGTCGTCCTTCAATCAGAGGTTCGATCCCCGGCTCCGCTAGTCCATGTCGATGGCAAGACACTTGACCCCAGATTACTCCCGCAGGCTGTTACTACAGTGTAAGAATGTAGTATGAATAGAGAGTCCTGATGGGCAGGTAGCACCTTGCATGGTCCCCTGTCATCAGTATGTGAATGGGTGAATGATGACATGTAGTGTTAAAGCTTTGAGTGGTCGGAAAGACTAGAAAAGAACTATACAAGTACATCCATTTACCATGGTCTTCATGAGTGGCTACAGTTAATGCCTCCCGTAGGTGGGAAATTACTACTTTAGCATTCCTTAGCATTAAGTGTTGTGTTTCGTTGCATAAGGTTTATGTTTCCTAGCATTAGGTTTTGCTTAACTGTGGCTAAGTGGAGAGCAGGGTCGTCCTTCAATCAGAGGATCGGTGGTTCGATCCCCGGCTCCGCTGGTCGCGTGTCGGTGTGTCCTTGAGCAAGACACTCAACCCCATAATGTCTCCTGTAGCTGTGAATGAGTTAGTCTGATAGGCAGGTGGCACTTAGCCTCTGTCATCAGGGTGAATGGGTGAATGATGACAAGTAGTGTGAAAGCTTTGAGTGGTCGGAAGACTAGAAAATAACTAAACAAGTACATCCATTAACATTTACCAACATATTAAGTTTTGGATGTCTTTGTGGTTGAATCTGTGATGCCATGGATACGGCTGCAGTAGAGGCTACATACATTTTCATATTCGTTTTGCTTCCAATAATAATAACACTGTAAGAATTACATTATATTTGCTACATCACTAAAGAGAAGTCTAAAATGTAATGACCCACAACAGTCCGTTGATCAGACAGGTTGGACACAAGCCAACAGTTGAGCTGATAGAAACGATACAAAAGACACTGGATTGTCCTGTAAATGAGTGTAGTCCATACTTACTGTGTGTGTCGTCCTGTAGGTGAACCTGGACAGTAAGACCAGGGATCTGACCATCCAGCTGCTGCAGGCTCCCTCTCACACCTCTCTGTGCCACGCACAGAAACGCATCTACTCGCTCCTGGACACAGACTGTTATCCCCGCTTCCTCCAGTCCGACGTCTACCTCTCCTTACTGCGAGACGCTGACTAGACGCCGCATGGAGGCTTCCAGGACCCCTAAACATTATAGACCTAAATATGTCTTCAAAGGATAGAGCTGCTGTGTCGGTTAGTGTAACAAAAAATGTAAGTCAGTTAAATGAGTATATTGGAGAGTGAGATGTCCAGATACATATTAATTTCATGCTTCTGTGTTTCCCCCTGCTCTGTCTTTACGCTATGGTAAGCTAAGCTAACCGAACCCTGACTCCACTTCTGTACTTATCACACATGAGTTTGATAAATAAATAAAGAGATGGAAAAATAGGAAAATAAGCTAATTTCCCAAAATGTTAAATAATTCCTTTATTGGGCTTCTTGTTGGCCCTGAGAATGTGGAAAAACATACATTATAATTGTTTTTGTTCCCCTCACATTAAGCGACCCATGAAACTCTGCAGCTCTCATTTGAATCATTAAACATCCTCCCTGTAAGCAGCTAATGTTCTCATGGTCCAACAAGCCCAGTCTGAGTTTCCTCTGCTGACGGAAAGGAAAAACAAGCTCAGCAAGAATGAGCTCTTTGCTGGAAAAGGTCAAAGTACTACGTGAGTTACTTAAATGGCAAAGATGAGAAACCTGATCAAATTGACTCCGACAGGTAAAGTGACTACGCAGCTACGGGGAAGTTGAGTTCACTCTGCTCCTAAATGCTCCACTGTTCAAAGACAAACGGTGTACGCACACAATAGCCTCAGAAAACATTTAAGTAGGGAAATGCTAGTCGTCACAAAGGACCTGACTGTTGGTCCTGTAAAAATTGAAACGCCCTCATTTAATGACGAAGAACATTTGAAAGAAACAGAATAGCGTACGAGTTTGGGAGTTTTAAGGAGAAATGAATAAAGTCCAGTTTTTCTTAGCTGATGTGTCTGTTGATTCTGCAGTCATGCAGAGATGGAGCTCACAGTCAGCAGTGATTCAGAGGTGCCGTTAGAGTGTCTTGCTCATGCAGAGGTTGCTGGGATACTGAGTGACGGGACGTGCCGAATGTGTCAAGGGCCAGAGCAAACATTAACGCAGCACGGCAGTCTGTGGTTGGTCCTACACCGATCCACTGCTACAATCCACCCCATCTCTTATATGGACTTCATTCTGGTGTCAATCATTTCTTTGATTCACTGTTTTACACACAAATGTATTCTGCACTATACTCAATATATGAATAGAGATCTTTTAAACAATCTGGTGGATTACCCGAGCTTCCTCTAGCTCCTTCTGAGGTCTCGGGTATCATGTTGGCATTAGTAAACCCAGCCCTGCCCATACTGTACAGAGCTAACGATGAGGACTAGGCGATCAGACAGATTGATTAACATGTAATCATACACACATGGAGATGATCTGATGTGTTCATACAACAGCATGTTGAGGATGTGTATTTGAGGTGAAAGCAGCTCGTCACTGCTTTCACCTGCATCACTGTCAAAGGAGAGCAGAGCTGAACACAAAATGCTGCTTAGATCATTCTCAGGACCAGTTAGCATAAGAATTCCCAGTATGCACTGCTCCCATGCTGTGGCCCTGAACACTGGCCTTTTCACAACCTTGTGTAAATAGAGTAACTTTTTTTTTTTTATTATTGTGTAGAGTGGTGAGTAAAAAACAAGTGCAGACACGTACATCAACACATATACGAGCAAAGTAAGACAGGGACGAGAACAAAGGACATAATGACACTGAGGAAAATAACAGGTTTAGACTGAGGAGTATAAAAGTGAGAGGCGGGGTTGGGGGTTGGGTGGAGAGTTGTGTGAGGACATTGATTGTGTTTGTCATGTGTGTGTATGTGAGCGTTTGAATGACTAGAGAAAAAAATCGTGCTGTATAGATAATGTTACTAACAATAATAATAATGGGGAAATCATAATAACTGTAATGATTGAAAGCAAACAATGAAACAAACAGAAATAACAAAATAATAATAATAATGGACAGAAATAAACAGCAACAATGGTAATTACTTATAATAATGATAATAGTAATAATTATAAGTAATAGTGATAAAAGTAATAATATCAGTAACAAAGAGGAAAGTAAGCACCATGAAAAAATAAAAAATACATTAATAAATAGAGGAACTTGAGCCTCCTACCTTAGTTATAAATGTTTTTTTCAGTCTTGTTGAAGACGTGATCCTAATTTTTCTCTGTGAAAACCACCAAAACAATGCAGGAATCCAAAGGCCAGTGGGGATGAGTACTATCAGAATATACGGTTAGACTTGTGTCTACTATCAAAGGCAGCGTGTCTTACTTGTTGCCATGTTGTAGATATCAGTAAATCTGCTGTAACTCAACAATCCATCAGCTGATAGACTGTCACAGAATATTGACCTCCATATGGATTTTAAGCACATTATATAAGTATAATTCACAGCTAATGTGGGTCAGTTTGTGTGTAGCAACATGGGTGAAAAGCCCAGAATCGACCCTCCTCTAAACTAACTGGACAGCAGAGTCTGACTCATCTCAAAGAAATGACTCATCTGATGAACAGCAGTTCTTCATGCTTAGAAAGTCAAGATAGTCCCAGTCTTCACGTCTCTACCACTAAGCTAAAGGAGGACTCATTTACACTCAGTTCGTGGTTGAAGGACTCATTGCTGCAGCACTCTATATGAGCACTATAACTAACCCCTTTTAGAACAGAAAGACTGGCCGTGCTTTTTTCCAGATCAGAGTTTGGGCCCTGAAGTGACTTTTGAAAGTTTCTGCTTCAGCACATATTTGTGTTCTGAAAGTGTTTAATGGTTCCAGAATACAATACAGAGTTACATTTTGTAAACAGTTAAATATAAGAACTAACTCCCGATCACCAGGGCCGGGTGCTCCTGTGTTCCTGCTTCTGCTTCACCCACTGGGCGGTGTAGCAGTTCTCTCCTACAGTCCAGGACCATCCTCGCCTGCCTCCGTCACTGTCCTTCTCCAACATATGTCTCTGGCTGACCAGCATGCCTGGTGCTGGACGCTGTGGACTGTCCAACACCCTGATCTCCTCCTGAGCACCACAGGCCTTGGCCTGTGAATCCAGGAGCCTCTCTGTGCTGTCTACGGAGGTCTGCCTGTGGATGCCATCCTTCTTGGATGCACACAGAGGTGGAAGTGAGAGAGGCTGGGACCTGGGTTCAGGGGCAAGACAGTACAGGGTCAGCAGAAGGAAGGGGAAGACTGTTGCCTTAAAGTTGACATAAAAATGTCACTGCATAATGACCCTATGTGCAGACATGTGCGACTAAAACGCACGGCAGAGAGCAACTCAACAGCCACCACGTCCTACTGAACATTTGAATGTGCCTTCCAAAAGGACTAAAACATTTTGTATCAAGTCCTGCTGAAATCATTTACATCCCCTACATCACAAACAAAAAGAATGTCAGTGTGTGTGGGTCAATGTACTGTTAAGAGTTTTTATTATTAAAAGGACTTTGTAGAAATATCAGAAATGCTCCTTTTCTTCTCAGCCAGCTGGAGTGTGTGTGTGTGCGTACGTATTAATGTAGCCTACATGTCATGGGCCGACAGCGTGTTGTTAGTGGTATTGAAGAGCAGGGACCACACCAGGATCTAAACAGACCAGTGACATTTGTGGTGAATGTTTGTTTGGTAGCTCACAGGACAAGACGTGTGTTCATGTAAAGAACTTAGATGAGTTTAGGACCGATGTCTACACTGACTGTTTTTAGGGGATGAAGCATCCCACATGCTGTGTGTTGTCTTCCACTGAGACACAACAGGTAAAAGAAACATCTGTAGGGTCGGTCCACTGCTGAGCGGATCTCAAACGGTCTGATCCTGGCATGAGCGGTGTATCATTTCTTGGCTGCTTGGCATAAAAACATGTCATCTGAAGGCTGGACATAATGGAACATGCTCAGAATCAGGTGTCTGATTACTTCATACTACTACACCTCCGTACTGAAGGTGAACTATTCTTTTATTTTTGGTGAGGAACAAATAACATCAGATCAGCTGTTTGTTGTGTAGGGCCTCATTGGGAGGTGTGTGCGAGTCCCTACAGACACTTCTCCATAGAGATCCACAGTCGGCACAGATGTGGAGCCAAATCCAAGTCAATAGTTTTAATTATTTGAAAAAAAAGAATTAACCTGAAAGTTCAAGTTATGGTCTTGAACATTGAAAAATACAACAATGTATTCAAAATAAAAATAAGTGAATAAAAAGTTTTTTGGGGTTGAATATAATTTTGATTCAGTTCTGGAATTGTTTTGAAAAAAATATTTATTTTAATTTTTCACTTTCATATATATTTTGATATTTGAGGTCTTATATTTTTCACTTTCAGATTTTATATTTTCAGTTTCAAATCTTTTTTTCACTTTCAGATCGGTTTTTTTCAGTTCAGACTTTTGGCCCTGATCTGGTGTGGGGGCGTGGCATCAACTGAGAGGGGCGTGGCATCATGAGTGACAGCATAACAAAGAAGGCTGAGGACCTTCCTCAACCACGTTGCCTTCAAGTAAAGTAGGCACCGCGAGAATTATGATGCACTTTCTATACACCATATTCACGTGAATGCAGTGGGGAAAAACTCTGAGCCCAGCTATCCTGAAGGAAACTTCGGAGAGAACCGGAGAACTGGTTTGATTAGTCTTTCGCCCCTATACCCAAGACGACCGATTTGCACATCAGGACCGCTATGCATATTACTAAGCGGAGGGAAATAAACTAACCAGGATTCCCCTAGTAGCTGCGAGCGAAGAGGGAAGAGCCCAGCGCCGAATCCCCGTCCGACGGACGGATTGGGGAAATGTAGCGTAGAGAAGACCGCTTGCCCGGTGTCCTTCTGATCGAGGCTAAGCCCGTGAACGGTGTGAGGCCAGTAACGGCCCCCGTCGCGCCGGGGTCCGGTCTTCTGGGAGTCGGCTTGTTTGGGAATGCAGCCCAAAGTGGGTGGTAAACTCCATCTAAGGCTAAATACCGGCACGAGACCGATAGTCGACAAGTACCTTAAGGGAAAGTTGAAAATAACTTTGAAGAGAGTTCAAGAGGGCGTGAAACCATTGAGATAAACGGGTGGGGTCCGCGCAGTCTGCCCGGGGGATTCAACTCGGCGGGACAGGGACGGCCGCTCGGTGTGGGAGGATCCCCTCGCGGGACCTCTCCCCGGCGCTGGCTGGCCCTCGCCGGGCGCATATCCTCAGTGGCGGTGCGCTGCGACCGGCTCTAGGTTGGCTTGAAAAGGCTCGGGGCGAAGGTGCTTTTCAGCGCTCCCCGCCCGGACCTCGCCGCTTCCCGGGGCCGTGGACTAAGTGCTCGCTGCGCCCTCTCTTCCTGCGGGGAGGGACGGGGCTCCCGGCGCGACTGTCGGACCGGGGCAGTCCTCAGTGCGCCCCAACCGCGTCGCGCACACGCTGTCTCTCCGAAAGATGGTGAACTATGTCTGGGCAGGGCGAAATCGGGCGAATGATTTTGACGGGCAAATCGGTCGTCCGACCTGGGTATAGGGGCTAAAGACTAATCGAACCAGTAGCTGGTTCTCTCCGAAGTTTCCCTCAGGATAGCTGGGCTCAGAGTTGTATCCCACTGCATTCACGTGAATATGGTGTATAGGAAGTGTTGAATCATAATTCTCGCGGTGCCTACGTTGCCTGAAGAAGGTCGTCAGCCTTCTTTGTTATGCTGTCACTCATGATGACACGCCCCTCTCAGTTGATGACACGCCCCCCACGCCAGATCAGGGTCAAAAGTCTGAAAGTGAAAAAACGATTTGAAACCGAAAAAAAAACGATTTAAAACTGTAAAAAATAAGATTGAATCTGAAAATATAAAATCTGAAAGTGAAAAATATAAGACCTCAAATATCAAAATGTATATGAAAGTGAAAAATGAAAATAAATATTTTATTCAAAACAATTCCAGAACTGAATCAAAACTATATTCAACCCCAAAAAACTTTTCAGTCACTTATTTTTATTTTGAATACATTGTTGTATTTTTCCATGTTCAAGACCACAACTTGAACTTTCAGGTTCAAATTTTTTTTTTAAATGATCAAAACTATTGACCTGGATTTGACTCTATACACAGACACCTCCACATAATTCTAGCTTTGAGTACCTGTCCTCACCAGAAAGACAGACAGCCTTGGTTGTTTGCTGGGTCTCCTTCTTCCCAGTTATTGATGCGTTTCAGCCACAAACGTCTGCACATAGGGGGGGGGGGGGTGTCACTCCACCTCCTCATTGCTTCTTTCATGCTTGTTATGTCCGAGTGTCTAGTGAAGTGGTGTAAATACCTGCTTCCTGCTGTGTGGATACTGGCCAACCTCTGTGTGTCTGTGTATCCCAGTGCGTGTGACTGATCCCCCACTGGTCTCAGACCTGAGGAGGCACAAGGTCCTACCACATGAGCAGAGCTCCCTGACTGTGCTGCTCCTGCACTACTCACTCATTCAGGGGCTCCATATTCTCAGGATAGAAGCCACCAAGAGCAACATTCAGCATCTTTACACTTCAACTTTTAAATCAATTAAAAATAGATTAAATCAATAATTCACCCCTAAAATGAATGAGTCTTGTAAATTACACTTAAGAAAAAAGATGAAACCTAACAGCTTAATGTACTGTAACTGTAATGGACTTGTATAGAACCTTTCTAGTCCTCTGAGCACTCAAAGTAGTGTACAGCTACATTCAACCATCAGAACCATTCACACACTGATTGCAGAGGCTGCTGTTCAAGGTGCCACCTGTCCATCAGATCTACGGATGTGACTGTGACCCTATTTTCTTCTATGACATTACTCTCTCTACAGCGAGGACAAATATTGGACACATAAAGTGGCCTGAATGTATTTGATACCGTCTTTCAACCAAGTCCCACTCTTTGTCAGTGGCTCAGGTGTTACACCACGCCCAAGTGTCGACACCTGATGAGACCGTGACATGCAGTGGAAAGTCTGACAAAGCGATCCTTGAGTTAAGAGGATTTTGTTATCCAAAGACAACCCACAGGTAATAATTAAAAACTTCTTACACACCATGAAGCCTTATTAAGAAAACAAAGAATCCACACATCGTCCATTATGTACACACTTTATTAATAATGTTTTGGTCCTCACACATTCATCTGGTAGGATTCATATAATGCTCTGAATGTCTGAAGAAGAATTGTTGTTAATAAAGTGTATGCAGGACTCTTTGGTATCGTCACACAGATACATACAATTTAATTTGGATCTATTCTATACCAAATAATTACAATACTTCTGTGATTGGTTGAAATCTGGACATGGAAATGGAGCATTTTGACCATGTAATATTGATGACCAGTATAACACAGTAACCAAGCATTAGTGTGACTGATCCTCACTTTACCTTACCTGGTAAGGGTCTGTCCAGCAGCCCAGCAGCTCTGCTGTCCATGTGCCGACTGTACAGGCTGCTTCTGGCAACTAGACCCAGTCTGCACCAGAGAGATGGTGACCGCCAGCAAGGAGGATGAAAGCATCCCAAAACATCCAGAGAGGGGTGAAAAAGAGAGAGAGGACAGGAGTACAAGAGGGGATGGACATGCAAGTCAAAAGACAGTTTGGGACAGACAAGGGCAAGAAAAAAAAAGGGCAAAAAAAGGACATAATTACAAAACTGAGTAAAACCAAAATATGACAAAACATGAATGAGAGTAAACACACATGGTGTATGAATAAAACCAAATTCATAAGAAATAAAAAGCCCAAGAATGAAAAGAAGTAGAGTAGAAAGAGCAGCCTCATCTCATGTAATAATAATAATAATTAAAGCTGCGAGCAGCGATGAACGGGCCCTCGCATCGTCCCGCACGTCGGGGGTGCCGGCGGGACTCCGGCCAGCGCGACACGTTTTTTTCCCGCGTGATGCTGGAAATGATGCTTAGTAAATCGTGCACCGCTTCCTGTATCCGCTGTGTGGGGCTACAGAAGACGCGCAAACATGCATTTTGTTGCTCCATATCAAGTGTAAACCACATCTTGTAAAAGTCATGTAAATCGGATGCTGTTTGTCAGAAAACGGAGATTTTCTTTTGCCAGCAGGGGGCGCTGGGAGTATTAGTGGAAATTAGCTTGTAGACATCCTCAGGCCATGAGTGTTATCAAGCATGGGAAGTTTGGGACCGTTTGGAACAAGTCCAGTGGCGTTAAATCAGCTTTTTAAGAGGGGGAATCATGTAAAGTAGCCACCCGCTACGGCTAAGTCATTCCGTCAAATGTAAAGCTTTTGATAACTTTTAATCACAATGGTGTTGAGATTGTACTGACCAAATTTGAAGTGGATCTGACAAAGTCCCTAGGAGTAGTTCGTTAAAGTATAGCGACTACAAATCTATCGAAAAATGACACAAAAATCAAAATGGACGACTTCCAGTATAGTTTACAGCATGGTCCCAAGAGACGTTTATTTAAGTCTCTATGAGTTACATGTGCCTACCAAATTTCATACATGTAGGTGAAACGTAGCGATGGGGCAGCCATTTTGAAAATTTGTAGGGGGCGATATGGAGGCAATTTAAAACGTCTAAGCCAAAAAGTCATATAAAATATGTCTTCCCATTACCTATGACCTATGTGCAAAGTTCCATGAGTTTTTGAGCATCGCAAGCCACTGAACCATCAGCTTCCTTTTTCATGGCGAATGGTGCGTTGCCACGACAACAGCGTTCAACGAAAACTCACAATATTCATGATGAATCATCTTCAATGTCTTAAGGCTATCCTTACCAAATTTGAGTCATCAAGTCAACTGGATAGTAGGAATAAATAAAAGTATAAAATGTGCCAGTAGGTGGCACTATGACTATGTGAAGATTTTAGCATTGAAATGTTCTCAAGCTTGAAGTAGCATCATGCATAAGAAGTTTTGTGCAGATTGGATAATGTACCTTGGAGTTATAACAACTTCCTTTTTCATGCCGAATGAGGCAAAATGGCCGCCACGCCACGTCAAGGTTCTTCCATGAAAACTCACGAATTTGATAACTTTTCATCACAAAGGTCTTAAGAGCATCCGGACCAAATTTGAAGTCGATAGCATAAATTCTGTAGGAGGAGTTTGTTAAAGTACAAAGGCTGAAAAATGCCAAAAGTGACAAAAAAGCACAAAATTGCAGGTTTACTGTAGCGCCTCCTAGTGGTTGAATGGAAAGTAAATGTCAGGGTATGTTACAGGATGCGATGTGCACATATGCTGCAAATCTGGTGATTTTAGGACAAGTGGTTTAGAAGTTATGTGTATTGATATATAAGCCATGCCCCTAAGAAGTTTATTGGTCCATATCTTGTAAATGCAAAGGGATATCAAAAAGTTTTTGAAAAATGTTGATGAACTACATCCAATAATGACCCACAGCAAATTTGGTGTCAATCGGACCAAGCGTGTAGGAGGAGTTTGCAAAAACGTGTTTTTCACAAAATTCAAAATGGCGGAAAATTTCAGGAGGCGGAGTTTAGGGGTCTGAGAGGCTTTTTTGTAGATCTAGCGGAATTGGACATGTGTGTTGAATTTCAAGTCAATCGGACATACTGGCCGAGGGGCGTCACCGGTCCAACCTGTAGGGGGCGCTAGAGAGCCATTTATTTACACACAAATATGCAACCTATGTCAGATGGCTATTTTCACCAGACCTCACAAGTCTGCAAAATTTGGTGAGTTTTGGAGTATGGCAAATACTCCAAAAATGCACCGAGTGTAAAAAAAAAAATCTGAAAAAAACTTTCAATTTCAATAGGGCCTTCGCTGGCCCGACGTTGTCAGTTGCTCGGGCAACTGTGTGTGTGACAGAAGGCAATCTCACATGTGGAGTTCTGTGGCAGATACTTTAATGGGTTCTAGAAAAAGGCAAGCAGAGACAAGATGGTGTTCTCCTCTGCTCAGTGGATCACCACTATGTTTTAACAACAGACTCCTCTTCTTCATGAGTGTGTCTACAGGCGCACTAGTGTCCTGGTTATGACAGCAGGATGCTGTTGCAACACCTTAACCAGGATTCTGGACATTGTGTCTTTTTACAGAACGTAGTAGCTGAGATGGTGAAAAGTCATGTATACTGGGATATGAAAACCCAGGATATTCAGAACATGACCAAAAACAGAATAATATACTAGTGCACATGTTAACACACTTCATGTCACAGAAACTTCTAAAACAACACAGCCATTCCTTTAAAGAGAAGAGTGCCAGTCAGAGGCAGGTCAATGGAAGCCCAGATGAGATCTATTAAGGGAACTATCGTATGAAGTATGAGCAGACGATGACAGTGAGAGGAGGAGACGGTGTACATCAAATAAGTAACAGAAGATAAATGGAGTGGAATGGAGAACAAAAGATGAAGGGAAAGAGAGAGACAGAGACAGTGTTTAGAAACTTTTCAATCAACTGAAAGACACCAATTTATGAATGGAGCAGAAGCTAAATGGCACCAATAGTGATAGAATATTAAATGTGAATCATTTGGGACATCATTTAAATCTGGAAGAGGACTTTAACGACCGTTAAACTGCATTCAGTCACTAGGTATTAGTCTCTTGAACCTCTGACCACGTGCAGCGACACAGACCTCACTGTGACCCGTTTTCTTCCAATGAAATAGTCTAAAACAAACTATCCACAGTGAGATCTGTGGGTTATCCAGAGACACCGTTTCTGGAAGGAGGGCTCAAGGGATCGGTAATGTCAAACTAGAGATTGAGGACGTTCAATGGACGCATGGCTTCCCAGGTATATTGACAATAAGAGGGTTTCTGAGCCGGTTTCACAGCAGAAGTGCCAAAAAATTAAACTCTTACAGAAATTTACAAAAGTCAAAAGTTTTAAATCCAAATCACAGCATGACTTTTTTATGCTGTTCCTCAAGTGTGTCCAACCCAAAACATTGTGGAACAACTTATGAGTCTTACTAGAGCAGAGGTGCAATAAATGCACAATAAAGAGGTATGTTTATACATGGCACTAGGCCCGGTTTAATATAAAACACAATTTTATACAATATATATATAGTCGGGGGTCCCTGCTCCATCTCTCTATCAGTTTGGGGGTCCTTGGCCTGAAAAACATTGAAGACCCCTGAACTAGAGCATAAGAATGGCCATCATATGTATACTTCCGTCATAACGTTCTTTTACACTTTCACAATATAATGAATGAATTAATACATGTATTTCTGATTTATGTCACACACCACTGAGCTCAATTAATCTTCAGGTTCTGAGCTTTCAGATAATGTATACCACTAGCAGAATATATGTCATATTCTGTGTACCTGCTGTCTCTGTGGGTCTCTGAAGTTATAAGAAAAAATGTTTTGCTTCTCTGTAGGGTTCTTTCCATAACCACACAGTTATAATAACAATCTGAGCCTGTCAGTGGCAAAAACTAAAACTTTAGGCAGAAGACCAATTTCAAAAAGTGTCACTTAGATTAGCAACTTCTTTTTGCAATTTATTGTCTTGGGACTTGTTTTTTGTCTGTAAAATCATTGTTTCGTTATTATTGTGTACACCGTAGCACTGAAAGAAGAGTATTGTATACCGTACGGAGAGAATGACAATAAATTCTACCTGGAACCCGTAACTTTAAAATCTTAATCCACTGAACGCGTGTTCAGTGGATTAAGGGTTTTAACAGATGCTACAGAGACAATTGACCCTTCGCTAAGTCCCGCCCTCCAACACAGACTGGCCAATCATAGCACAGCTCCACCCAGCTCTGACCAGTGTCCAACAACTATCCGTCTCTACTCAACAGACTCTCATCAGTGGTTTCAGATGTTCCTCATGTTCAGGCGTCTTTAGTGGATTTGGAGCTGGTCATGGTAAACGTTGAGTAATAGTGATACTCGTTTCAAAACGTTACATTTCTACGTAGAAACCTGTGGAGCTAACGTTAGTAGAGTAAGTTAGCACATCATTAACTAGCGTTAGCATGTCTGTGCTACTCTAGCTACTGAAGGTATACTGAATGTCTACACATGCTGACTGACCGACTGAGCCCAACACACTCCCATTCAAATGTCTGAAATGTGGATTTCCATCCTGCAGTTACATGCAATGTGTTTTTGTTAAAAATGTTAAAAAAAACATTTAAAAAGCTGTAAATGTTTGTTATTTCTTACCTGCTGCGTCTTGCTCTGCAGCGCTCGATGAGAGGGGACTGTGGGCTCTGGTCCCTGTGGCCCCCAGGGGCAGAAGCTGGGGAGGTGTGAGGGGGCGCCTTGCTGGGGGAGGATCCCACACTGAGGGAGGGGGAGCACTGGGAGGATCCCGACCGCTGGGGGGAGTGAGGAGGAGCAAACGGCCAAGGACGAGCCCGCTGCTCCTGAAGCACCACTGAACAGGAACAAAAAAAGATATCTAGAGATTTCACAGGCAAACCTGAAAGAACAGTTTGTCTAAACTTGAGAAAAGTGCCAAATGTTACTCATAACAACTGATAACATTAGTTTGACATGGCCACCTGGAGTACTCATGAATAAAACACAGGGGCTGTTCTGTGCACAGAAGTCATTGCCGACTTACAGAAGAGTACTACAGCAATTTAGTAGTGCACTGCTGCTGGAGGATGACACCAGATCCCACACTTCCTATTATCTCGACCATATCTTTTGTTAGACCCTCTGTGCCTGTTAAATGCTCACCCTGATGATGTCATGGGGGTAAAGCTCCCCAGAGACACAGAAGACAGTAAACGGATGTTTTAAATTGGTGGGTCTTTATAGCCAAATCAAAGATAATCATTTTACAGTTAAAATGACAGTAAATACACCTGCCAGTCAGCAGTTATTACTAATCTACATTATAAATATATATATATATATATATTTTTTTATGGTGAGATATTTCACTCCTGCCCATCATGCTTCATACAAACTTAGGGAGTTATTGAAGTTCATCACCATGTCTTCTTAACTATTAAAATATTGTGCCCCATTAGGACTTAAACAAGTAATGCTGTTTTTAGTGTTTTGTTTTGAGACACAAACATGTCTGGCTGTAAATGCTAATCTAAATGTTTCTGTCATATTTAATAGAACTATATTTGAGATAGACTGTTGGTTAGTTAGACCTCGGCTGACCCTTGTACTTACGTTTTGTAACGCAGGTCATTAAACATGTGATGAACTCTTTGATCTATATGGCATAATAGGAGCACAGGCAGAGCAACTTGGCCTAAATATAATAGTTTGACTTCCATCTCATGGTAGAAGGCTTAATATAAACTCCCCTCATCAAATACAAACATGACAGTTGAAAAACAGTTTTCATACACCACACCACAGTCACAATGTCTCTGTCTATGGCTGTTCACCTTCTCTCTCCATTACAGAGTAGGGTTTGATCTCTCCGTCCGGCTTTCTGAGGGGAACTTTTCTCAACTGCGCCGCTGTGGAGGAGAACACACTCAGAACATGATGGGATCTCCCTCCCTCACACACTGTCCTTCAGAAGCTACATGATAACAGTATTTCCTTTGCCAGTGTTAGAAAATGATCCAGTGGTGAAGCCTGTGAAAGCTTGAAGAGAGGATCCGCCCCAAAACGCAATTCACATACTGGTCTTGAGATCTTCAGCAACTTGAACCAGATTTGGGAACAGGAGCAACATTTCTGTCAACAAAGACCGGACTTATTGAGAGACTTAACAATCGTCTCTTCTGCCATGTGAAATAGTTGCTCTTGCTCACAGTTACTGGAGTAGTTTGAGATGTTTTTGAGGTGGATTTGAATCATCTTTACTGAGGGGCCTTCGACACAAATGAATGAATGGTTACAATGATTGGTAGCCTCCATCTGACACCAGCCATATTGTTAGAACCAATGCTTCTTACATGTACAATTTGTTTCACACATGCATTTTGCTTCCTTTCATGCTATCTGGTTCTTATTGGTGTTGAAGAATAACTAGCAGTTGGTACAAAAACATGTCAAGCCATTGGAGTCTAAAAGTGTGTCCATCTGATTTGAATGTAATCTCCTTTACTAGAGAAGTAATGTAAAATTTGAGTTTGCACATCATCAAGCTAACTCCTTTAACTATCACCAAATGTCAGTTTCTATTAAAAAGAACCGCCATGCTACCAGGTAGAGCAGGTAACTCGCTGCCTGAGGAACAAACAGAGGTAAGGTGAAACCAGATCTTCTGGGTTTAGTTTCAAATGATAGAAAACTGTCACACTGACATTTTGTAATAACGCAGAATATTAGAAAGATGCAACCCGATAATATAACAGTGAACACCATACATCTTGATAAGTATAAGTAATATTATTATGTCTTCACTAGTTCTCCTTTCAGTCTTCTTCAACGAACAGCATTCCTTTCTCTCCTTTGGAGGGATAAACGTGACCAGTTCAACAGAAGAGGCCAGTAGTCCACAAAGGGCTAACAGTAGCAAGACAGGGAGTGTCAGACAGTGAAGGCGTCTTTAGTTGGCAGAGATTACAGCTAAGAAGTCCGAAAGATAAACTTAGAAGAGAGTGAGGGTGGATAATATTATGGAAACCAGAAACCAACTGTTAAATTGTTAAACTTAGTTAAATCATGAGGGCTTTAGAATTCTAACAAGAAACACAGCAGAGGTGATGTCAGGACTTCAGCTCTCTTTAGCTAGCTGCTAAACACAGTGAAGCCTTTTCTATTCTGTCTACAGTCTGTCCTATTTTGTGCTTCAGAAAGAAGCTTCACAACTAGAAAACAATGCGTGTGTCTGTACCATTGGCCTTGTTTTGTAGGCTGCAAGCTGCAGGTAGACCCGGCTGTACTTTCTGTGCATGAATGGCAACCCTTCCTGTTTTGTGCAATAAAGTAATCCAATCTTTTTGGAGGCTACCTATCTTCTTAGCATGCTCTTATAGTTTACAGGGATCACATTCATGTGGCTTAATGGTGGCAGTGTCACACAAAGCATCAACTGACACACATTTAGAGACATTGGAGGGTCAGGAACCAGGCGGGTATTGTCTTGTCAGTCAGGGGGTCTGTGGGGGTCTACAGGTTGTGGCTCTCTGGGTTCAATATATGGTAAAATACATGACATATATTGGACCTGTATAGGTAGATAAATACAGGTGATAGAGGAACTGACACTGGCTGAGAAACTAAGTGAGACCAAGAGCTTCATACATAGAGTATGGACTTAATTATGGGACAAAGGAAGGAGGACGTGATACTGGGGACGTATGAGAAAAGAAAAGTCCTTACAAACAGCCGTACAGCCCCTGATCCATCAGAAGAGAGGAGGGCGAGCCTGGGAGAGTTTGATGAAACAAAAGATTTTGGAACTGGAATAAAAGCAGAACAGCAGTCCTGGGTCGAGAGCCTTTTTTTTAGACTCCCAGAAGCTCTAATGAGGGGGACCCTTGTCTTCCACATGGACATGTGCAACAAAAGATGAACTGATTGTGATGCCAAAAGCAAGAATTCACTGTAAAGCTGTAGCATGCAACATATGTGATGTAACCGAACTTGTCAACAAGTATTTACAAAAGTATGTGGTTGTTATGGCATTGAGCAGCTTCTTTTTCCAGACAAATGTAAACTGATGTTGGGTTGAGATAGAATTTCCGAGGAAGCCAGTCAAATACAGGTTCAGCTGGTAGAGACGTCAGGTTTGAACCCACGCACTTACCAGACCTCAACGCTCATATTACCGCAGAGGAGAAAAACTATTACGTAACACCTTTCGCAACAAAAAAAACAAAGCCATGGCATCAGAGTAGTGGAAAAGTTACCTGATCTGTTGAGGAAGAAGCCTTGAAACACCACAAAGTTATTGGCCTGGACAGAATAAAAAGAAAGACAAGATAAGTCAAGGTGCTCATGATAAAGGTGGCTGTGAGTAATGTTGTTTTACAATAATGCAGGGCATTACACTGACAGTGTGTCTGTCTGTACCCCTGTGTGTTTACATGATCTGAGCTCGTTATACGGGCGTGGATAGCAGTGAGCTTCCTGTGGCTATGAGCATAGAGGTTGAGTCTTTAGGAGCAAGATATGTAGCTTACTAGCTTTTGGATCTTTCAACCACATCTCATGCTTGCTAAGGTGCCGTCAAGTGGAAACAAGTGTCTGGAACTCTAGGCCAACATGTACAAGGAGGGACTGATGAATAAGACCAGAACGAACACGCCTCACTCAATATAGACCACCAGAAGCACTTCAGACAGCTCGGCCCTGATGCTGATCCGAGTCCGAAATATTGCTGAGTCTGATCCTTATATGTTCTTAAATGTTGATCTGAAACATTAGCTGTAGCTACTAAACCTGACACAGCTTTTTTCACAAGCTATTTGATTCATAAACTGGAGCTCATCATTCAAAACTGTCAAGTTGATCATCTTAAATGTTGATAACGTTTACCTGGTAGAATGATATGAAGCTAATGGGTTTACGAGAGAAGAAGTCTTACTCCCCTTCCAGCGGACCACCATGGGACCCTTTTTGTATGGTAGTTAAGTGAAAAGTTTTAATGGAGGGGCTCGGTATCGTTTAACAATGATGCGGGCTACCTCGGCAGGCTTCAAACTCATGTTGCGAGCGGTACCGGGCTGGAAATGTAATGGTAGATGAGGCAACCAGGGTCGGAAACTAACGCTAGTCCGCTAGCCCGAGGCGAGTGGATTTTTGGATGGACTAGCTAAATTATCATTCTCACTAGTCCTCATGGCGAGTGAAATTTGAGAGGCTTTATTCATTATTTATGTCCGGAAAAAGACTTTCCCGATAAGTAAATGTAACTGTTGTGAATTCTTCACGGACAGAGACGATAAAGTGTATGCGCTTTTATTCTGAAACTGTATTTGACGGTGCGAACTGTTTCCGCTTCCGGTTGCGCTAACCGTAGATCCTACATAGGACCAACGGTAGTCAGATCGAGTCATTGATGATGTAAGTCATCAACTGTAACTTTGAGCCTAAGTGTTTGTCTTGTAATTAGCCGTTCAAATAATAGCCCAAAGTTGAGCTAAGTGGCTAACCTGGCTAGCGAGCCTGTATTCCTGTGAATGTATGTGTGTTTGCTTTAGTTAAGGGTTTACTATTGCTAATGCTTCGGTTCTGTAATTCGTTTTCTGTGTTTATTCCAGAAACTCGGTCAACTTCGATAAACTCATTCAACATCTTTCAACATCTGTAAAATCTATCACCAAACTATAACACTGTATGCCAGACTGAATACAGTAACGTATGGAACAAACAGATGTCTGCGTGTTCTCTGACCGGAACCCTGTAGTGGTCAATAATCATCTTTACACCAGTCTCTCAGGGGTCGAATCCCCAACAGTAACATTCCACTATTCCCCAAATTGTTGAGGATATTAGACTATTTTGTTTCGATTATAATTTTTTGTTTCCGCAATGCGAAAGGCACTATATTCATCGATCAGGCCGGGCCTCTCTTTCAGTTTCACCAGCGGCCCGCCAAGATTCGTCCGCGGAAGAAATATAGATGGTGAAGCTCTTATCACTGCAGCACATGAACTAACACCCAATATCTTTTTGTGATCTAACAAAAATAATTCATCTAAAATTAGAACAAATGCCTGCTTTATTCATAGACTGCGTATTGTTTTTGGCACCGAGCGTTGACTGCTTAAACTGCCGTGGTGACATGCTGTTACTCCCCACGGCGGAATATACATCAGATCAAGAGGATAGTGTAGATCCTGCAGTTTCATTCTCAAGAAGACTGGCAGCAAATGGAGGCAGACATAAATGCTGAACTTGATGTACCCATGCTAGCTGAATGAACATTATAGCCTACCGGACCCTTGACGTTATTCTTCTGCTTCCTGTGTAATTATAATATCACGACATCATGATGTAACATGCATCAATCTTTGTACAGCCATAATGTTACAAACAATAAAACTCTTGATTAGTACCTTGCATCTCTGCGGTTTCACTGTTAGATAATTGCCTTGGGAGAGTCTTCCTCCACACACACATCCCTACACCCCGTGATTGGTACATTCCCAAAAGCTTCATGAAGGACTAGTAAAGATTGCTCAGGACTAGTAGTTTTATGAACCTACTAGTCCTTGGGACTAGTACTGATTTTGAGTTAGTTTCATACCCTGGCAACGCTCCAACTTTTATAAAAAATCCATTGCAGATATCGCTTGACTGGAGAAGTTTCTATGCTATTTGGTAATGGGTTATTTAGGTGGATACCTTCAAAGGACAAACTTTTTTTGATCCTGTGAATTGCGTCATGAATCACTCATATGATGTTAGTCAATCTAAAAGATCATGTTGGAAGTCAAGCAAATCGTAGTTTGTCTTAAAACTTTTGACATATAAGACTGAAAATACGTAATTGAAAAACAACACACCCAAGAGAGGCGTAAGTGACTTCTCTCTCTGAAGCTACGATGCCGGTGTGTTTTGTACTGGGATGTATGTACTCACACACAAAAACCGTCTTAAAGATAAGGTTACCGTATTTTTCCGCACTATAAGGCCCACTTAAAAGCCTTTAATTTTCTCAAAAAACGACAGTGCGCCTTATAATCCGGAGCGCCTTATATATGGATTAATTCTGGTTGTGCTTACTGACCTCGAAGCGATTTTGTGTGGTACACGGCGCTCTGTCAAAATGTTTTAGTACGACTTTGGTCAGCGGCTTCCGTAGTCAGGAGCGTCGCGGAGTAATACATACTGTGCTTCACCATAATATTACAGTGTGTGTGTATAAGGACCCCAAAATGGCACCTGTCAAGAGACACGCTTACGACGCGGACTTCAAACTCAAGGCTATCAGTCACGCAGTAGAACATGGGAATAGAGCAGCTGCGAGAGAATTCAACATTAATGAATCAATGGTACGGAAGTGGAGGAAGCAAGAAGATGACCTGCGCCAAGTAAAGAAGACCACACAGAGTTTCCGAAGGAACAAAGCGAGATGGCCACAGTTAGAGGACAAAATTGAACAGTGGGTTATTGAACAGAGAGCAGCAGGTAGAAGCGTCTCTACAGTCTCTATTCGACTGAAGGCAACAGCGTTAGCACGGGACATGAATATCAATGACTTTCGAGGCGTTCCTTCTTGGTGCTTTCGTTTTATGAAAAGACGTAATCTCTCCATCCGCACACGAACTACCGTCTCGCAGCAACTGCCAAAAGATTACCAAGAAAAGCTGGCCACTTTCCGCACATACTGCAAAAACAAGATCACTGAAAAGAAGATCCGGCCAGAGCACATCACCAACATGGACGAGGTTCCCCTCACCTTTGATATCCCCGTGAACCGCACCGTGGAGAAAACAGGGACCAGAACGGTGTCTATACGCACCACAGGGAACGAGAAGTCATCCTTCACTGTAGTTCTCGGTTGCCAGGCTAATGGCCAGAAACTTTCACCCATGGTCATTTTCAAGAGGAAGACTTTGCCAAAAGAAAAGTTTCCAGCCGGCGTCATCATCAAAGCTAACCCGAAGGGCTGGATGGACAAGGAAAAGATGAGTGAGTGGCTGAGAGAAATTTACGTCAAGAGACCGGATGGCTTTTTCCACAAATCTCCGTCCCTATTGATCTGCGACTCCATGCGCGCCCATCTCACCGATGCTGTCAAAAACAAAGTGAAGCAAACTAATTCGGAGCTTGCCATCATTCCGGGTGGATTAACTAAAGAACTCCAGCCGCTAGATATTGGTGTCAACAGGGCGTTCAAAGTTAAACTGCGAGCTGCGTTGGAGCAGTGGATGACAGAAGGCGAACACACATTCACCAAGACAGGGAGACAGCGCCGGGCGACTTACGCTACTATCTGCCAATGGATCGTGGATGCCTGGGCTAAGGTATCAGTCTCAACTGTGGTCCGAGCTTTCACGAAGGCCGGAATCATCACTGAACTGCCAGGTAACAGCAACGACACTGACTCTGACTCGGATAATGACGAGAGGGATCCGGGCATGCTGGATGCCGTAATCGCCCAACTGTTAAACTCGGACACTGAAGATGAAGAATTTGAGGGATTTGTGGACGAGGAATGAACTGAAAAAGTGAGTGTATTGTGTTGTATTTTACGTGTTATAACTGACAATTTTGAGAGTTATTGTGAATACGAAAACGTTTGATTTAGCGGTATCAGACTGTTTTTTTTACGTGTTACAACTGAACAAGGTTGGGAGTTATTGTGAATACGCTCATTAACGTTTGAACAATGTTGAGAGTTATTGTGAACAAGTTTAATAAAGTTTGACTGACTGACTGTTTTGTTTCGCTTAATGCGCCTTATAGTCTGGTGCGCTTTATATATGAAAAAAGATCGAAAATAGACCATTCATTGACAGTGCGCCTTATAATCCAGTGCGCCCTATAGTGCGGAAAATACGGTACTAAAAAGAGGCTTGATAAAACATATTCAGGTAAGATAATGTCACATTTGTGTATGGGACAGAGATGTAGTACCGTATTTTCCGCACTATAAGGCGCACTTAAAAGCCTTTAATTTTCTCAAAAAACGACAGTGCGCCTTATAATCCGGAGCGCCTTATATATGGATTAATTCTGGTTGTGTTTACTGACCTCGAAGCGATTTTGTGTGGTACACGGCGCTCTGTCAAAATGTTTTAGTACGACTTTGGTAAACTACAAAGCCGCACCGCTTGCAGCATTACGGCTACCGTAGTCAGGAGTCTCACCGGTAGTTCTGGACGAGGTGTAAGCATAAGCATGCATAAGTATCATAGCTCGCTGTGTGAGTCACGCAGACTCCACTAACTGTGTGTTTACATGTCTGTAATCATAAAGCTACAGCTGTCTCAGAACGCTGCCGTTAGCAGACGTGCTAACTAACGAGCTAACAAGCTAGGGGTAATCTGCCTCTATCTCTCAAGACACCTGCCCAGCTGTTCACTTGTTCTCACAACACAACTCAGTTTCTCACTGATGGCCATTATTTATTCTGTGTGTTTACATGTCTGTAATCATAAAGCTACAGCTGTCTCAGGACGCTGCCGTTAGCAGACGTGCTAACTAACGAGCTAACAAGCTACACTACACGATGTAAACAGTCCGTCCCCCAGATCGTCACATGATGAACTGTAAACTCGTCATAAGCTCGTCATATGCATCACATCTCGCTGTGTGAGTCTCGTACTATCTCGTGAGAATACGGACACGGAAGTGGAGAATCTACAGATTTCTTCAGAGCGCCCGCGCCTTATAGTCTGGTGCGCTTTATATATGAAAAAAGATCGAAAATAGACCATTCATTGACAGTGCGCCTTATAATCCAGTGCGCCCTATAGTGCGGAAAATACGGTAAACTGAAACTTTCTTGACGTGCAAAATTACCTTTCAAATTGACAAACATATGTGTAATTCATGTCCCAATTCAAACGAGATTACTAATATTGTCACCACTGCTGGAATAAGAGAACAAGGTTCTTCATAGATCTAGCCTCTTTATTTTGACAGGACAGCGTTTGGTTTTCGGACGTATCTGGGACTTCCACAACAAGAAAAAAGCAGCAGCAGTGGTTATTTCAGCCATGGTTGATCTATATAGAGGTTACTCTGGTGCAGCTAGCACGAGTGACGTGAATAAAAACAAATGTGAGATCAAACTCACATGAGTTACACAAGGCGAATATCCGCTTTGTGTTCAGTGTTAACGCAGCACTAGTCTTCTATGGTACTGTGGACGGTTATCACTCTTACAGCATCGGCTAAACAATGTAAAACCATCTGTTTCAAGTTCTTCTTGTCCCATTGGAAAGGCTCACACATGTTCTCCAAGCAGACGTGGATGGATTTTTCTCTGTTTGGGCCTCATCACAGATTTCAATGGAGAGGACTATGCTGAAATCATATCCTTTAGGGTTCCAAGTGATCCCTAAAGAAAATCCCTAAAGATCCCTAAACCCACATGATTATTAACAATTCATATTTCATTGTCATTGAAGGATGTTTTATGGTTGGTCGTCTGGGTTTGGTATTTGTGTTACGTACCATTCTTTTTGATGGATACATTTAGTGTTTAACTTTAACTTAAGTGTATACATTGAAAATAAAATCATTAAAAGACAGTAAGCTCATGTAAGCACATTGTTAAAGATGTGAAGCTATCTTTTAGCACCTTGGATTGCTAATATTACCGCTTTGTCTTATGTTACACATCCAGAGAAAGTACAGACTGTACCTGAGGAACACTTGGTGTGAGGCAGTAATGCTTCGCCAGGAAAGACAGGAATTTGGGCGAGGGCCTGTCGTAAGCCATCAGAACTGGCTCTAAATTCTTGTGCTGCAGAAGAGAAAGAGAAAACATGCTGCCACTGATAAACAGCACAAAGCTATGCACTGTGATCATCATCTGTACTGCAGGTGGCAGATAACTGGTTTTACAATATTCAGATGTTGTTTCTCCCAACAAAGTTGTTAAAGACTAACTAAACCCCAGAGTTTTAGCTAAAGTGCCTCAAACCTTGAAATTCAAAATGCAAAAACGTATCAACATGGGTAGAGATGGGAGGCTAAGACACATGTCTATTGTCAGCTCATTTTCCGTAACCACTGTAACATTACAGTCACAGCACTGAAGAGGCCTTTTCTCTCTTTTCTTGAAATTAAGACATCAGCACGTTACAAAATCGGGTAAATCAGTTTTATTGACTGATTATCTGGTGATAGCGATGTGCTTTAAGCTGTGACATGAGTGTGTGGATGAAGCATTACGTTTTTCTATTTTTCATGTAGGGGCTGGTTAGTTAGCGAGCTAGCTTGCTAATTCCACCTCATGCTACAGTCACAGAACATAAAAAGCACCTCATGAAGTGCTGGCCTTGGTCTACTTTACTTTAACATGTAGCTGGACTTTACTGTTTTCAGCTTACCATTCATTAAAGCTGTTCCCTTTTAAATTAGCTGATGCTAATCACTAGTGTTTATGCTAATCTCTAGCATGCTGACTATTGTTGTGATTATGGTTAGGTAACTTCTGTAAAGGGTCTGTTATCGTGACAAAATACAGTACACACTCATAAACATTTGTGAATTTGCAAGGCTGGGACATGTGTATTCATAAATACCCATATACAGTTTGGGGTTTAATTAGTCTTTAAAGTTATTTCGGGCATCCCGGGTTTCCTGAAGTCCCAATCCTTTTCTGCATCAACAATGTAGGTGACAGAGAACTTTCAAAGTAAGGGTGGACATGAGCATGGGTTTGAAAGATCAGTACTAAAGATCAGTACTAAAGATCAGTACTAAAGATCAAGATCAGCACTAAAGATCAAGATCAGTACTAAAGATCAAGATCAGCACTAAAGATCAAGATCAGTACTAAAGATCAAGATCAGCACTAAAGATCAAGATCAGTACTAAAGATCAGCACTTTCACATATCTGCACAGCTAGCTGCGTAAAGTGGGTATTACTGTTTTGACCAGTGGCGGGCCGTGCATTTTATACCCAGGCCTTCACTGCTGTCATGCAGCTGAAATACCACCTTATAACATGATGGCGCCACAGCTATTATTCGTTTCTAAGGCTGTAACTATGTACGTACTCGTATTAAACCGTTCGGTACGAGGCTTACAATACGTTTGAATAACGTTAGAGCATTTGGAAAATACAGAAGCTTAAATTCAGGAAAACATAATGTTTTCTGTGCTCATGTAGGACAGTGGTTCTCAGCTGGTCTGGCTGTGACAAGCCGCGGCCCATTCATCTCTATAGGAGACCGTCTTATGATTTTACTTTCTCAACCCAAATATTAAACGTACTGCTCTGCAATCTCTTTCCTCGTCTCAGCCCCCTGTGTCACGGTGTGTGGTACTCGAGTCAGGAAGCTTGTCAGAATGCCCATATTTGATTGGCTGAGCTGCATCACGTGTGATTCACAATGCGACTAAGCTTCTGCTGTTAAGTTTCGTTTCACGATAGTCACGTGCTCGCCCACTGACCAATCGCTGCACTAATAGTGACGTAGCTGTGGGACGGCTAGTATGGGGATAGCAGGCTCTGACACGTCAAAGAATACGCCCAACATGTCAAACTAAAGATCTGATTGGTTGAACACTATGACAATCAACAATATCGCCCCATTCACTTAAACTGCACATGGATTCACTTGTGAGTCTGCAGAACTGGGGCCTCTCTTCTTACCTAGAGACACAGAGGTGAAATCTGAAATCTGAGGTGGATAAAAGCTCTACTTAAAACAAGCTGCACTGGAAGCAGAGCAACAGAGGAAGACAGTAGCTGTGCAATGAGAAAATAAGATAATGGGAAAAATATTTTTATAAATTAAATTAAAAGTTTTTTTTGTGATTCTTTGCAGGCCCTGACGGCCCGCCACTGGTTTTGACATAGCACTTGAGGGGCCCTACATACTACTGTTAAATTATTATTAATCCAGGAGACTCCTGTCTTTATATGTTGAGGAACACGAGAGACAGAGCTGGACAGAGATATTAGCCAGGTCAATATATCTATACAGTTTACAAACTCTGAAACATAGACATCGGTATGAGCATAAAAAAAATCCAGAAATGGTCCGGCTATAATTGTGGATATCATTAAAAGAAAGCTTTCATAGATGCATATTTATAGTGTGGGAAATATTTATGGAAGCAGCCAACCTTTGCAGCTCTATCAGGCACAAGGTCGGTGCTGTCACAATAACATTCTTCATATCTGTATTCCATCACAACACATCAAGGCGAGCAATCAAGCCCAGACCCTATTCATGTTTTGAACTAAGGAACCTGAAGGTGACTGTAAAAACATCTTCCACTGCACCGAGACTGCTTTCTAGTAATTTGCCCCAGAGAGAGGAATGTTTCACCTGCAACATGAAATCAAACAGCTCCAGCCCGTAGCCATGTCGCTGAAAGTTCTCTGCTATGTAGAAATCCAGAACACACAGAGGCTCTGCCTCTATGTGCACACCCTGTCGGTCCTGTGGAGGAAATACAACCAGTTAACCTGAACAGCCAATGAAGCAAATTCATATCGACATATAATCAGTGAAGGATGTGGAATTATAGCTGGACTGAGAAGTCAGAAATGAAGAGAATTAAAGAAAATAAGTGGCTTACCTGCAGAAATAACTTCTTGTAGCCGACCTTGAGGAATCCCACGACCACACCACGTCCTCTGTATGTGAGGAGAGGAGGGGCAGAGAGTTTGGTTGGGATGGAGGAAGTAGAGCAGCAATGAGTAAGACCCTACAGTCCATGCATTGTGACCTCAGTGTGACTCAGTGATAGTGAGCTGAACAGGTCCAGCTGAAGAGACAAACAGTGAAAATGTGTGTGTGTGTAATGAGTGAAAGCTGAGGGAAGGTGTGCGATGTACCCGTTGCTCTCTCCGTCCGTCAGCAGGTAGAGCTGATGCCTCTGGGACTGCAGTTTAGAAGCACTGGTTATAGATGCTGGGAGCTGTTGGGCCTGTGGACAGCAAACATGTACACTGGTAAACGGCTATCAACAGTAAAGGGCTGGCTTTTTTCAGTACTAGTGCTGATATGACCTCAGAGCTTTGGTACCACAACAATATTTTTAACAATACTTTACTTTGCAAAAGATCAACCTCGTAATGACCATCAGTAAATCCCTGCCCACCCTGTGTTACCTTGAATTCCTAAAAGAAGCTTAGTTCTTCTTGTATGTCTCCACAGTGAACCAAGAATCAAAAAAGGGTCTTGATGATCAAGTCTTGATGAATTGAAGTAAAGGCGGGTCGTGTAACAACAGAGAAACTATGTCAAACCATCCGTTTTCAAACTGTCACACAACTGGTGCAGTATAATCTCATTTAATCCTCATTTATCCAGCCGTATGGTCACTACTTCCCTAACACATGCATCTTCATTAAAACCACTAAGAAGAGTTTGTTTTGATATAGTTTTCTGTTGTTCAACTTGACTTTTCTACAGATGGTCATTCTGTGGGTGAAGTATGAAGACACTTTGTGCTGGAGCGACGCGAGTTGAAATTTAAAAAAAGAACTAGCCTATGACGTTGGACGATATTTAGAAGACATGCCGTATATGTCAAATTCATTTGTAAATAAAAAAGGTCTTATCAAATTTAAAACTATTATTCAGCAGCCCAAACACCAAAGAGAGGCCACTGAGTGAAGGATTGAGAGATGTCGGGGTCTCTCTTATAGAACCGCCGTCTATTCTGGCAGGATTTGTGTAAATGTTTTACATTACTTGTAGGGTGGAAGATTCAGAGTGTTGTAAAGACGTGGCAGTCAGAGCATTATGTTACAGTTACAGACACAAATGAGGAAGAGGAGAGAAAAGAAGAGAAGAGGGACCGTGAAACGAGTCTCAACCGGAATCTCGTAGCAGAACGACAGAGGAAAATAATACATGTTCCAGACATGAAAGCAGAGTGCTGCTCAGTACTTTGAATCCATTTAGAACAGCCTCCATAGCAGCGTCTGTATCGTCTGTAGCCGTCTCCAGTGATAATATTACTCATCGGTTCCGGCGCACAGCTGACAACGTTGTAAGTCCCACTATTGGTGCTGATTGGGTAATCGTTAGCCCCCCCCCTCTGGTGGATTACTTTTCAATCTGTTTCATATCACGATGCCAGAAAAATCACATGTCTCAAACTCTGTGGAGAAGGTGGATTCAAAGGTCTGGACCCAGCAAACAATTTAACCTTAAACATGGAAAGGTTTAAGGTTAACCTCTACGGAGGAGTGCATTGAGCAGTACCCACCTCCAGCTGCTAAACGGTATGCAGTGCTACGTAAAGAGGAGGTTCCACAATGTTGCCCACTATGCCAGCAAGCAGGAAGGCAACAGAAGATTATGGTCGTAGGTGGCCTCAACTGTGAAAACCTTCTCCAGAGCTACTGGCAACTGAAACTCAGGGACCAGAGAAAGTGGATCAACGTCCTATATGCATATATACTGTATATATAGTTCGGTTTTGCTTTACTTTAAGTAGTGCTGTAACTACTGGTTGATTAACTAGTTAGTCAATACATTAATTACTCAATATTTTGATAACTGACAAATGTAAATGTAAATCAACTTTTATTTTCACACATGTACACAGCACAGGGCACAGTTAAACTAACCCATCCTAGTATTAGGAGCAGAGGCAGCTACCGTACAGCCAGCGGAGGTGCTCATTGCAGGGTTGTAGAGAACCGCTCATTGCTCTTTACTCCAGGGAAGTGAAGAAGACGTTGGTTGTAACTTTAGTATATCCAGCAGCAAAAGTGAAGTGCAGTCACTGAGCCCTGAAACCCTGCTGCTGCTGCACTGTTTGCTTGTTTATTCAAAGTGTATTAATATTGAACCAGTCACCAAGTAGAAAGTAGAAAGTAGATTCAATGAACGCTTCTTGAGTTATGCTAAAGACACAAGCACCTATACAGACAGAGATTCCTTGCTGTGTAGTTAATGCTGCTACAGCGCCATCTAATGGCCAAATGGCACCACATTTGTTAAGGTCACTCATATAGCACAAAACGTTCAGGAGATATAACAATACATAAACACATATACACATACACATATATATATATATATATATATATATATATATATATGAGTGATTTACTAAGTTAGTTCTTTTTATATCCAAATGTGCTCAGGAATTCACATTAATAAATAAAAACATAAAATAAAAAAAGCAGAATTTTAAGGACCAGTTACGCTTGATTATCACCATACCAACCACGCCGATCAGGTAGAGATGAATGTGTTTTGCCGATGGTAGCTAGCTAGTGTTCCATTGCATGCAATGACATCACATAGCCCCAAGGGGGATGATGGTTACTTTCAACTTAACGCGACTGTGGCTAAGTGGAGAGCAGGGCCGTCCTTCAATCAGAGGATCGGTGGTTCGATCCCCAGCTCTGGCTCCGCTAATCGCATGTCGATGTGTCCTTGACACTTAACCTCAAAATTGCTCCCGTAGCTGTGACTACGGTGTATCAATGTGATAGAATCTGAATTGTAAGTCGCTTTGGATAAAAGCGTCTGCTAAATGACTGTAATGTAATGTAACGCTAGCTAGCTATCATTCAACACAGAAATGGTACTGGAATGTAGTGCTGGGCGGTATCACCAAAAATACTCCAGTCAACTAGCTCCGACCGAAGCGCTCTTGAGCGGCGAACAATATATTTTGCTGCCTGTTGAAGAGTAACAGCAGTTGTTTTGGCTATGGTATGGCGGTGTGTGAAAAATGTATATTATACGGGAAATTAAAATCGGTATACCGGATACCACCCAGCACTACTGGAATGGTTTAGGAATGTTATGTCAGATGAAATTTTGCTAATGTCATGACGACCTAAATCCCGTCATATCAACCCCACTGAACATTTCTGGGGTGAAGTTGATTGCAGCGTCCACTCGACAGTCTGGACGGTTGCACAAAGCAATGAGGTCTGCATGCTCAGTTTTATGACAGGATTGCTACTGGTGTTAAGTCACTACCACAGTGTGAACAAGCTGGTTCTAAGTGACACAGAATATATGTTTCTGAGGTCACAGAGTGTATATCTATAAAAATAGTTTCTCTCCACATATGTTACATATGTCTACACATACAACTAAACAACAAATAAAATCATAAACATATTACTACACGATCAGGGACTTACCTTTGCTGAGGCTCTCCCAAGTTCATCAATAACTGTGGCTATGTGGGCTTGAAGCTGTGGCCTACAATCACAACAGAGTAGTAGAATATGAGTGAAAAGCAGTGGTTGAATGACAGCAAAGGGAAGCTCTTTCCTAGGTTTGAAACCACTTCCTGTGGATGCTCCGCGTCTTGCTCACAGTACTACTACAAGCAGGATTCTAGACGGTCGATGGGCATGAAGTGTCCATCTGTGTCTATGGTTCACGTTTACCATGTTTTGTGAACTTAGTTTGGAACACACAGCCTGCTGTCATTTCCTCAATATTGTCCTGTTATATTTTTATTATTACAGTTGTAACGTAAAAATCTAATATTTCATCAAAACAACAGCAGCATTTAACTTTGTCGGCTTAAATGCACAGTTTGGAATGACATTCTCTCTATATAAGAGATCCAGAGATGGTCCTGTTGTTGGTAACTGTATCTACAAATAACACGCTACTTAACGTTACAATAAAGAGAACAATAATTCACATCTTCTGACTTACATTCCTGCTGATTTACGACCAGCAACAAGGGTCTGGTCCAAGATGGAGACCCTCTCGGAGAATAACTGGTTAATGTCAAAAGGAAACTCCATGATACCTCTTAGACAGATTATAATATCTCGGTTAGCAGGGAAAACAGCCAATGCCAGTAATATTCAGCAGAGCTCAAGCGCTGAGCTAGCTAGCCATCTAGCTAACGGAGCTGTTGGTTATCCCTCAAAGCTGATTCGTCAGCGCAAACACAACAGTTAGCTAGCTGCTAGCAGTCCAAAGATAACACCATTTCAACCACGCGTTGCCAAAGTTTGAGGGACACTTAATAACGCTCCGTGTGAGCTGCAATAACAGGCACCTGCTATCTACTACGTTGTCATTGCAGCTCCATTGTGTCGTGTGAGTCCCTCCCTAGCAACATAAAACCGTAATGTGTCTAAAAGTCACAGCGGCGTCTATCTGCTGTAACTACTAACGCCTCGTTAAGTAACATGACTGAACATTTCACAGAGTAAGACATAAAGTTGAACACGTATAAGATAATATCGGTAATACCGTAGAAATCCAACTTTTACTCCATAATATAATTTTCCCACAATTGTTAGGGAACATTTTGTTCCGGCTTTACGGTAAAATTGATGACGCTAGACGGAGGCTTGATTTGAACAGCTTCACAGCAGCATCCCTGCTATTCCTGTACTAGGCCACTACTGTTACCACTAATATTGGTAACAAAAGACTACATCTAGTTCATTTGGAATCGTGGTTATTAGTGAAAACATTATACTTTACATTTTGCCATTTTGTCATTAGATGCTGTTTTGCATGCAAACAAATGATTTTATGGTACACAATATTTGCATGATTAGATGACAATTTGCTAGTACCGCCATTCTTTGATCAAAATCCTCTATCACTTTACAGACAGATTTAAAGGTGTCTGTCTCATGACATAAGCTTGTAGCTAATAGGCCATTATTAGCCTATTTAAAAAAATGGTACATACCGCTTTTGTATTAGCCTATATTAATTTCATAATTCATCAGATCGTATTTATATTTATTTAGATTAAATGGTTCAGGGACCAGAATAGATTTGGAATTTTGGATGAATTTAATGTATTGTAAATCCATATAAATCCATTTAGTATGCAATCAATATAATGTGTTTATTGTGCAAATGTCAAAAAGCAGCATGCACCACCGTTCTAAATAACTAAATAGCTAGGCAGTACAAGCTACTGTCATAAAGGTCCACTTAATCATTTTGGACCAGACCGTTGACTGACAGTAGTCTGTAAAGTAATTTTTAAACACATTTTTAAACACCATGGCAACACTAGCTTATCTAATCTTACAAGTGAAAGCAGAAAAGTAAAAACTCTTTAATGATCTTGACTGCTACCTTTGTGAAACTGTTTTTTTAATTTTGGTGGACACAGTCAGAGTTATGTGGATTCATCTCTATGGTTTCTGATTTCATTACATAAATAATAATTCTAATAATTTGATCTTCTTTATGTCAATTGTAGCAATCATCTTTCAATATAATTTGGTCCCAAACAACACTGCAGAGTACAGCCAATAGCCTAAAAGCATACTATAGACTGAGTAAATACAAAAATAACTAACATCTTAGGCAACATAGTGTTATTACAGGGCTGCTTTGTTGCATACAGATGTTTCTGTTTCGGTCCCTCAGTGTAAACCCTCTTACTGTTAGTTTCATGTTACAATTGAGTGACAGATCTACTAGCAGCCAGTGTTACCACACAGTGGTGCTGCAAGCAAACACATTCTGAAGTCTGACACCATTTATATCACTGGTTTAGTCCTTAGCTGTGTTTTCACAACAATACAATTATATACCATGATATACAAATATGTTTACCAGTAGAAGAAGTGGTACTGGTATCAGTAGTATCAGTAAGAAGATAGCAACACATACTAAAAAACCTGAATCATTGAGTGGAGAAACACAATGAAAACAGATTTCTCCCATCAAAGTTCTTGCATTTGGGGCTTGTGGTGCATGGCCCCACCAGAGGGTGCTGTTGTACAGAAGAAGTTATAGGCTTTTCTCTATTTCAGACACAATAATGGCAAACTCAACCTTGTCTACATGATAACATTTTTGCAATTTTTCATCATATTCTGACTGAAATCTCTTCTCTAGAAACATATTGCTGTGTTGTGTGTGTCTTTGTGCCTGAAGCTGCTTGCCCGTTTCCGCTTGGTGGGGCATGACAGAACTGGACCTACTGCACTTGTACGACAAACCATATGCGCATGTACTCGCACGTTCAACGTGAACATTTAGATTGTAATTGTAGCCTGATGGCCAGGGCCCCTAGAAGCATCCCGTTAGTTGTTTGTAATGGTGCAAGGGTGTACACGTCTTACTAGCTAGCTAAAAAGAGATTTATATTGTACTTATATTAATGTTACATTAACAGTAGTGATGACCCGATTATTTAATGACAATATAATTTATCACTTTACTCCCTGGAGCAAAAATTGGAAACAAAACGTTTGGGACCACATCGACCGGATGACTTAATCATATCTCAAGAAGGAAAAGATGAAAAAGGGATAATTCAACCACGAGTGGTTCTGAAGGAAAACTTGGCTAACTGATAAAATATATAAAAAGCCCTGTTTGATTTCCATGTCTTCTTTTCGGAGGGGAAACTGTCTGGACAGCAAGTGGATTTAAAGACTTGAAACATCTTTCAGAAAAGTTGGTAAAACACGAGAGTTAAGCATCGCATGTGGATAATTCCATCAAGTTAGGCTTACTGGGAACAATGAGCGTTGCCTCTCAGGTTGGCGGTTCGTACAGAAGTGGCATTGAACAATACAACCGTCAGACTGAAGAAAACAGGTATGTTCTAGGCAGAATTATAACATGTATAAAACCTTGTGGAAAGGGTGAAATTGCCTTGCATGGACATGACGAGTATGCCGGCTCATTAAACCCTGGCTTTTTGAGATGCATATTTGAGACTAAGTACGAGGGAGACTCCAGACTAAGGAACCATTATGATGCTCAACCCTTTTTTAAGGGCACTTCAGCCATTATTCAAAACTAACTTTTGAATTGCATGTACAATGTTTACAAGGTTGAGGTTGCTCAACAGATGACAAAGCTACCGTGGTAGTCTACAAGTACGTCAGCATAAACGTGCAGCTCAGCATTAACGTGTTGTGTGATTGGTCAGTGGGCTAGCATGACTGTTGTGACGTTGAAGCAGCTAGCAGAAGTTAGTAGTAGTAGTAAGAGTTCAAGTTGAAAGATATGTAAGTTATGACATTGACATGACATTTTTAGCGTTTTGCTTGGTGTAGATTCTTTTTTTTTTTACCTAGCTTTGTTTTTTTGGCTGAAGGAGGAGAAACGGATTTCTCAAGAAGGACATTTACAGAAAAGATGGACATCGTAAGAAAGGGTCGGCCAACCCCACAGCTAGCAGCCCTGACCCAGCCAGGAAAAGGATTTGTACGAACGGTATTCCTGACTGACAGCGTCGGAGAAGCGTTGCACATTTTATGGCTGGGAATGCGTTTCATTTGCGACTGACCGTCTTGGTGTACGCTAACCTGAGTTGGCTAACCAAGGCAGCAACACGACAGAACACTTACAAGCTACGGTGCTTTTGAAAACCTTTGCTGAGACCCGAGTGGATCTACAACTCAACGAACACGTTCGCAGGAGGACCTCTGGCTGGAACTGAACCGCACCGATGTTCTGTACAACCGCGTCATTAAACTCTTCATTAACAAAGAAAGGAGGATGGACTTTCTGTCTTTAAGTGAACAGCAGCTTTGGTAAGTGAAGTGCTTTTGTGTTTTTACATCAGCAGTAGCGTAGCTACTGTGTTCATTTGTTTATGGTGTCGTTTTTATGATATGGTTGATATTGTTCCCTCTTATGTGAATAATATTTGAATGGTGCTTTTTAGTGTGCGGTGGAATACGTGTTTTAGCACCACAGTGTTGCTGGATTGATTTGTCATGCTTTGTTGTCATATAAATATATATGACTGGTTCTTGTGAGTTTGTTCTTGTCATTGTGTTAATTACGTTGATTTTGACTATATGCATCCCGTCATGCGCGGGGTTAGGGTCGGACATTTGATTCTCTGTTTGGGCTTTTGTTTTCTTTTACAAAGCAAGAATTATGGTCTGGAGAAATGAGGATTGTGTGGCAATTGCTTTAGCCCTGTTTGAATTAGTAGGGAACAGCTAAACGCTGCGGGGAGAGTTTGTAGCGTGTGTGCTGCTGTTGTTTTCCTGCTAAGCTAGTTTAGCGTCGCATGTAGAACGTTTTGTCAGACAGCTGTCTGTTACGTCATGGGGGTTGCCAGGTTGGGCGCAATGGCTCCACCGAAAACATTATATTTCCCACAATTTAAGCTTCTGCATTTTCCAAATGCACTAGTATTATTCAAACGTATTGTTCGGTTCGTAAGCCTCGTACCGAATGGTTTAATACGAATACGTGTATTGTTACACCCCTAGAAACAAATAATAACCCATAGCTGTGGCTACGGGTTATTATTTATATATATTATATAGCGGTGGTTCAACTGTAGTAGGACAGCACTGAAGGCCCAGGTATAAAATGCACGGCCCGCCACTGCATTTTAGATTGCATCAGTATTCAGCTGGAATCTTGTCATTACTGCTGTTGGCGATACATTGGTCTCAGCAATCACAGCAATCCCCTCTCTAACTCGCTCGCAGTTTATTGGTTGTGAGAGTACGGTTCAGATATACTGTATCTATGGTATGTTTGGATTGCATCATCATATTTTCTTCTTGTGTGAAGATTGTCTGGCCCCACTTACATTTTCACACCAAAATCACCACTGATTTCTCCATACAGGGCACCAGGGCTCTGTTCATGGTTGAATCATGTGCTAGGTCTTCACAATCACCAGATCTCATTATATGTTAACATGTTAGACAGGGCTCTCCACCACCATCTTCAAAAACACCAAATCAGAACACATATTCTGGAGGAATACTCTTCATCCATCCAGTTCCACACAATTGAAGAATCTGTGACAAGCAGCACTGAAGCTGTTCTGGAAGCCCTGCTCTGTTCCTTTGTCACCCATCTGTGGTTTTAATAGCAGTAGAAGATGTAGTGCTGGGCTTAGCAACAGTAATAGTGTTGCAACACTGCCTCTGGTACTAGTTTGGCAAAGCAATGCAACCTTTTTTGAATAACAATTTTCATGTACTGGGCAATTCATAGTGCTTTGCATTAGACACCATGACTAAAACAACAAAACAACAACATATATGACAGAAAAAGGCTGACAAAGGGAACAAATAAACAGGGAACAAATAAAATAGTGAAATAGTCACGTTTCTAGTGCAGTGTGTGACAGTAAAAGACAGACTTTGCTGTTGTCTCGATGCAGCTTTTTGAATTTTAGGTCTGAATCCATAACTCCAAGGTTTCATAGTTTTAGTCTTGCTTTTCAGGGACATATAGTCAAAGCTGCATTCATTCATTTTTATTGAAAAGCTGTAAACACAACTTTGGCTTATTTCAAATGAAATTTGAAACCTTATGAAATGTTATGCCAAACGTGTTAGCAAACAGTTGCATATTTACAACATCAGCATTTAGAGTCATGTTTTTGGCCATCAGATGAATATATTGAATATCCAAGACTGCATGCTCTATTATGCTCACTAGCAACGGGGTCAAATCTCAAATCTTAGGAATACTGAGGTCAAGCCCCCTCAAGACAATTTAAAATGCTTTCAATTATTTGGTTTTCCAGATAAACATTTGCCTGCTGCTTATAATGAGTTCATAAGAACAGAATATGTGAGCCATGAAACCAAATCTATGTTCTAGTAGAGGCTAAAGAAACCTGTTAAAGTGATGTCTGTAGAGTTTGTCACTACGAGTGTCACATACATAGGCACTTGACCCATTGCTATTATAATAAATATTGATCAGTACAACATTAAGATGTGCACAGTGAATATCAGTCTTTCATATTTGAATCAAAAACTATTATTTCAGTGTTACTCTTGTGTAATTGAGAGGAGTTTTGGCACTATGTTTCAAGGTCTCTATTAAACAGCTGTAGCATTTTTGGAAGTAGTAATAGTGGAATTTTGAGGGGAAAGTAGTGTCCCATGACAGTCTTCCTTTTCCAGAGGATTTTCTACCTAAACTCCAGATTTTTTTCTCCAAAGTTTTCTGCTTAAAAGTGGCCAAATTTAAACACAGTGAATTGAAAATACTGACTACAGAATATATTTACAGCTTCAATCCAAATTTGTTAGCGGTGACCTTATATGGGTCACACTGTCATGTGATAAACCCCTCCTCCATGATTGTGGAAAATGTTGCAACAAGCCTAACCTAACAGGAACAAACATTCTGCATACGCAACAGCTCAGCGGTTTAAAAGGTGACAGGAAACCACAGGTTTCACATAGAGTTTCATCCACCTCTACAAAACTCCAGACCTCTCCACCCCTTCAATCCCTCCTCCCTCCTGATCCTCCCTGAGCCTCCACGAGGCTCGCCCAGACAGGTAGAGAGTTCAATGGGAATGCTTTGCCTCATTATCCAGCCACTGTTGCATAACTCTGGTGTTTTCTTTTTTTTCTGAAATCCTCGCATCACATTCTCAAATGCATGTGCTAACTGGTCCCCATGTGACTATCCTCTGGAATGGTTTCTATTTGAATTTCCTCATTGGATAGAGGTTAGCAGGTTCACTGCTTCTGTTTGGATCAGATGACTTCCTCATTTCAGCAAAAAAAGAAGGTAGAATAAGATAGATAGACACACCATACCATATGTTTTTCAAAGTTTGGACTCAGTCCCCTAGTTTAAATGGATGGACATCTTAATGCTACACTGATATTCTAGACTATAGTATGCTTTTAACAGTTTTTGTTTGTCCCTTTGCTGTTTAAACAGAGCCATCCTGTGCACAAAGTGAGCTCCATAAAGGGTTCTCCCAGTTTGTTGTGAAAGAACTGGACTGGCCTGCACAGCGTCATATTTATCATACTTCTAAGGAATAAGAGACATTTATCAAGCAACTTACTCTTACTCACAGCCAAGCTCACTTATTATTCATCATGTCCTATGAAATCTGACATAATCACTCCAAAACATGTCTCAGAAGGTGTACGTTCACTGCTGCAATTAGAGCATGTTTAGTCTTGGGTAATTTGAAAAGTATGTTATTCTTAAGTTTGTGTGTATGATTATAAGTGGGTGGTTTTTCACTTTATCTTTCTCAATTAAAGTCCAAAAATGTTACTGCTCATGGTGTCACAATCACATGTTCAACTATCACATGAGGCTGTAATGTTCAGTTGTCCAAAATACTAACACAAACAGTACAATGTAGTTTAGATAGATGCTGTACATACATGTTTTTCATCTGGCTCTGCCAAAAAGGATTTGACTAGATGCCCAAAACTATTACTGACAAATGGAATTTTAAAGACCAACATTCTATTGTGAAATTACTCTCACTTGACAGGTGTTAAGAATGGAATCAAACCAAGAAGGGAAGACATGGGGTTTCCCCTTGCTCTCCTCAAACAACCTCCTGTATCTTCACAGAATTATCAACCTGAAACCTTCCTCCACATTATCACCTTTTCTTGTGGTTGACATTACTGAATGAGTGATGTGCTGCTTGCTTCCCCTAAAATGGAAAGAAAGCTGCAGGCAGGTCAGCCATTTTGGCCACCTGGGATACATTCGGTAGACTGACAATAGGCCAGATATTAGTTATTACCTGTATTTGAGGAGGACAAGCAATAGGTGACACCTGCTCAAAGTTTGAAAACCCCCCAGAAAGTATTAGGTTAAAGGGAGGAACTTACGCTACATGTTCACTGCACAGCATCACAAACAGGAAAACCAAATGCCCAGACTAGCTCCAGAGTATGACCTAGTTCATACATGAGGTGAAAGACTCACTGAAGGTTTATTACATACATAATGTAGGGAAAGAGCCAGCATAAATTAATGTCAATCCACAAGAACTTGAAATTGGATAGACTGAAGCAAAAGAGAAAGTAAGAAAAGGTTTGGCCTCAAAATGAACATGAAGGCACACCATCGACACCATTGTGATGTTGGAACAGTTTTTCTAAAACTACAATCAATTGAGGTGATCAGGCTGGTCTGCTCTGGTCCTCTCTCCACAGGCGTTTGAACATGGTGGACAGTCAAACAGGGGAGACTGAGCTCAGTGGTTGAGCGGGTTGTCCTTCAATGAGATGATCGGCGGTTCGATCCTCGGCTCCGTTAGTCTATGACGATGTGTCCTTGGACAGGACACTACACCCTAAATTGCTCCCGTAGGCTGTGCCTTCAGTGTATGGGTGTAAAGACTAGAAAACCGTCTATTTACCATTTACATTATGGACAGTGATTGACTAGACCAGCAGTCCAATAAAAAAGCACCACTCAGGAGCACCCAAGTGACTGACAACAGTCAGAAGAGCCCACTCTGCCACACACAGTCACATGAAGGCGACCATCCTGTCGTTCATTTCATTTCCATGTATGGTAAGTTTCTCCAGCTGGAGGTCAGCATGCCAAGGCTTTTGCCCGCCATTGGCTGCCAAAAGATTTCGGCCCTTCTTGTGAGTGTGACCTCACTTTAATGGCAAACCCATGGTTCAGGTGAACCATGGGTATAAAACTCAAGTTTTTGAGTTTTATACTTTGAAGGATTTCTCCATGCATTTTGCCCTATCCTGATTTTTTCTGTTTTAATATGGAGCTAAATCCAGGTCAATAGTTTTGATCATTTGAAAAAATATAATTCTGATTCAGTTCTGGACTTTCTTCCATAATTCTCACGGTGCCTACGTTGCCTGAAGGCAACGTGGTTGAGAAAGGTCCTCAGCCTTCTTTGTTATGCCGTCACTCATGATGACACGCCCCTCTCAGTTGATGACACGCCCCCCACGCTAGATCAGGGCCAAAAGTCTGAACTGAAAAAAAAACGATCTGAAAGTGAAAAAACGATTTGAAACCGAAAAAAAGATTTGAATCTGAAAATATAAAATCTGAAAGTGAAAAATATAAGACCTCAAATATCAAAATATATATGAAAGTGAAAAATGAAAAAAAATCCCAGAACTGAATCAAAATTATATTCAAACCAAAAACACTTTTCATTCACTTATTTTTATTTTGAATACATTGTTGTATTTTTCAATGTTCAAGACCACAACTTGAACTTTCAGGTTCAAATTTTTTTTTCAAATGATCAAAACTATTAGCCTGGATTTGGTGCCATAGTTTAAGAGGTGAAAATAAATGAAAAGAGCCAAATAACCCTTCAACTGTAACGTCAAAGAATTACTGATGTAATCAAGTTGTAATTATGTGTGAGCAGCAGTATATTCTTTGTGTAGCCCACCTCTTACCAGCAGAGAGTTTTTGCACCAAATCTTTGAGGTGAGCTGAATATCTACCAGGGATATGTGGATGTCTATATAATGCTCTCATTTTGTAATGAGGAAGCTGAGCAGTGGGCCAATCTATGAAAAAACACAGTGTATCCCTTTGCAGGTTTGGGGACAGTATCAAGTTTTTTTTATATAAAGGGAATTTGCTTCTTGTGACAGATATAGAAACAAAAAACCCCGTCAAGAGCAGGGGGGTGTACTGCAACGAGGAGAGTTTTCTTCTCAATAATTATTTTCAAATTGTAAAGCAAAATGAGATGCAGAAACTTAGTAAAAGTATACTTCTGTAGACCACAAGAGGAGGGGAAAAAATGCTCTTTTGCAAATCCTTCCTGTCATGTTTTTATTTAGCATACGCTGCTGAAATCACCCTCACTGGAAAAGCAAGTTTAGTCATTCTCACTGAATGAGATTTTGTTGTCAAAGCTATAATGTTCCTCTTCATTTACTTCATACATTACTATTCATCAAGTTAAATGCTCAAAAATACTCAGTCCATCTGTTCTTGTTTAATTGCTACCGTAAATATTTACAATTACCATATTATAATCAAGTTTAAATACAGTATTGAGAGTGCCCAGATTGCACTACCACTGTTTAATCAATGCTAGGAAGAGTTTTGTACAGTTCTATGTGAAACTACTTATCCCTGAGGTTGAACTGTGAAATAATCCAGTTATTGAAGTATAAAAAGAGATGAATTCATTATTATTGTAGTTAAACAGATTCAAAATACATCAATCTAACTAACTAATTTAGAGTTAGGCCCCGATCACACCAAGGTGCGTCGCTAGAAACCGCAAAACCATTGTCTTCCTATGGTACAGTGTGAGAAGGAAGGGGGAATGCATCTCATCTTGTGATAGTTGTATGTAGGCCCAGGGTGTGAGGGAGCAAGTGAGGGGATCGAGCATGCACATTATCCATTTTCCGTTAATATGTGCTTTATGATTGAGTGGCTTGTATGTCTGTCTTTGTCTGTATTTAAGCGAGCTCACTAAGACAAATTCCAATCAATCATGTTGATATGGCAATAAAGTATTGAGTCTTGAGTACAGGCAAAATAGAGTCTACTGAGTGCACTGTACAGCTACTGAAAGTTAGCTGTCACATGCCAGTCGGATGTTACTGGCTAGCTAACGAGCTGATCGAGCTGATGCTTTATCACATTCACAATACAAAGAATACACCTGCTTGATCTACTTGAAAAAATTAAAGCAACTTTTTGTAATTTTTTTTACGTTAAAAAATTAATTCGCAAGTATAGTCAACTCAATTTTATTAAGTAGATTGAGCAAAACTGGTATTTTACAATGATGGTATGTCAGATTTCTGAAAGAGTTGCTTGAGAAGATAGTTGTTTCAAACCACTCAACACACCCCTGGTTTCAGAATAGAAGATTGTTACCACTGGAACCTCATTCACCAACAGGGCTTTGTTAGGTTCAGTTAGTTAGTTAGGTTGTGAGCCTGCAAGATAGCTCAGGGCATTTAGCCTTTTCTATCCATCTACCATGGCTTGAGTGTGGAGAGGAAGGAGATAGAGGGGGAGCCTACTCGGGAGGCTCGGAGGCAGCTTGAAAGCTTACTTCCCATACATTGGAACAGAGTAAATATAACAAGATCATTGTTTGTTGTGTGGATGTAACTTGGAAGATTGTCAGGGATAACCTAATACATCTTGTTAAGGAAAGAATGCACATTCAACTAATTAAAAAATAGGGGCTGACACCGGGATGCGTAGGCGCAGCCGCTTTAAAAAGGCCTTGACAAAGCAGGTCAGGCCAAACAGTGTGGTGCACCTGTGGAGTGAGGTTGCATGCAAAACCCATAATATGTGATTACATGAAACAAAGTACAAACCAGAACTATAGCATGCTGTAATACTACTTTAACCCAGAGTGGCTGTGTATCAAATTAATTTGTGGTAATTAGATTAAAACAAAATTATTGAGCATGGCCTTAACTCTGATATCTCCAACCTCCCTTTTCTGTCTAAAATACTGGAACGCGCTGTTGCCCACCAACTAAAAACCCACCTCAACTCAAACCAACTGTATGAACCATTTCAATCTGGATTCAGATCTCATCACAGCACAGAAACTGCCCTGATCAAAGTCACCAACGACCTCCTCCTCTCCTCTGATGACCACTCCCTCAACATCCTGATACTACTCAACCTCAGTGCAGCCTTCGACACCATCAACCACTCCATCCTCCTTTCCCGTCTCGAGTCCTCCCTCCACATTACTGGCACAGCCCTCTCCTGGTTCAAATCAGACCTCTCCAACCGTGAACAGTTCATTAGTATCAACAAATTCAAGTCTGACACAGCCCCATGGTGTCCCCCAAGGTTCAGTACTCGGTCCCCTCCTCTTTATCCTCTACCTGCTCCCCCTTGGCGACATCATACGACACCATGGTTTCCACTTCCACTGCTATGCTGACAACACTCAGCTCTACATCTCCACCAAATCCATCACAGATATAAAAACCTGGATGCAAGCCAACTTTCTCAACAGCGACAAATCTGGAATCCCCATCATCGGCCCCAAATCACTAAACAAATCCCGCCACAACTTCTCTCTCTGCATTGATAGCACCACTGTTCCTGCCTCCACACATGTCGGTAATCTTGGAATCATTTTTGATCAAACTCTCTCCTATGAACGCCACATCAATCACATCACAAACAATTATTTCATCTCAAAATGAAACAACAACCACTAAAACACTCATTCATCACCTCTTGACTAGACTACTGCAACAGCATCCTGTACAGCTCATCCACCAAAATCATCAACAAACTACAATACGTCCAGAACTCAGCTCCCCGTCTGCTCTCCTACTCCCGCACCAGAGACCACATCACCCCAGTCCTTCAAAACCTCCACTGGCTCCCCATACAGCAAAGAAGAAGTTCCAGATTCTCCTCATCACATACAAAGCCCTCCACAACCTCACCCCTTCATACCTTTAGACCTCCTGCATCGACACGCTCCCAACCGCAACCTCAGATCCGCCGACGCCAACCTCCTTACCCCCCATAGTCTGTCCAAGCATCGGACCTGGGGGGACAGGGCCTTCTCCATTGCTGCCCCCTCCCTCTGGAACTCTCTCCCCCAACACCTCAGACATTCTCCGTCACTCAACACTTTCAAAACTGCACTTAAAACTCACCTATTCAAATCTGCTTTTAACCTGTGAAGTTAGTTCTGTATGCTTTTGTGCTGTTCCTTACTGTTATGTCATCTATTTCTTTTACATTGTAATTGCTTTTATTGTTTCTGTTTTGACCATGTAAAGTGTCTTTGAGTACCTTTTAAAGCACTATACAAATAAAATGTAATAATATTACTGAGGGATGTGCACCTTGTTTTTGGCCATCATTCATATCAATAATGATACCATTGACCTCATGGGCTAAGAAATGCAAGCTGCCATACAGGTTTTAAATAAACCCCCAGGTTAGATAAATGTATTTGGAAGAGAAAACAAAGGCCTACAGTAAAATTATTACATACATTTGACTACTGCACTTGCTGAAGTTGTGTGCGCATAGTTTTCATATGTAATGTGGTATTACTAGACATGTTGGGTACATACATTTTGGAGTTTTATCCTCCATATAAGGTTTTAGCTCAAACATCTTATCCGTTGTTAACTGTTTACAACCTCTGATCGTCTGCTTAAGATATATTTATAACAACACTAATCATCTTATCTAATAAACCATCAGTGATCTCATTTAGCACCTTAAGGTGATACTCCACCCAAAATATATTTAGAGTATGACAGTTTACGCCACATGAAATGTGGTTGTAAAAAATGTAAAGAATGAAAAGTCTGATCCTCATGACGGAGTCACATAGTTGATTCGAGATCTGTGATACGACCACAAGCCCTCCTTAACTTGACAACTGCTGCTATTTTGCACAAGCTTCACTTTGTACACTGTTTTATATATAAATCAAATTAAAGCTGTAAATGTTCCTTCTACATTATCTCCACCAAGAAGGTTGGTTTTCAGGCTTCTTGTGGGATAGAAAAAGGGTTTTCTATAAAACGTGGTGGCAGATAAGCCTGGGGCCACAAAGCTACTGATTACTCTTTGGTGGTGATCCAGATCTGGGATTTCTGCCAAGCGATTATCATTTGTTATCCATGAAATAAAAAGAGCTACAGACTTGGTTCCATATCTTTGGGGGGTGTATTTGCACGGTCAAGAAGTCCATCCAAACTGAAGTAATAGTGTAGAATGGGTGTTTGTTAGTTTAGCTTCCACTACAGCAGACAGCTGCTCTAAAGGGTTGTTTTGAAATGCTGTGGTATAAATGTTTATAAAATCTGAGTCAATCTGAATTATAACTCTCCCACACTCCTGTCTCCAATAGACACGAAACATCCACACTCATTGTTACTCATCAGAGTCGCTACTGCTACTACATATATAGTATATGTACAGATGCTCTGTGATGTTGTCAAAGGCACCATGTTAACCTAAATGACTATGAAAATAACTTTGTTTCAGGTAATCAGACAGTTTAAGTCATACATCGCATCGAAAACGGCAATTCCAATTTTATGTTCCTATAGGTATATACTGTATAGGAATCATTTAATTCATCTATTTATCATGAAAACATGTTTTATCAGTGTTTGTTTTTACATTCTAAAATATTTCTATCTTGACCCACACATGAAAAGCTGAACTGCGTTACCATTGGTCTATTTATATATTTTAAATAAAGGAAGTGACACACTGCATGGTAGATATTATCAATGACACGTCAGTTGCAGTTCATTTGTATTCTGGTAGTGTGAGTAATTTTTGGCAATGTTGGCAAAGACAGCAGATGTTTTGATGAATAAGTGAATGATGTTTCTGTGGCTTGCTACCCCTCACTTTAACACAGTTTCCATATGTTTGACCTACATAGAGATGACCAGTACACCACAACATACGTAAACACTCGATTGGGTAAAATGTGCATTTTTTGTTTAAAATTTCAGAGAAAGTGACATGTGGTTTCTGTAGGTGCATTTGGTATGCAGGCAGACTGAGTGTAAGGGTGTCAAAATGTGCATCCTTGTGTATCCTTGTGTGTGTGTGAATCTCTGTGGGTGTGTGTGTGCACTGAGGTGTGAAAGGGGGTTGTGTGTATGTGCTCATGGGATAACACAGTCATAAAGATGCTGTGTGTGTAGGAGTGTGTGGTGTGTAAGATCCTCCCCGTCTCTGGGTCTCTCTTCCTCATCAAATCTCCATTCACTCACACTGAGTGACATCACTGGAGTTTCCCAAGAGGTAACTGGTTTTAAAAGAGACACTCGCTGAGCGACAGTAGAAGAAGAACGACAGCTGTCAATACAGCTTCGAAGAGCTCAGCTTTACTTGAAGTGATAAAAGGAACTCATTGAAAACAATGGAAGGTGAATGCAAGGTACTACTAGACGCCACTGTCCACACAGAAGCCAGGAGAGAAACAATGCGAGCCAAACCGAGCTCAAAGCAAACCACGACCCTGCTGGTGTTCACACTCTGCCTTGCGGCTGCTGCTGTCCTCTTCTTCAACAGGCATGCCAAGGTGGGAACACAAGTCTTACATTAGTCTCTGAATTATCGGAGGGACTCACCTGAACCCAGCCATCGTGTAACAGTCTCTCTATCTTTCTCTTCTTGAAACAGAGCCCAGGACATGGTGAAGACCATTTTGGTGAGAATCTTTCCTTTAATTGACTTAATTTGACCCTTGTTGAGACAAGTATTACTTATTAAGTGAAAAGTGGAGCTGTTGTGGTATTCCACATATTCTAAACTTCTTTCTTATCTTCTTTCCAGATCTTCGCCGCACATTGAGGCAGATTTCAAATGTGAGAGCAGCCATTCATTTAGAAGGTAAATATAAGCAATCAATTCAGTATCAAAGAATACCTGGGGCTGTTTGATACACATAACAAGAGCGATGTGAGAAAATTGATCGCAGAAGTATTTTCAATTATTTGGGGCTTTTAGTCTTAACTTTTGGTTTTCTCAGTCCAGTAGGTTTGAAACCAGAGGTTTTTGAGGGGCTTAGAGTTAGTAATCCTTCAGGAAGTTCTAAGGCTTCTCGATTGAGCTCCAGGGCTTCTTCAGGAAGTTCTTGGGGTTACCTCTAATTTATTTATTCCTGAATCATGTCAAAGACAAACTTCCATTTCATTATGAAGGATAGTAACATTCTTTAGAATCCTCACTGTCCTTGTTGTTTTAATAGTCCATTCTTTTCTCCATAATCATCTCTCGATCCTCTTCAACAGGACGATACAACTCTACTATGAAGACCTCAGCGGAATGGAAGAATGCGGTGGACCAGTACCACTCTCAAGGAGGGCTGGAACTCAACAACAACAACATTGTGATTCCTCAAAATGGCCTCTACTTCGTTTACAGCCAAGCGTCGTTCCGGGTCAAGTGCAGCAGCAGCGATACTGATGACGCCACCTCGCAGCCCATTGTCCACGTGAGTCACACTGTGAAGCGCTGGTCCAGTTCAATAGGGACTGAGGAACGGACCATCCTGCACTCCATCCGCAGTGTCTGCCAAACGAAAGCCAGCAGCAATCCAGATGAGGAGGGGAGCTGGTTCTCCTCTGTGAACATGGGAGCTGTGTTCAACCTGAAGATGGGGGACAGACTAAGGACGGTGATGGAAGAGAAGATGCTGCCGGACCTGGAGGAGGAGTCGGGGAACACATTCTTCGGTGTGTTTGCGTTGTGAGGACAGGTGACTGACATCTAGAGGGCTCCACTGTGCCACTAAAGCCAGTCTCTGCAACTTTCAGAATAGACTTCACACATGTACTATGTACTCGCCTTAGTGTCAATACCTTTTGATGTACTCTAATGCTCAAGCTGTCATTTGTACAGATGTATTACAACTACTGCACATTTATTGTGTTACTGTAGTAACACAATAAATGTAGGCTGACAGAAGAAGATTTTAAAGGATGTATTTATTCAACATAACATTATGATATTTATTTTATTTATGTATTTATTCATTTATTTATGTTTTCAGTATTTGGGCTGGATTTTACACATAATTTATTTTATTTATTTATTATTATTGATTATTGATCAGCTGTTTGTCACTGTATTTTTTATTGATATTTTCAAATAATGCCATGGTGCCTGTGGTGCTGTATAAATGTTTGAATAAAAATATTTTTGAAAAGGAAAGTATGAATGCAAGGTTTGTGGTTTGTGTTAGAACTACAATGTTGAACTAAGAAATATAAAAAACAAAAACAAGCCAACAATTAGTTGAATGCAGGGGCTGTCGACTGTTGGAAGAAAATATCAAATGCCGGTTGGGAGGAAGTTGCAGCATTGGTTGAATTGTAAATCGCAGGGCAATAGAACCACAATGTTCTATGGCCTCTGTGCACTGTGAAAGAGGCTGTAACACGTTTCCTTAAAACACATAAAATAAACTGCTTTATCTAGTAAATAAAGCACAGAGAAGCTCAGATAAAATCACAGAGAGAGAGAGAGAGAGCACTTCATTCTCTGCTCAGGTAGACATTACTACACTATTTCTTTACACAGACAATAGTTGTTTGGTCCTATATTAATGCTCAGAATATCAAATTTAGCACCTTTAAACACTTGGTAACATGTACAATGGTTTCTAACAATATCCCAGTTCCACAGCCTAGAAAAAGGTATCACAGAATCCACAAAACCCTCTTAAACCTCCCCTTCAGCATAATCAGTGTCTCTGCTGATGTCCACCCCAATGCTCAGTGTGTTCTGAAAACATTTTTGCAAACATTTTGTATGGCCAAATACACTTCTGTTTGTTGCCAGTTGCCTTGGTATTACATGAGATACCATAACTTGCCGTTGCTGGCTCTGTATATAACTTTACAGTGTAGTGAGAGAGTTTCCAGTGGAGTAAAAGTTCCTCAACAGCTACACTGAGTGGAAGTGAGGAGGGGAAGTCCCTGGTAATCATGGTAATCCCCCTGCTTCCTCCTCCAGCAGCCTACAGCCAGCAGTGGAAAGGTGGAGAGCGGGGTTGGTTGGCACAGTGGGACAGTTGGGACACTGCCTTTTTAGCAAGTTACGGTCATTCACCATGTTTAAACTCAGCCAGACCCTCTTCACTTTTAACCTAAAAGTGGGAACCTTCTGACTATTCTCACTATACTCATATTTTATTCACAGTTTTGAAATCTACAGTGTGCAAGTATGTTTGGCTCTTTTTTGTGTTCCTTCTACGATACTGTTTTTAGATATGGCACATACAAAAAAAATGTAATATAAAAAATAATTTTCTGGCCCGTCAGTTGATGCTAGAGTTAGCTGTATGACTTTTTGTTGGTAGTGAGCTCATGAATCCAGTGTGTCTGCTTCACCTGGGGCACCTGGGAGTTCATTTTCAGCTGCCAGCATTGTATCTTTTTCCTCAACAGGCGATGTGAGAGGGCTGGTAGTGCTACTTGCATTATCCACTGTGGAGTGCAGGCTTCCTGCTAACTTGGGCTAGCAGTGCAGGCCTTAGCATGATTACAATTAGAATCTACGTTTACGCTTTGCCGACCCGCTAGGCGCTCGTCATGTTCACAGCAACATTGACACTGACCTACAGCCTACGTCACTGGGCCTGCGACATTATGACATTGGTGATTTAACTATTTCATAATCATACAGCATTTTCAAAATCACATTTATCATTCCAATTTTTTAAAAACAAAAATACTTTACATAAAAAAAGAAAATAGTAAATGTTTAGGCTCAGGGCCCTGGGTACGAGCCCACTTTGCCCATGCAGTAATCTGTCTATGGTCCAGGGGAGGAAAATTCTACAGACACCTGTCTCTGTTCTGGGATCAAATTATTTTCATCAGTGTTCAAGTAGTCTGTGAGCAATGTAAGGTTATTTGGTGTTATTTGGTGTCCTAACCGACCCAGCTCACCTGGTGGGAAATCAGGGCTTTCAATATTTTGTATCCTAATCAATTATTTCATTTTCTCTTTTAATATAAATTATTTGTATAATCACTTCAGCTTTATGATGTACTTCAAATTAAAAGCTTCATGTCACACCTAGGTGTGTGCATTTCTATGTATGTATAAGAAGAAGAGATTGTATTAATGTATGTGTGTGTGTGTGTGTGTGTGTGTGCGCCTGCCAGTTAACCGGTCCTGGCACGCACACACACACATTAGGTAAGGTGTAGGGGGGCCACTTAGGTATATGTGACGTCACACAGAGAGGCGATTGTTGGCAGCACAACAATAGCAGCTCTTAAAGAGGATGTCTAGAGGTATCTTTGGAATCCACAGAATCAGTTTTAGGAGATGCCTCAATCTTCCCTCTAACAATCTTAACCTGTTTGAGCCTTTGACTGACAGTAATGTTTTCAGTTCATTTCTTACTCTACTTTTTTACCCTGTAAAGCAGGGGTCTCAAACTCAATTTACCTGGGGGCCGCTGGAGGTAGAGTGTGGGTGAGGCTGGGCCGCATCAAATATTAAAAAAAAAAAGGGTTTCAAGTATTCCCAAAAAAAGTACAACTGATCCAATCTTCTCAATCCCGGGAAACGACTCCAGTGTTTCCCCTAGGTTTACACTTTGGGGGGGGGGGGGGGGGGGGGGTGCACACAAACTTTTAAGGGGGTGCACGGACACAAACTTTTAATTTCCGATGCGCGAGCTCCGTTCGCTGGTGGGAGTGTGTTCATCTGTGTGCGCGCACGTGTCTTTGTGTGCGTGTGCGCGCATCGGGGCGGAACTACGCGATACAGAGAGCAGAGGATAATTACAAATTAAACAAAATTAAATCGACCTTCTAGGGGGGCGCAGGGTGCCGTTGCGGGGGGCGGGGCGCCCCGCTAATACAATGGTAGGGGAAACACTGGACTCGGCAAAAAGGTGCGTGTGAGAAAAATGCGCGGGCCGCACTAACACTAAACTTTGATGTCGTAGGGGGCCACAAAATATCGTCCAGCGGGCCTCAATTGGCCCGCGGGCCGCGAGTTTGAGACCCCTGCTGTAAAGTGTCCTTGAGTTTGTGAAAGGTGCTTTCAAATTTAAATTGATTTCAAATGTATTATGATTATTGTAACTATTAAGTATTAAGATTTTGAATAAGTCTCTTATTGCTGAGCTGGCCTGTCCAACACATTCTATTGTATCTTTGACTCTGTGTTGTCCTACATATGACTAATTAAACGAAATAAACGAAATAAAAAGGAAAATACAAATGTAAAATATTCAATGTTTACATCTTTACACTATTTGTATTGTTTTTAACTTACAGGACACTTGACCAGTACACTTGACCAGTACACCGGAGAAAGTCATTACCACAGAAACATATCTTTTCTTTAGATTATACAACCTATAAGAAACTATAAGATCAATTTAACCACACAAACACCTAGCATAATTGTTGTTTAATAATATAGTATTATTAAATAAATATGTTATTGACAACACAAATTTAGCTTTTGCTTTTGTACTGTTTGAGACATTTCTATACATTTAACCTGATTCTAATGTACTACTGCTAAAAGATAATTTATATTGGGGGTGGGGCTGCCCCTGAACCCCCTTAGGGGTCAGTTGTTAGACACCAATCTAAATGCGCGTACAGACACTAAAGGGTGCATCCATGTGTCAGTAGTAGATGCCTTGCGAGCACTTACCAAGCGTTGGTATTTGACAAGTTAGGAGTGAGAAGGGGTTGTTTACAATCAACCCTGAACTTTGCAGGGCCAATGATGACAAAGAGTCAACCGGTTGGGACTTAGCTATGTCATGAAATTCATATCATTTCTCAGCATCTTGCCTAGTTTTTTTGCATTTTTTAAAATAATGCAGATTGTAGAGTTAGGCTCAGACCTTGGGGTGAAGTTACACTTTAATGACTGTACTCAATGCATTGCAAGCAATGCAGCTTGTGTCAGTGCAGCACCTTCCCAACCACAACCTGAAGAACACCCAGTGTGGTTGAAACTGATCTGATCTTTCCTTTATTTGACTTGTTTGATGATGTAATGCTCCACTGGCACTAGTTTCTATTTCTGTAGTGTGTTGTTACCTTAACAAGACTAACAGTCTACAACAGGGGCGTTTCTAGGAATTGAGTGGTCTGGGGCTAAGCCCACACCATCTGGAGCTGAGGCAAGGCTCTTGAGTGGTAACTGCTGTTCTGCCTGGAACACTACTGCTGAAAATGTATTTAATTTGACCTCATTGTATAACTACTGCAAGTATAACATTTCACTTGAAATTTTATTTCTAACGGTAATGTTAAGAATTTGCCTTGGACAAAATGGACACTTACCAATAAAACTGTCTATGCTTATCTGTTGCCATACAGGGAGATGCAAAAATGATTCAATTCAATTCAATTTTAAACCTCAGGGAGAGAGGAGGATCCCTCTATCAGGATGGACAGAATGCAGAAGATGTCATGTGTACAGAATGAACAACATAATGCAATTACAACAAAGTCAATCCAAATGACAGAAATTATACATAGAATATTAGCTGAATAATAATAGAAAAATACATGAACTAAATAATGACAGACACCCAGAGCAAAACTGGTACAAAACTGGTATTTAGTTGATTAGTAGTTCAATGTATTATGATTTTTGTAAGACTCTAAGTATAGTTACCTTATCACCTTTTTCATTTTTTCTCTTCCATTCTATATTTTATGAGTTGTATCTTATTGCAGAGCGAGCCTATTGTATTGTCTAACACATTCTATTGTACTGTGCTACGTATCACTAATACAACTAATACAAATGAAAATACAATTGTAAAATAAAACTGAACGGACTCTTTTCTTCTTTCAGGCCATCACTCTGATGAACATTTGAATCTATTTTTCTTTAACATGCACATCTGTCACAGTCAATATAAATCCAATGTGCTGTATATACAGTACAGGGCTTGACGTTATGCTCTAGTACTGCCGATTTTCCATTGTTTTTTGGATTATAGCTGAAAATAAGCTCTGTGGCAAACACATTTTTGTTCAGCACAAATTAACCCCACTTTAATGATTTTTGAAGCATGAATGCAATCACCAGAAGTAAAAAAACGAACGATAGGCTATTAACAAACTACACCACATCCGCATGAGTGTGTATACACAACGAGGCTGTGAAGTTGGCATGATGACATTTAGTCTTATTTTGCTTTTTGTAAGCAACCGCTTTTTTAAAGAAACTTAAAAAGCTTAAAATCTAACCAAAAACCCATTCAAAAAAACCTAAGAGGGAACCGGATGTGTAAAAATGTTGACTCATTTCTGGGTTTTAGGACTCATTTCCACAGAACTCTATAGACATCGTTACATGTTGTAACGGATTGTATATGGACCCAATTGCAGGACACAGGATTCCAGGAACCGTTGGCTTTTATTATAAACTCAACAGGTACAGACTGACACATCAAAGTCTCTGGCAGAACAGCAGAAATATTATATTCATCAGACATATCCATCTCGACCTCCTTCTCCTCAGCATCAGTGGGTGAGTTGTCCCCACCAGAAGATGGCTCCTCTTCATCCTCCCCAACATCTGAAGTTACAGATGGAAGAAGGGGAACAGAGTGTAGCTGGGTAGCCCCAGCGGGCACAGAGGCCTTGGAGGGCTGGTCAGGATGGCAGCAGTGAAACTCCCTGATGAGAGGGGCATCCAGAATGTTTCGAGCTGGGACCCAGGATCTTTCTTCTGGACCGTAGCCCTCCCAGTCGACCAGGTATTGCAGGCCTCTCCCGGTGAACCGTGTAGGTAAGACCTCCATCGATGAATCGAGGTGGCGGTGGAGGCTGAGCAGCAGGAACCAGCGGACTCTCTCGAACCGGCTTCATCTTGGAGACGTGGAATGACGGGTGGACCCGCATGGAACGGGGCAGCTTGAGCCTCACTGCTGCAGGATTGATGACCTTCTGGATTTCGAATGGGCCAATGAACCTGGGTGCCAACTTCTTAGACTCTACCCGCAAGGGTAGGTCCCGGGTAGACAACCACACTTTCTGGCCAACCTGGTAGATGGGGGCTTTAATGCGGCGCCGGTTGGCTGAGTGGAGGAGCGCTGCTCTGGCTTCGGCCCAGGTACGGCGGTGGCGGACGAAGGCACTGATGACACTACACTGATGACAGAGGCTACCATGCAAGGTGCCTCCTGCCCATCAGGACCGACTAACATTCATACCCATTCATACAGCAATTTGGGGTTAAATGTCTTGACCCTGCACTGCCACTGAGCCACAGGCGTTCTACATTGCACACAGATGATAGTTTGGGAAAAACAACTAGTTTTATTTTCATTCTTGCATTTCAAATTATCTCTGATATCAGATATTACAGCATATATAAATATATTTTGAATACTGTACCACATGAAGTACAGCTTGTATATGCAAAGTCACATGTCATTATTTACATCATCATTATTTACAGTCAGTGTGCATATTGTCATGTGTATCAACATCATCACATCTTCACTGCTTTACAGACTCAACAGTTAAAACACATCATAACAAAGAAACAGCAGATCTTTACACATGGTCTCTTTAAAAGAATGTAGCAGGAGCAGTGCACAACGTTCTCATGTCTGGAGCACTGGACCAAAGGAATTTCCCCGTGTGGATAATAAAGTGGATCTGAATCTGAACAAAACGATAGACTCACCAAGATGTTTCCTCGCCGGCCGACATTTTTACTTTAAATATATTCCGCATCAGAAGCAACCAAAGTGTCTCATTGAAAAAACGCTGCACCTCTAAAGCATCCTCAAACAATCCCAGATTGGCCTTTTCTACAGTGCGTCTGGCATTTTCAAGTGAGCAAAAACACTTTGATCAGACAGAGGGCATTTTAGGAACCTGGGGTGGCTTTTTTAATTGTTTTCAATGAGCGTAAAATCTGCGTTGCTAAGTGCCAACCCTAGTTACCATGATCTAAACAGAAAACAGCAGGAGGCAAATCAGTGAGATTTCAGGGGTGAGGTGTTTTCATTTCATTTTAATTTAAGCTGTACTGTTAACTATTAGGTAGCCTACAGTTCATGGTTTGGGTTAAGCTAACGTCAGCACTCATTCCTTCGTGCAACAACCGTGCACATTGCTCTGTCTGATCAGACCCTTAGTCCATATGGTGCTGATTATATTTTAATTTCTTTTGAATTTACTATTTTTTTAAGTCAGCATGACCTGTGGAGTACCACAAGAATCAACAGGTCCCCCTTTTAGGAAATGTTAACATGCTCCTGTTAGGCCAGATTTACATCTATTTTTCACTGGCTGATGGTGGTCCCCTTGACTCACGTCAGTGCAAAAAGAATGACCAGACATGCCAGGATGATCTCTTACCAAATAAAGACAAAACTGAGGGGACTGTGTTTGGCGCATGAAATAAAAGTCGGAGAGGTTTTGATACTGTGGGTTGAAACAGCGCTGCTTTGTTTCACCTCAGTCCCTAAATGTGCTGTCACAGACAGATGAAACTGAAATAATGTACCTTCTTTTCAATTCATATCTCTTTAAACAGTCACATTTTTCTTACTCACTTATTCATTAAGACATGTAAAAAATTCAGCTCTCAAAAAGTTTAATAGATACCAATAAAACTAACTGCATTAGCTTTAGGTTTGACATTTAAGCCTTGTCAGTTGAAAGCGGTCCATTGTATTTATGTCTGTTTTTCTTGTACACCCACACGCAACTGCAGTCTAACATTAAACACTTAAAGGTGTTTGAATTGATGCTTGTAGCCTACTTCAGGGTGGCAGTCACAACACTTGGTACAGTAACTACCTGACAGATGACAGCAGTGTACTTTTCTATTCATCCCTAAATCTACAGGACTACGTTCATCTACAGTGAGGAGTTTAGCATGAACACACAACTATGTACAATGACTCTGCAGTCTCTTTGAACAGAGACTAATAACAATATAAAAACCATCAAACATTCAACAAGAGGAGCTAAAATGACAAATTACTTTATGGATACAACCAGTTACTTTGTCACACAACTGACATCATGGAGTCTGTCCTTTCGTCCAGCCTCTTAATACAGTACATAGCACTATCTAGACACATTAGGAGGCAATATTGTAAGGTACAGATATAATAAATGCTTTGCCATAGCATCTTGGTCTCCAGCGGACCCTTTGCTAAACCCCACACCCCATTAGCTACTCTTGGTATGTCCGTCTTTCAATTCTGGCACTGCAGTTCTCAATGATAACGTTAGCAGATTTACCATCAAAATTCTTGGGACTGTGATTTCACACATAAGTTAACAAAAGCAGTCTTCACCTTTTTGTCAGAGACCATCTATTTTGCCAGCTGAAATGACAAGTGTCGCTGGCAGATTTTGTCAGCTGTAGCTTGCTTTTTTACTCTAATATTTTAAATTGTTTCTGTCTGTTTCATTTCAAAATGAGAGCCCTGTTTAAAGGGGTCTTAAATATGCACTTATACATGGTATCATGCTAAAAGACTGAGGCTAATGCTACACAAACACACTTTAGCTCTAGTGCTTTTGGTTTTGGAGGGTGGTGTATTGCTCTTGATAGAGTCCAATAAATACATATATAACTTAAACTAAAGAGCTTGTCTTTCTTTAATCTTAAGGCAAGAACATTTAGTTTTAGAAGTTGACATAAATTCCGATGGTTAACCTGCTACCATTGTTATGAGCAGTGCTACAATGGGAAACGGCTAGCACCTGTAGCTAAGGAGGCCAGGGCTAAGCTGATAGCGGTCGTTTCTCAGACTCTGGATGGCACATGATAAATCAGTGGCAGATTAAATACAAAATTGTATCATTAACAAAAAAATAACATGTTGATCTGCTCAAAAACTGGTTATCCTCCGGCATCAGCTGATTGGTGGAAGGGGTCTTGGAGTCAGCTGCTCCAACAGATACTGATTTATTTTTTAAACTAGGTTCGTACTTCATTTTCTCCATCTCCATGTAGCTGTGAACATCATTACTGTCCTCCCCCCCCCCAATGTTCACCACCACCTCACTTGTACAGCAGCTGCAGATGGCTGGTGTGGCAGTTATTTCGGCTGATCTTGCTGTCCGGCTGGTAGAGGCTGGACGAGTTGCTGAAGGACGGAGGGATGGGGTGGATGTCAGAGATGGGGGTGGGGTAGCCCGGAGGAGGGGCCAGGGACCGTGGGTCACTCTGGGGAATGGCATTGGATGAGGAGCTGTGGTTCTGATTGGTGACAGTGGACGCTCTTCTCCTTGATCGCAGGGCCTGTCGCTCAGACAGCTGGTTTCTTAGCTCAGACACACGCTCTTCTTTCTGAGGGGACAAATAGTGACAACAACTCACCAATCTTCTCCAGGGACAAGTCCTCTGATCCTAAAGACTGGTTTATGGTATGCTTATGGTGTAATTTGTTTGATTGTTGAAAGCAGTTGTGTGGAAAGACATGTTTCAGACTGATTCCCTAAACATGGCTTAACGGGTCGGTTTACCCAAATTCACATCCATCTAGTGGCATCAATCCCTGACAATAGTTTGGATTTCATTTCCCAGGTTTTGAGATATGTTGTCAAGATATCTGTCTCCACACAATGCATTTAAAGTAAACAATATTAAATATGTGCTACTCAAAGTATTGAAAAATGGAGTGATCATTCTTGAACTGGTAGTTTTTGAATATAGTAGTTTGATCAAAGAAACCAGAAAAGTCACAGAGATGCCTTGTCATCATGTGATATGTGAAGTATGAATAGATATGATGACAACTGAGCCAATTCTGTCCGCTGAGGAAGGCTTTGAGGCCTTTTTTTGTTTGTTTTATCAAATATTGAAAAATTCATATTTACAAAGTCAAGATCAACATCTTAATTCTATGCTGTCTTCTGGACATATATTTTAATCCTAATAAGAGATTTACCTGCTAAATGTGAGTGAAAAGAGAAAGGACCTGGCTGACCTCCTGGATGATCTTCTGGAGCTCCTTGTTCTCTCTCTCCAGCTGTCTGGACTTCTCCTCGTCATTGTTATTGGTGGACGAGCCGGTCTTCGTGGTCTCCTGGGCATCGGACTGCCACTCACCCCGTGTGATCAGACGCCGCATCTACAAATCATGCACATGTTATCCTTTCTGTAAGACTTGTCATGAATGTTCACCAGTCACTGATGGAGTTCATCAGGGGTCAGTTTTTGGACTGACCACTTTAGAGCTTAAATAATGATATATAAATGTGCTTAGCATATTTTTGAGACCTGAATACATGTTATTATTATGGTTATTTGTTACTGGGCCCAGGTCTTTGTCATCATTTAGAATAACCACAATAGGAATATGTGGGGTGACAGAATACTTAACTTTTCACCTTGAGTCTAAGATTGAACAACCTCATTTTAACCCTGCTTGCGCAATTTCATCGACCCTTCACTGTGGACGGTTGTACTTGAATGTAATGAACTTTTTTATCCTATTCATGTTTTATTTTGTACAATTCTTATTATATTTGATAGTTTTTTTTGATTTTTCTATTGTATATTTTAAGACAATATATCTATGGTGTAAAGGACTAAATGTTTTGTACACATTTATACTTTCTGACTTTCTGACTCCCAATCTTGTTGCTGCTTAGCTCTTCCAGTTGAAGTTAAAATGGATTCCACTTATTCATCTGAGCTGGTTTAATATACGTATATTTATAATATCATTTTTTGTTCACATTTTTATTCTGCAATTGTGTTATCTTTAATGATTGTATTCTACATCCAGATGCTTTGGAACCAATAAATACACGTTTTATGTTTCTAATGTCAAATTGTCAGCTCACAAAATACACTGCTTCTCCATCATTGTCCATCAAGTGTCTTTTTCAAGATATACTTATAAGATATACTGTTTAAATTTGAATAAATACTCACCCATTAATGAAACAATTTACTCTCTTTGAAGATTAAGAAATATTTACATTCCAGAAGCAGGAACAAGTGCATTTTGGGGCATTTTTTATATGATTTACAGAATAAATCAATATTAAAATATTTGTGTTCTGATTAAATGTCTGTTTTTTCACAAAGCCATATTCTGAATCTCTAATGTTGATATATAATATTGTTTGGATGACTGCTTAGAATGAGATACTATAAATGCCTTGTAATCTGGATAAATAGCCATACATTCCTGTTGCTGAATAGTTATACAATTATGGACAATAGTTGGCTTCCACTTTGGAAAATAAGAGCTGCTTCCCACTCCCCGACAGAGAGAAAACTGCTGAGTGAGTCATTGTTTGAGCTGCTGCCATCAGTCTAAAAACCCTGGACACATTTAAGCAGAAGATTTATCAGCATGTCCTGTATTCAGTCACTGATTTCTGTTTATCTACACAGCTCTCCTGAACCCAGCCAGTATTTCATCCAAACTAACCTGGAATACACTATATGCTCCATGTTTCCATATACTGTACATAATAAAAGTCTGAATTTAGTGCGTCACATTGCATTCAATTCAATTCAAAACACAACAGCATGTTTCTCAAAATGTTTAGTTCTGATGTAATGGTCATTTGGACTATATGTGTGTTCAACTACTTCATGGTAAGTAGAGGATGTGAAAGTTAAACCTATAAGTTACTGCAAAGCATCTTTACAAAGGACGGTTTGAATGGTAACTTCAAATCATGAGTTAAGTGATCTAAGAGATTGTGCATTTAACACATACATTAATAACCACCTTCTCATCTCACTCTGAAAAAAAGGTAAAAACAACTAGCCTGGATCCGTCCAAAACAAAAATACAACACCAATTTAGTTCACTGATTAAAACATTGCATCTTGTTTGTTCAATGAGACCTCACTAATGCTCTTGTGGCTGAATGGGTGCAAATCCCTGCAACTAGGTTCAACATCTGGTGGAAAAAAAGCAACCAGAAGAATGGAGGCTGTTATAGTAATTAATGCATTAATGCATTAATCAGACTGGTCGCGAGAAGGGTCAGAGCAAATTAATACACACAAACACACAACCATGGTGAAAGCATAGCAGACTGTTGGAGACTTGAGCAGGTATTGATGCTGACACAGCTAGGCTGAGCCAATCTACAAGTCATTATGTGATATATTGTTCTAGCCCAGATGGCTTAGATCCCTGATGAAAGGCAATCCATTACATCTGAAACTTTCTGCTGTAATCTACAGGGAGGATATGATGAGAGGACAGTGCTCTGCTTTTACCTTGGGGACGAACAGAACCACCAGAGTGATGTAGACCGAGAAGACTATGGCCAAGGAGGCGAAGGCGAAGGAGGCGTCCTGCTGAGAGGACAGGATCATGGTGACTGGAGCTGTTATCATACACAGCACCTGAGGAAAACGGTGGATAGAAACAACACGTTTAGTTATTTTATGATAGAAAATGACACGCATACTTGTCAGGTCACCGTGAGCCTGCAAGTCAAAAACGCACAGCATTCTGTAACCACACAGACCAAATCAATATTGAAACACTGACTAACACTAACACTGATGTGCAGCCATGATAAGAGTAAATACTTGCATATACCTTAACTATCTTTGGAAAGTTGTGATGGTCATCTTTTGGTGTTTTACTGTCGTAATGTAGAGATTCATTTGATTCATTGATTATTCAAGATATTAGAGTCATCGATGTTGAAAATGATCGTTAGCTGCAGCCCTAGTTTAGATAACATAAAGCCTGTTTATTTAGATTGTAAAGCCCTTTAAGGGCACATTTGTGATTTGCAGTGGTGGGCCGTCAGGGCCAGCAAAGCCTTCTCTGCTGGCCTAGACAGAATCCCAAAGTTATAGCTATTTTATAATTTAATTATTTTTCATAAATACACTACATGTATTAAATATTTTCCATTATCTTATTTTCTCATTGCACAGCTACTGTCTTCCTCAGTTGCTCTGCTTCCAGCGTAACTTGTTTTAAGTAGAGCTTTTATCCAATCCGATTTTACCCCTATGTCTCTAGGGAAAAAAATCTGCCCAGAGGCCTTCAGAATTACAAGTGAATCTCTTTGCAGTTTAAGTGAATGGGGACGACATTGTTGATTGTCATAGTCTTCAACCAATCAGATCTTTAGTTTGACATGTTGGGCGTATTCTTTGACATGTCAGAGCCTTCTAGCTGGCCTACAAGTACGTCAGCATTAACGTGCGGCTTGATTGGTCAGTAGGCTAGCGTGACTGTTGTTAAACTAGCAAGCAGAACTTTGTAGTAGTAAGAGTTAAAGGTTAAATATATGTAAGAAGTTTTTACGTGACATAACATTTTTAACATTTTGGCATGTTTGGCGGTGATGATCCCAATATCTGCTGCCTCTGTCGAGCGGACATTTTTCAGCCCTCAAACGCATTAAAACGTATATTCAAGAAATACAACTGGGGAGGCTCAACTGTCTTCACTGGCGTCCATGAATCGAGAAGGACCTCCGTGGTGTTAAACTCTTTGTAATCAAAGAAAGGAGGATGGACTTTGTCTTTAAGTGAACAGCAGCTTTGGTAAGTGAACTGCTTTTGTTTTTACATCTGCAGTAGCGTTACTACTGTGTTCATTTTTCTATTGTGTCGTTTTTATTATATGGTAAATATTGTTCCCTAATGTGAATAATCATGAATAATCGTGTTATTTGGGTTTTATGTTATTCTACCTGCTTTGTTGTCATATAAATATATGTGACGGGTTCTTGTGAGTTTGTTCTTGTCATTGTGTTAATTACATTGATTTTGACTATATGCATTGCCGTTAATGACGAAGGACAGCACTGAAGGCCCAGGTATAAAATACACGGGCCACCACTGGTGATTTGTGATACCGGGCTATACAAATCAAATTGAACTGTCTGTCCACTGGGTTTTCTTGACCTGTTGGACATCATGTCACTGTACTCCCAGATCTCAGCAATTACTTTAGTGAGCACAATATTATCATAACTGATAAAGATGATGGCCAAAACAACTCAAATAAGACACATGTTCTAATAAACCCAAAATATGTTTTAAAACCTTTCTGGCGAATGATCTTTGTTGAATTGTTACTACTTTTGACGGCTAAGCTGAATAATGTTGCCATCTAGTGTTTCTTCTTGTGTAGGCATTCATAATATATTTTTTGTATCGTTGTCAAAGAATTTCTTATAGTTTTTGTTATTATTATTATGTTTAACTTTGAGTAAATTGTATCCTAATTGCAAAAACCAAACATATTTTCTCAATTTATGATAGTGTGGTTCCTCCAACATAACAGCTACTTATAGAAAACAGACAACTGAATATAACTGAAGACACCAAAACACATAGTTTTCACCATCCATCTGCAATAAGGATGGCATTGTAATTTGTTGAATTTCATTTGTTACTTGTTCAATTGCTGATTATATAATTGTGGTATATGTGGTCGATCTGACTACGCAAGTTTCAGTATTGTCATACCAACAAAGTTTAATCCAAAAGGCAGCAGGAAGAGAAGCACAACATCCAATAAAACATGAGACAGGTGGAGGTGAGGCTGGAAATCAATATATATTGATCAACAGTCAGTCATCTCTGTGCAAAAGCTGAAAAATCCCATCTAGACTGGCAAATGGAAGCAGCAGGCCGACACCAGCACCAGCCATGTTTTCTCTGCTGTGTCATTACTCACACACAGCGACGCATAAACACAATCCTGTCCTCTGCTCACACACAATTCATCCAATTCATTTCAACCACCTCACTGGCACAAATAGCATTGTTGTGCACTTGGGGGATTCGTTGAGGAGAGAACCACTGTCATTCTTGGAGATGAAGCATTTCCACACAGCCTGCAGCCTTTACAGAGACAACTTTGGAGGACATCCATCCATTTTTTGCCACTTGTACTGATGCAGATCGTGGTGGCAGTAGGCTAAGCAGGGACAGTTCTGCTAGTAATTATGTATTAAACTTGTGATATAGAAATACTTTATTGTACCTCTATCCTATCATGTTTCCAAGTGAAATGTCAGGAAGTCAGGAAGTCTGGATTCTGTCACGACAAGTTTAGTCAAGTCTTGAATCATTTAAGACCAGCCCAAGTCAAGTCTCAAGTCAGTAGAAAAAGTCCAATGAAGGGCGCCCAGGATCAAGCCTGATCAGATGCCACAAATCTGACTTAAGTTCCGGGTCAATCAATCAATCACCCAGACATAGACACAGTATCTTTGTTACTCTGCACAGTATTTATTGGAACTATTTTCACTGAGAGAAATAGATTTATTGACTATTTCTGGTTCCAAAATGAACAGGCAGATATTTAAAAAAAATCTAAAGCATTTAGAAGATTCCATAAATAGATCCTACAGCTAACTTTTATTCATTTGATTTAGAGAGAGAGGGGATGACAGGCCACTCTTTGATGAAAAACAGACCAAAGCAGGAAGAAGAGAGGAAACACATGATTCTTTCCCTGTACCAATTTAAATTTCACCCACACAGTTAAGGCTTCAACTGGGTTCAGTGCATAATGGATAATGCTCAGAGATAAATTAAAATACAACGACATGAATGAAAATGACAAAATCAGCGGTACTGGAGATGTTGTTCATTATAAAGCCACTTTATTTGTGTGTGTGTGTGTGTGTGTGTGTGTGTGTGTGTGTGTGTGTGTGTGTGCCTGGCTGGAAAGAGAATGGCATTTCAAAACAGGAGCTGCCTCACTTGTCTATTAAATTGTCATGCAGAGAGGGATACTTTGCGTTTTGTCGAGTGATATTTGGTTGCAGTGAAACGACTTCTTGTTCTAGGACACACATTAAAAAGCTGAACAATTTATCTGGCGGTGTGACAGAGCGAACAGGCCCAGCCAATTATAGACACAGAGAGCAGTGATGTCTTTGAAGAACACTTGAGGGAAGAATGTCAGAGTTATTCACACTGAGCAGTTGAAAATCCTTTAGAAACCTGGTCACAGTCATATCTCTTCTGCCTACACTTTCAGACGGACTGAACACAAAGGAATTTTAGAAGCAGCGCTACTGCATATTGAAGCCCAAATGATTAATCAAATAGCCAATATTATGTGCTATTCGCTTATCACAAATATATCGTGTTGGCCAATAAATAACAATAAATATGTTTGCGTTGACTTAGAAACTTTGTCTTCCTTTCATAGCAGTGACAAGTTCATTTTCAAACTGTAAAATGTCGTGCTCATTACATATCCTGATCTCTATTAAAAATGTTTATATGTTAAAAAACAGATATCGAAATCAAAGAAAGACAAGACAAAAAAAAGCAGCAAATCTTCACTACCGAAAAGCTGGAACAAGGTCATATTTGGCATTGAAAGTGATTTGCCTGAAAAGTTATTCAAACGATTATTTGATTATCAAAATAGTTGCTGACTCATTTTCTGTCCATTGACTTTAACAATAAATCAAGTAATCATTGTATCCTTTTTTACAAACCAACAGAAACTAGTGCATGTGTGTGTCAACATACAAGTGTCTAACGTGGAACATTTCTGACATGGCCTTTGTGTTTTCTGGGCATGCTGCCGAGCCTCATGCATGCGGTGGCATCGTCACTTAGTAGACTCATCGTGGACTGCAGAGCCCACCAGCTGGCTTCACCCTAATTTAAGCCCACAAATTGGGCTGGAGGTGAGCCTCAGCACAAAGACGGCAAAGCTTTCTCAGCAGAGTGTGAAACGAAGGAGGAGAGGTCGAAGAAAAAGTCAAAGTGCCTGATGATGGAGGCTGTGCTTATGAAGGATTCGAAGTGAAAGACCAAGTCTGCAGACTAACACAGGGCCTGCAGAGAGGCACGCTACTGACAAACACATTAGTCCAGCTGCCACACACTTTTTCTATATAAATATTAACCGTGGTACATTCAATGTCCTTTGGTAGTAGATTGTTACCATGGTTGTGAATGAATGCTGAGTAATTCTCAGAGAACACTGAAGGTTGAAAACATTCCCCCTTGATATTACTTATGGTTTTATATTGACTGTAGCCTGCATCCATTTCAGCTGCTATAATTGTGACATGATGTTTACCATTGCAAACAGCTGCTGTCGTCAAATTATTATATCAACATTCTCTATAATGTGGCTCAGTCGAGAGCAGGGTCGTTTGTCAATCAGAAGATCGGTGGTTCGATCCCCGGCTCCACTAGTCCATGTCGATGTCTCCTTGGGCAAGACACTTAACCCCAAATTGCCCCCATAGCTGTGCCTGTGATGTAAGAATGTAGTATGAATAGAGAGTCCTGATGGGCAGGTGGCACCTTGCATGGTAGCCCTGTCATCAGTGTATGAATGGGTGTGAATGGTGAATGATGACATGTAGTGTTAAAGTGCTTTGAGTGGTCGGAAGACTAGAAAAGAACTAAACAAGTACAGTCCATTACCATTTTACCATTTATTCAGCACGTATTTGCTGTATTTCTTGTTGTCATATAGACTGTGTTTGTGTGTATATAATGTCAATCTTAATTTGTATAATACTTTTCATACAAATATACAGTGGCGGGCCGTCAGGGCCTGCAAGACCTTCTCTGCTGGCCTAAACAGAATCACAAAAAATAAAAAAAATATATTTTTTTTAAATTATTATAATTTATAAAAATATTGTTCCCATTATCTTATTTTCTCATTGCACAGCTACTGTCTTCCTCACTTGCTCTGCTTCCAGTGCAGCTTGTTTTAAGTAGAGCTTTTATCCAATCAGATTTCACCTCTGTGTCTCTCAGTAGAACAGAGGCCCCCAGGGTCCGTGTCATGTTTTACCGTTCATTCGATAAAACGAAAATACGGAAATACCATGGTATTCTCATTTTTCGTTTCAACCCAAAAAACGGGAAAACGGAAATGGGTGGTCGTATTTCCGTTTTTGGTTCTGAATTCAAAAACGGAAAAACCACAGAACCAAAGTCAAATAACGAGCCGTATTTCGTTTTTGCAAATCCCTTTTTTGTTTTTTCCTTTAAAACGAGACGCAGAGCACAACAGGTAACCCGGAAAGAAGAATATTTCAAAATAAAAGTGAAGGCAATATAATGACTGTATGCAAGAAATTAATAAATAAATAACTCTGGGCCGATGGAAGTGTGTTAGCAACAGTAGTTGACTACATGCAGTTTAATATTCATTTATCTATAACCTCCTGGTCCATATACAGTAGAACACTAATCATTCTCAATTCATTGGTTAAAGCAGTTTAGTCTTATCTTTTCTGACAGACTTGTTCTTTTAAATGAACACCTTCTTCCCTATTAAGGTTTCTGTCTGGCTTTTATTGAACAGGACGTCCCTCTAACAATTACTATACTTGCAGTTTCTGCACTTACAACCTGTTTACTATGCCGACTCTGACAATTATCAGAGTAAGTTGAACCCAAAATGAATTAATTAACTTGTCTTTTCCATTCAGTACAACATAGAAGCACATATGACTACATATTGATAAATGATAGAAAAACACATTAAGGCTATCATCATTAAATTTACACTAAATATATGAGATTACATGTAAAGACTATATCGATATCTGAGATCAAAACACTCTTAGCTCAATATAAGGAAAGAAATCATCAAAGAGAATGAAACTTAAATGAGGATAAATCATATTAATAAAAAGTAAATTACATTTTAAGATAGCACTTCCTATGTGGCTATAGATTACTGCACTGTTGTTGTTTTTGCACAGTACCTTTTGAAAAGATGCCTGGAAGTCTGGAATGTGTCTGGGGACACTAGTTGTTGCACTATGACCATTAATTGCACTTTATTATGTTGTGCTATGCTCTATTGCACATGTTTTGTAAGTCTTATGACATTTTGCTATTTTTCAAATATTTTAATAAAGAAGTTAATGTTTCAAGTTCAAGTACATGGAATCTTAGAAAATCCTTTTTTTTTTACCGTGGTATCGAAATTGGCATCGAGAATCGTGTTATTTTACTGGTATTGGCACCGACTACTGAATTTTTGGTATCGTGACACCCCTAGTCCCTATATATCATTTTAACTTATTAAAAATTGTAACCACCAAAGTCATCAATATGACACACAGTATATGCTGCCACTTACCCTCCAGCCACCAATAGAACAATCTTTGATTTGGCAGGGGAAACAGCCTCCATTTAATTGCACTTTGCTGTAGTTTGCCAAGGAGAGCAGGGAACGTTCTTCGTAGATCAGACTCATATCACACATTTTGGGGGGTAGAGACTAAGGGCAATCATGTGTGTTTGATTGTAAGTGTGTGTGTGTGTGTGTGTGTAAGACCTGTGCATAAATATGTATGTTACACTCAATGTTTGTGTGACCCTTGGTTGAGTGAGCATGTTGCTGGCACAGTTAAACCACCGGAATGGGTTTCAAAAACGGATTCCACGCGTAACGGGTTCCATGCGTAACGGGTTCTGTGCGTTACGGGTTCTGTGCGTCACGGATTCCATACGTAACGGGTTCCACGCGTAACAGGTTCCACAGGTTCCTAGGGTTCCGTGCGTAATGGGTTCTGCGCGTAACGGGTTCTGCGCGTAACGGGTTCCACATGTAGTAACAGGTTCCGCAGGTTCTGTGCGTAACGGGTTCTGTGCATCACGGATTCCATACGTAACGAGTTCCAAGCGTAACGGATTCCACGCATAACCGGTTCTGTGCGTCACGGATTCCATACGTAACGAGTTCCACGCGTAACGGGTTCCACGGGTTCCGTGGGTGCTGCCCGCACCGGGTTCTGCGCGTAACGGGTTCCACGCGTAACAGGTTCTGTGCGTAACGGGTTTTGTGCGTCACGGATTCCACACGTAAAGAGTTCCACATGTAACGGGTTCCACGCGTAACGGGTTCCACGCGTAACAGGTTCCACGGGTTACGCAGGTTGTTCGCATAACGGGTTCTGTGCGTAACAGGTTCTGTGCGTAACGGGTTCTGTGCATCACGGATTCCCTACATAACGAGTTCCACGCGTAACAGGTTCCACGGGTTCCGTGGGTTCCACGCGCAATGGGTTCTGCGCGTAACGGGTTCTGTGCGTCACGGATTCCACACGTAACGAGTTCCACGCGTAACGGGTTCCACGCGTAACGGGTTCCACAGGTTCCGTGCGTAATGGGTTCTGCGTGTAACGGGTTCCACATGTAGTAACAGGTTCCGCAGGTTCTGTGCGTAATGGGTTCTGTGCAGCACGGATTCCATACCTAACGAGTTCCAAGCGTAACGGGTTCCACGCATTACCGGTTCTGTGCGTCACGGATTCCATGCGTAACAGGTTCCATGCGTAACGGGTTCTGTGCGTAACGGGTTCTGTGCGTCACAGATTCCATACGTAACAGATTCCATACGTAACGGGTTCCACGCGTAACAGGTTCCACAGGTTCCTAGGGTTCCGTGCGTAATGGGTTCTGCGCGTAACGGGTTCCACATGTAGTAACAGGTTCCGCAGGTTCTGTGCGTAATGGGTTCTGTGCATCACGGATTCCATACGTAACGAGTTCCAAGTGTAACGGGTTCCACGCATAACCGGTTCTGTGCGTCACGGATTCCATACGTAACGAGTTCCATGCGTAACGGGTTCCACGGGTTCCGTGGGTTCCACGCGCAACGGGTTCTGCGCGTAACGGGTTCCACGTGTAACAGGTTCCACGGGTTCCGCAGGTTGTTCGCATAACGGGTTCTCTGCGTAACAGGTTCTGTGCGTAACGGGTTCTGTGCATCACGGATGCCCTACATAACGACTTCCACGCTTAACAGGTTCCACGGGTTCCGTGGGTTCCACGCGCAACGGGTTCTGCGCGTAACAGGTTCTGTGCGTAACGGGTTCTGTGCGTCACGGATTCCACACGTAACGAGTTCCACCTGGTTCCACGCGTAACGGGTTCTGTGCGTAAAGGGTTCTGTGCGTCACGGATTCCATACGTAACGGATTCCATACGTAACGAGTTCCACGCGTAACGGGTTCCGTGGGTTCCACGCGCAACGGGTTCTGCACGTAACGGGTTCCACGCGTAACAGGTTCTGTGCGTAACGGGTTCGTAGCCTACATTTGAATGGGGAATTTTGATAGGATAAATTAATGGGAAATGATGACCGATATGTCCCTCCTTCAAATGGTCATTACTTCTCAGAAAAAAGTTGAAATTGCCTGAATGTTGCATGAAACCTTCCCATTTGATGACTTGAACCAGCACATCGAGTGGCTTGTCTGCAGGCCCTTGGGAAAGCTATCTCCTTTTAGCAGCATGCTAATGACTTCAATCCAATGCATCCTAGTAGAGTGTCCTCTTGTGTCCAACATATGTCACTTTTATAACAACAAGTCGTTTATTAGTGTTTTTATAGGACCCAACATCAACAGAAACATGTATACGTCATTAACAGTCTTTTAATTAATTAAAAATACTTTAAAGTAAGATAGAACACTAAATCCTTTTTGTAAATGAAGATAGGGTCGTGGAGATGAAATTACTGAAATTTAGAGGTCGTAGGTCCAAGTTAAGGTGCCAAAAAACAGGTCAAAGGTCGTAATTGGTGCACTATATAAAAATGGACATAAAATCTGAGAAAAAGGTTGAAACTGCCTGAATTTTGCATCATACATTCCCTGTGATGACTTGATTCAGCATACCAAGCAAGAAATCTGCAGACCTTTGGGAAAGCTATCTTTATTTTAGGAACATTGTATTGATGTAAATCCAACTGATTCTTAAAGAGTGTCCTCTGTTGTCCACTACGTTTAATTTACAAGACATTTCATGGGAAAACAGGTCCAAAAGGCAATGGGAGATTTGGGACAGTTGACCCTGATTTGGAAGAGTTGACCCTGATTTGGGAGAGTTGACCCTGTTTAGTTTTTGATGTTTCTTTTCAAAACTGCAAAGCGGCTTCCTTGTGCTTAATTTGGCCTTTTTGGGACCATTCGGGGTCATCACTGCGCATCCGGTAACATAACCGAGGTGTCCACGGTCAAACGTGGCGTCGTACGGTGATAGCTGATCCGTTTCCATGTTTTCCACTCGAAAGGCATAAAGCGCCCCATTCGGCACTTAGCCCCACCCATTTCCATGTTTCCAATGAAAGTTGTGCTCAAAAGGCTTAAAGCTCCCCATTCGGCACACAGCCCCACCCATTTCCATGTTTCCAATGAAAGTTGTGCTCAAAAGGCATAACGCGCCCCATTCGGCACTTAGCCCCACCCATTTCCATGTTTCCAATGAAAGTTGTGCTCAAAAGGCATAAAGCGCTCCATTCGGGACTTAGCCCCACCCATTTCCATGTTTCCAATGAAAGTTGTGCTCAAAAGGCATAAAGCGCCCCATTCGGGATTTAACCCCACCCATTTCTATGTTTCCAATGAATTATACCCGAAAGGCACAAGTCGCCCCATTTGGACTTCCATTTCGACTTCCTATACAATATTGCCCCCCGCAGGATTCCTGGTTTTGCAACCCTTTTGGAATAAATGGCACTTTTACTCTTTTAATTCCCAATGCAAAGTAGTCCAAACAACCACCACATTGTATTTGTGTCCGAAAAGGGACATGGCCCATTGAAGCCCCATGTTAAAGTTGGGACATAAAGCTGACGTTCCCTAGCAAATGATGCAGCATTGAGTTGGGCAAGTTTAAGATATGTGACCTCATGTTTCTTAATTGTGTACAGCACAGAAAGGAGAATATTTCTTCCTTCCTCTATTTGATTGTAGAAGGAAATGGTTAAGATACACAGTCAATGTTTTAAGCAAATCTTCTAAATTGTAAATTTGTAACTAATTATGTGTTAATTGGTGTCTTGCATCATGTAGAAAGCAACAACTACGGAATACAGAAAACGGCCAAGTTGGAGTTGGCAACTGTAGTACTGGACATACATAATAATTCAGTAGTCGGTGCCAATACCAGTAAAATAACACGATTCTCGATGCCAATTTCGATACCACGGTAAAAAAAAGGATTTTCTAAGATTCCATGTACTTGAAACATGAACTTCTTTATTAAAATATTTGAAAAATAGCAAAATGTCATGAGACATACAAAACATGTGCAATAGAGCATAGCACAACACAATAATTGCAATGAATGGTCATAGTGCAACAACTAGTGTCCCCAGACACATTCCAGACTTCCAGGCATCTTTTCAAAAGGTACTGTGCAAAAACAACAACAGTGCAGTAATCTATAGCCACATAGGAAGTGCTATCTTAAAATGTAATTGACTTTTTATTAATATGATTTATCCTCATTTAAGTTTCATTCTCTTTGATGATTTCTTTCCTTATATTGAGCTAAGAGTGTTTTGATCTCAGATATTGATATATTCTTTCCATGTAATCTCATATATTTAGTGTAAATTTAATGATGATAGCCTTAATGTGTTTTTCTATCATTTATCAATATGTAGTCATATGTGCTTCTATGTTGTACTGAATGGGAAAGACAAGTTAATTAATTCATTTTGGGTTCAACTTACTCTGATAATTGTCAGAGTCGGCATAGTAAACAGGTTGTAAGTGCAGAAACTGCAAGTATAGTAATTGTTAGAGGGACGTCCTGTTCAATAAAAGCCAGACAGAAACCTTAATAGGGAAGAAGGTGTTCATTTAAAAGAACAAGTCTGTCAGAAAAGATAAGACTAAACTGCTTTAACCAATGAATTGAGAATGATTAGTTTTCTACTGTATATGGACCAGGAGGTTATAGATAAATGAATATTAAACTGCATGTAGTCAACCAGGGGCGGACTCGGGGAAAAAAGTGGCCGGGAGTTACTGTGTCAGACCGGCCCACTCGGTATTTTTTCTCTCGCATTAATGCATAGTTTATCGCACGTTAATACCACATGGAGCAGACATTTTTATCACAGTGTTTTTAGTGTATAGGTTAAGGACTGTGGTCTTTATAGCAATTTGATTCTTTGAAGACATAAAGATATTTAACTTACTCATCTGAAATTACAAGAGCTCTGCTCTGTGATGTCTTTCCTTGTCTCTCCCCCCTGTGTCACGGTGTGGGTACATCGCACTGGTGAAATCAGAATACCCTTATTTGATTGGCTAAACTGCATCACGTGACGTGATTTACAACGCATTGGTCGTGTTTTTTTTCCGCAAGTGTTGAGTAGGGTAGAGCAGTGGTCCCCAACCACCTGATAGATGTTTTATTTTGAAAAATGACCGGATTCTCTCCCAATTTCATCCGCCTGTGGCTCTTGACACATGTCAAGATGCTTGTCTCGGTCGCGTGATACGTTAATTAAGCCCAAAAACATTTGTAGAGCTTCTTTGCAAAGGGGAAAAGCCCACTAAGGAGACAGAATAAGAGCCTACAACTTATAAGAAAAATAAAGCTTAATTTAACTAATATCAGGAGTCTAATTAAATATCAGGAGTTATTCTGACGCACCAAACCCACTCTGCATAATATGTGACGACAGAGCAGTTAGACTGATGGAAGAGATTAGATGAGTAAAGAAGATGGAAACCATGAGTGTGAATACAGATCGCGAGGAGTAATATAAATCTCAGTCAGTGATTATTTACTTTGGGTATTTAGGTATTAGAGTAAATTTAACGTGTTCCGTGAAGCATAGAATATAGTCGGGGCCGGCGATGTCAGAGGGAGGGCCGGTTGGTGATGGAGGTGGGCCGGTATTGGACCATCCCAACCCCGTCGGCCTACCGGGGATTTCCCCGGTATCCCCGATGGCCAGTCCGCCCCTGTAGTGAACTACTGATGCTAACACACTCCCATCGGCCGAGATTTATTTATTTATTTCTTGCATACGGTCATTATATTGCCTTCACTTTAATTTTGAAATATTCTTGTTTCCGGGTTACCTGTTGTGCTCTGCGTCTCGTTTTAAAGGAAAAAACAAAAAAGGGATTTGCAAAAACGAAATACGGCTCGTTATTCGACTTTGGTTCTGTGGTTTTTCCGTTTTTGAATTTAGAACCAAAACGGAAATACGACCGCCCATTTCCGTTTTCCCGTTTTTTGGTTTGAAACGAAAAACGAGAATACCATGGTATTTCCGTATTTCCGTTTTATCGAATGAACGGTAAAACAGATGACTAAAGCGTACACGGATCCCCCAGGCCTTCAGCCTCAAAAGTGCTTCTATGTGCCGTTTAAAATGAATGGGGACGTGTTCAACCAATCAGATCTTTAGTTTGACATGTTGGGCATATTCTTGAGTGTTAGCAGCCGCTACCCCCAGACCAGCCGGCCTACTCCACCGTCATCGTTACACGTCCAGGTGCTGCTTTGCCGCGAAGTCCAGGGTGTGCTGTGATTGGTCAGTGGGCGAGCACGTGACTAAAGTGAAACTTGCCAGCAGAGCTTAGTTGGAGTAGTACGAGTTCAAATTGAAAGATATGGAAGAAATTATAACATTTGTAGGGTTTTGCTTGGTGTAGTTTATTTATTTTTTGACCTAGCTTTGTTTTTGAACACTCAACGACTGAAGACTATCGTGAAACGAAACTTAACAGCAGAGGCTTGCAGCTCAGCAAATCAAATATGGCCAGCCTGACAAGTTTCCTGACTCTTCCACACACGCAGGGGGCTGAGACGAGGAAAGAGATTGCAGAGCAGTACGATTAGCGTTTGGGTTGTGAAAGTAAAATCATAAGATGGTCTCCTAAAGAGAAGGATCAGCCGTGGCTTGTCGTTGATGGTGTTGAATGATGGTGGGTTCCACAGCCAGACCAGCTGAGAACCACTGTCCTACATGAGCACAGAAAACATTATATTTTCCTGAATTTAAGCTTCTGCATGTTCCAAATGCTCTAGAGTTATTCAAAGGTATTGTAAGCCTCGTACCGAATGGTTTAATACGAGTACATACATAATTACAGCCTTAGAAACGAATAATAGCTGTGGCGCCATCATGTGGTTATAAGGTGGTATTTCAGCTGCATGACAGGAGTGAAGGCCTGGGTATAAAATGCACGGCCCGCCACTGCAAATATGTAGTGCTTCACACAATAAAATACATTTATTTAATTGATAGACATTTGTTAAATGCCTGTGGTAATCATCTTAATTATCATATTTGGATTTGGATAATGAAGAAATTATGAAGAAATTGAATTTTATTTAAGCTAATCAGTTCCAAGGTAAGCTGAAAAGGAATGATTTCCATTAGCAGCTAATTCTACTGCCAACGCTAGCTTGTCAGTGTTAGCCCCTAGTAATCGAGCAGCTGGGATGTAGTTTGAAGTTGGCTTGTTGAATGTAGTACAGGCACACAGGCGGTGCGGGATGTTTGTGGTCCTATATGGGCCTGCACCGCCCTAACCGGTTTGATTACCATCTCATGAAGGTTGCTTATTCAGCCTCCGTTTACCGGAGAGACTCTTAATAGTAGAAGGGCATTCATATTTAATACAGCATGTGTAACATTGTCATTTTATGGTATTGTGTTGCCTGTCTAATGTTAAAATTGAACTTGTTAGCAATCTGATGGTGTGCCCGGCCGACATACTGTCTTTCTGGCTGTGGCAGGCTAGAGTGAAAATACTCGTATCATATGAAACTGGAAAAGGAATCGATTGGTACCAACTGTGTAATGCTAGCTTGTCAGGAAAGGTAACCCCTTCTAAAGTTATGCAACATTTTGGCGAGGGAAGGTGGTCAAGTCAAGGGGTTCCTTGACTTCTCATCTCAAGATGTGGGACTGAAAATGGGTTCTATGGGTACCCACGAGTCTCCCCCATACAGACATGCCCATTTTATAATAATCCCATCCAGTAAGGCAGTAAATAACAAGCAGTTTTTTGCATGCAGTAATTGTGTTATCTTCGCCTATTCCAAAAAGTGTCTCCATACTCGGGTCCTAAACAGTCGTGGAATTGGATAAATTGTATATGACTGGACAGCTGAGACTCTTGTGGATCCAATGAGCTACATTTTGTTCATGTGTGAAGTTGTTAGTCCCAAAACTAGCCATTTCATAGTGAGACAGTTTTTTTAAACTTGACATCACTGTTTTCAAATTAAAAAACAGTCTTTCACCCAGGAGACCATTTTTCATGCCCCATGTGAAATGAGAAGTCAACGTTGGTTTATTTGTCACGTAACTGTAAATCTACAATTATTTTAACCCAAACCACAGCCTTTGCTAAACCTAGCTAAGTAGTTTTTTTGCTTAAACCTTACTAAGTATTTCACAATCTTTTCAACATACAGTTACCTCCTCAAAGGAGATTATATTTTCAGCTCAGTTTTCCTGTTTGTTTGTACACGCATTATAGTAGGTTTCACATTCATTAACATTGCGAGATAAGGTATTTTCGCTTGATTCTTATAGTAACGGAATAATCGCAAAAATGTGTTCCCTACTGGGAAAATTCACGTGAACAGCCCTTCAAATCGGAACAACTCAAAACAGCTATGGTGTTTAAGCAATTAAATACAAGATATCTTCTTTGTATCGTCCACGTTTCAACATCCCTGGACACCTAAAAAGCTCATGAATTGAGTTTTATAAAGGCTAAGTGGAGAGCAGGGCCGTCCTTCAATCAGAGGATCGGCGATTTGATCCCCGGCTCCGGCTAGCTCCGGCTAGTCGCATTTCGATGTGTCCTTGAGCAAGACACTTAACCCCTGTAGCTGTGCCTATGGTATATGAATGAGATAGAATCTGAATTGTAAATCGCTTTGGATAAAAGCATTTTCTAAATGACTGAATGACTGTAATGTAATGTTATCCGTTAGTTCGGGAAGAAGGACCATGCCCCGAACATAGCTCATTTCCTCTGCACAAAGTATTTAAGTACAACGAACCTGTTCACTTTATCTTTGACTCAGTTTCCACATGACGTGCGATTCCCGAACAAAAACCCCAAAACCTCGCTCTCCTACGAGTTCCAGCCGCCCGAACGATGGTCGAAACCACCGCAACCCTTCTCTACCATGCCAACACTCTGACAGTCCCCATATATCCCACATTTCTGAGAGGACAGTCTCCTGACTGAAAAACACACTCACCCAGCGCAATCTCCCCTTCCATCAGTCCGACAGAAAAGCAAAACTTTACAAACTGTTCACAGACTCTCAGCACAACACCACTATCGCTCGCCAAGCCTCCAGAGCACTTCCGGATTCCAGTGGCGGGCCATGTATTTTATACCTGGGCCTTCAGTGCTGTCCGACTACAGTTCCATCTCCTAATAACCTCATTATGGCGCCACAGCTACGGTTATTATTTGTTTCTAGGGGTGTAACAATACACGTATTAAACCGTTCGGTACGAGGCTTACGAACCGAACAATACGTTTCAATAATACTAGTGCATTTGGAAAATGCAGAAGCTTAAATTGTGGGAAATATAATGTTTTCGGTGGACTTTGCTCAAACTGGCAACCAGCTGTCTGACACTCCGACCCCGGAAGAAAAACATTCTACATGCGACGCTAAACTAGATTAGCGGAAAACAATAGCAAACAAACACGCTACACTCTCCCCACAGCGTTTAGCTGTTCTCTACTGATTCAAACAGGGCTAAAGCAATCGCCACACAATCGCCATTTCTCCAGACCATAATTCTTGCTTTGTAAAAGAAAACAAAACCCCAAACAGAGAAGCAAATGTCCGACCCTAACCCTGCGATGACGGGATGCTTCGTAATTAACGGACAATGATGCATATAGTCAGAATCAATGTAATGAACACAATGACAAGAACAAACTCACAAGAACCAGTCACATATATTTATATGACAACAAAGCATGACACATCAATCCAGCAACACTGCAGCGCTAAAACAGTATTCCACCGCACACTAAAGAACACGAGCCATTCAAATATTATTCACATCAGAGGGAACAACTTTAACCATATCATAAAAACGACACGATAGACAGGGCTGCTAGCTGTGGGGTTGACTGACCCTGTCCAGCTTTTCCTGAAATGTCCTTCTCCAGAAGTCTGTTTCTCCTCCTTCAGCCATTGAGTGTTAAAAAAACAAAAGCTAGGTAAAAAACTTCTTACATATCTTTCAACTTGAACTGTTACTACTAATACTAACTTCTGCAAGCTGCTTCAGCTTCAAAACAGTCACGCTAGCCCACTGACCAATCACGGCGCACGTTAATGCTGACGTACTTGTAGGCCAGCTAGAAGGCTCTGGCACGTCAAAGAATACGCCCAACATGTCAAACTAAAGATCTGATTGGTTGAAGACTATGACAATCAACAATATCGTCCGCATTCACTTAAACTGCAAAGGGATTCACTTGTAATTCTGCAGGCCTCGAGCCTCCCTTCTTACCTAGAGACAGGGCCTCTCTAGGTAAGAAGAGAGGCCCGAGGCCTGCAGAATTACAAGTGAATCCCTTTGCAGTAGGGGTGAAATCTGATTGGATAAAAGCTCTACTTAAAACAAGCTGCACTGGAAGCAGAACAACAGAGGGAGACAGTAGCTGTGCAATGAGAAAATAAGCTAATGGGAAAAATATTTTTATAAATTATAATACATGTAGTGTATTTAAGAAAAATATTAAATTATAAAATAGCTCTAACTTTGTGATTCTGTTTAGGCCAGCAGAGAAGGCCTTGCTGGCCCTGACGGCCCACCACTGCCGGATTCCAAAGGCCGCTACGCCGATGACGACACAGCGCATTCCACGGCCGGAGAAGCCCAGCCATCCACATCAGCCCTTCCAGAGGGCCAGGTTGTATTGCACCCCCTCCAAACTCACCTTGCAGTCTCTTTTACACAGTCTTCATTACCATCCCACGCACATGCATCCCTTCATCCCAGCATCCTTTTCTCTTCCTGCCCCACTACCTTGGCCAACTTTGCTCCTTCCAACATGATACCGGCTACCTCAGCTGCTCAGACCGCTCCAACAGCAGGAATCCATGGCAGAGTCACCGGCCAACACCCCTTGTTTCCTACTGTTTAAGCTTTTCCCCCTCCCTTTCATCCGGCCACCACATTCATCTTAACACCTCTGCCTTTCGCCTCAGCTTCTCGTAAACAAAGCCCCACCATTTACCGCAGCCTGCCTCCCGCAGTCCCCCCAGCATCCATCACTCCTAAATGGTAAATGGACTGTACTTGTATAGCGCTTTTCTAGTCTTCCGGCCACTAAAAGCCACCTGCCCACCAGAACTATCTAACATTCATACAACATTCACACTTCGTAGGCACAGCTACGGGAGCAATTTGGGGTTAAGTGTCTTGCCCAAGAACACATCGACATGGACTAGCTGAGCCAGGGATCGAACCGCCGATCCTTTGATGACCCTGGACGACCCTGCTCTACCACTGAGCCACAGTCGCCCCTAAACCAGCCACCAACCAGCCAACCACCCTCGGCCCTCAACCCTAGCTTCCGCCTTAAAGAACCACACAGACTGCCAGTTCACTAGCTTCCTCATACAAAGTTTCACACACGGCTTCCACCCAGGTTTGCAGGTGAAGCCAGAATCTTCCTTTACGTGTAAAAATATGCAATCAGCCATCTCCGAGCCCGATACAGTCGACAAGCTCCTGGCTCAGGAAGTTAAAGACTCATACATGATCAGCCCACTCACTAGCCCACCGTTTCCCCATATTCAGAATCAGTCCTATCGGCATAGCTACTAGGGGTGGGAATCGCCACAGGTCCCACGATACGATATTATCACGATACTGCGATATTATCACGATACTGCGATATGCTGAGTATTGCGATAACATATATTGCGATTTATTACTTTTTTCAACTTCAAATTATGTCCCCAAAGGAAAACTGTGTTAACATGTTTTATCTAATAAGATAAAGTTTTCAGTCTGTTCATCTCACTTCAATCATTTTTATTGCAGCAAAATGGGATTGTCAAGCAGACAGACTGACCAACACTGTCATAAAAACCTGTACGATATAAGAGTTATATAACTCAGTATAACTTGCGATGCGTGGACGTCGAGGGCAGAGAGACAGTTATGCGCTGCACTCTCCCCATGAGCCTGGCTACTGTTGGCAGATTTAACCCCCGTTGTGAGGACAGATTGAGCGTGTGAGTGAAACACTTCACATGCAAGAATCCCGCTAACTGAACGGCAACGCCCACGTTAGAAGCGCTGTCGGTTACAACCACCAGGTTTTTTGTCGGCAATACCCCATTCTTGTGCTGCATTTTGCCAGAGGTCTGTCATGTGACTTACGTGTACTGCTCTAGTTTGGAGAACGTGAGACAGCAGTCGCCAGTCCTCTGAGATATTGTGCTGTTATAGTCACATAGGAATCCACTGCGCTTGACGTCCACGCATCGCAAGTTAATGCAACTCTTTCTGCTGCACTCAAAGATTGCTCCACTTTAAGCTTCACTTCTCTGTAGAGCTTGGGCACGGCTGTGTTCGGTGAAAAAACGCCACGTCATGTGTCATATCCATGTGTCATATATCCATGTCCTTCTTCCTTTCCTTGTTAAAAAATCCAAAAGAAGTCCAGACGTCTGATTTAAATGCGGACGGCGCATTTCTGATTTCTTTCTCCGATGTCTCTATCTTTGTTTTGAATCAACTTCCCACCAATCACGCTGACCGGGACCTCTGCTGACCTCACCAGAAAACAACTCAGCACCATCTAGTGGACTGAAAAAGCAATTTATTTAATTTTTCTAGTACCAAAAAGATTATAGTTTATATAATAAAAGATCGATACTTGGCTTCCGTGTATCGATACAATATCGCCACGCAAAATATCGCAATACTATGCTGTATTGATTTTTTCCCCCACCCGTAATAGCTACTAGGAAATATTCAGGAAAAAAGAGACTCATCATAGACTTCTCATCTACCTACGGCTCTACCGTCCCAAGCATCAACAGCCTAATCCCCAGCCTGGACTACTCCATGCAGTACACCACAATTGATCACGCCACATCCCTCATCCGCCTCACAGGTCAAGGAGCCGAGGAATTCCAGGCAATGAGTTCTTCTACAACGACCACATCACCAAGCCGGAAGACATCCAGCTTTTCACACCCTCCTGTTCATGCAGAAACTAACTTTGCCCCTCGAACACTCTTATCATAACTCTTATCATACCTCACCGGATGGAATAGCTTCAAAGCTTTTCACGCCTCCCTCAGCCTTCCATTCCCATCACTCGACATCCTGACCCTTACAAACTTCATTGCATTCGCCCATTCCCTCCTCAAGATCAAGTCTTCCACCATATGGGTCTACAAAAGCAGAATTAACGGAATTATCGTCTATCACCTCAAACACAGCAAGACCAACCAATCTGGACGACCTCAGCCCATCTACCTCTTCCGACTAGACTCATACCTAAATCCATATGAATCCATCCGCAACTACATAAACTCAAGATCAGCCAGTCGGAAAAGGGGCTACGCGATCCTGGTTTTACCACCACTTCCGCTATATCTTATCCAGATCCGGAATATCCCCCTGATTACATAATTTGGCAATTGGTATTCCACTGCGTACCTCTCCTACATCCGCTCCAACCTGAACGACATCAGAAACGCCAACCGGCACCTGCCTTCATGAAGCTGTCTCTTGGGGACTTTGCATGACCAGAGATTCTGAAGAGACGTTCCCCCCTCAAGAGTCTCCACTCCCCCCGTTCCAACCAGTCACTGGACGCCAGCGGTCCTCACCGCTCCCATTCAACCTTCTTTCCACGACCCCCTCTACCTCCTCGTTTCTTCTTCCCTACATCCTTTCGTCCCTTACCTTTCATCCCTCGACCCCCATCCCCTATCCAGCATCCCTTCATCCCTCGACCTCCATCCCTAACCATACATCCCTTCATCCCTCGACCCCCATACCTTTGTACCAGACACACTGGATAGTTGAAATCAAAGCTTTATTCTAAACTGAACACACAACAGGTAACGGTCTTGGATATGCACAGGTGTAGAATCCCACACGGTGGAACGCCAAGCCGTCAAGGGAGAAGGCAGACAGAACCCCGAGGAAGCAGAGGCAGAATCTCGTGGTCGGGGACAGAAGGCTGAATTGTTTACCGGGGCAGAGGCAAGGCGGAGAAGTCCAAACAGGCAGGGTCGGTAATGGGAAATCAGTCGGAGGGTATTCGCTGGAAGGTCTGGCATGAATATGGAGAACGATCTGGCAGTGAGTGTGTGTGAGACTGGGGTCTAAATAGTGAGTGCAGCAGAGTGAGCAGGTGAGAGTGATGAGGTGGGTGTGACTAGCAGGTGCACTGAATGAGCTGATTAGGTGAGTGAGAGATAGACAGGATAGAAGTGGCAGAGCTGTGACAACCTTACCCTATTTCCCTCCATCCCACGACCCCATCCCTTCCTCCCTCAACCCCTTTACGCTTCCTAAATCTAACCCTCTCTATCCATCATGCAATAAACCATTTGAAACCCATATCGTTATTAGCGTGGTCCTTGTTAGTGAATTAAAAGAGTGTGGTCTAACATACAGTGGGTACGGAAAGTATTCAGACCCCTTTACATTTTTCACTCTTTGTTTCATTGCAGCCATTTGCTAAAATCAAAAAAGTTAATTTTATTTCTCATTAACGTACACGCAGCACCCCATCTTGACAGAAAAAAACAGAAATGTAGAAATTTCTGCAAATTTATTAAAAAAGAAAAACTGAAATATCACATGGTCATAAGTATTCAGACCCTTTGCTCAGTATTGAGTAGAAGCACCCTTTTGAGCTAGTACAGCCATGAGTCTTCTTGGGAATGATGCAACAAGTTTTTCACACCTGGATTTGGGGATCCTCTGCCATTCTTCCTTGCAGATCCTCTCCAGTTCCGTCAGGTTGGATGGTGAACGTTGGTGGACAGCCATTTTCAGGTCTGTCCAGAGATGCTCAATTGGGTTTAGGTCAGGGCTCTGGCTGGGCCAGTCAAGAATGGTCACAGAGTTGTTCCGAAGCCACTCCTTTGTTATTTTAGCTGTGTGCTTAGGGTCATTGTCTTGTTGGAAGGTGAACCTTCGGCCCAGTCTGAGGTCCAGAGCACTCTGGAAGAGGTTTTCTTCCAGGATATCTCTGTACTTGGCCGCATTCATCTTTCCTTCAATTGCAACCAGTCGTCCTGTCCCTGCAGCTGAAAAACACCCCCATAGCATGATGCTGCCACCACCATGTTTCACTGTTGGGATTGTATTGGGCAGGTGATGAGCAGTGCCTGGTTTTCTCCACACATACCGCTTAGAATTAACGCCAACAAATTCAATCTTGGTCTCATCAGACCAGATAATCTTATTTCTCATAGTCTGGGAGTCCTTCATGTGTTTTTTGGCAAACTCTATGCGGGTTTTCATATGTCTTGCAGTTAGGAGAGGCTTCCGTCGGGCCACTCTGCCATTAAAGCCCCGACTGGTGGAGGGCTGCAGTGATAGTTGACTTTGTGGAACTTTCTCCCATCTCCCTACTGCATCTCTGGAGCTCAGCCACAGTGATCTTTGGGTTCTTCTTTACCTCTCTCACCAAGGCTCTTCTCCCACGATTGCTCAGTTTGGCTGGACGGCCAGGTCTAGGAAGAGTTCTGGTCGTCCCAAACTTCTTCCATTTAAGGATTATGGAGGCCACTGTGCTCTTAGGAACCTTGAGTGCTGCAGAAATTCTTTTGTAACCTTGGCCAGATCTGTGCCTTGCCACAATTCTGTCTCTGAGCTCCTTGGGCAGTTCCTTCGACCTCATGATTCTCATTTGCTCTGACATGCACTGTGAGCTGTAAGGTCTTATAGAGACAGGTGTGTGCCTTTCCTAATCAAGTCCAATCTGTTTAATTAAACACAACTGGACTCCAATGTAGAAGTAGAACCATCTCAAGGAGGATCAGAAGAAATGGACAGCATGTGAGTTAAATATGAGTGTCACAGCAAAGGGTCTGAATACTTATGACCATGTGATATTTCAGTTTTTCTTTTTTAATAAATTTGCAAAAATGTCTACATTTCAGTTTTTTTCTGTCAAGGTGCTGCGTGTACATTAATGAGAAATAAAATGAACTTTTTTGATTTTAGCAAATGGCTGCAATGAAACAAAGAGTGAAAATTGTAAAGGGGTCTGAATACTTTCCGTACCCACTGTATGCATATGACCATACATTTTCAACCTCTTCATTATTAAAATTAGCATTGTGATCCATATTAATTCATATTTAACTGGCCGCGCTCCCTCAGCCCACATCACTTCCGGCTTTTTTTTAATGCCGAAATAAAAAAGTCTTACAAAAACGATTCCAGATGTCACATATCTATGTATATATTTTTCAAACAATCTGGTGCCTACATCATTTTTGTTTACTGGGGGCTCTAACCTGCAAGTTGCTCTTTAGGTCATAGTCTTTGGCAAATACACACACACACACACACACACACACACACACACACACACACACACACACACACACACACACACACACACTAACTGTACTCACTGCAACATTATAGATGGCCATGCCCACAGCTCGGTGGTCATTGATCTTCTCTGTGGAGATGGACTTGGTCTCATAGGCCAGGAAGATGCCAAGCAGCAGCAGTAAACCTTTATAACCATAGACCACACCTGCAGAGAGGAAACAAGATAGCAGCTGTGAGAAATTATGGAACTGTTTGTACTGCTATATATTAAGAGAGTGTAGAGTTAGTTCTCACAGTACAAAGTCTTACATCTTAAAAGCCAATACCGGTTATTTTACATTTTCCAAATTATATGTTACACTGATTGCTACTCACCCAGCCATGTGTTCATCTTTTCTGAGCTGCAGTGCTCCAGTAAAGGCTGGATCAAAACATCCAGATCTCCTTTGGGGGCTTCCCTGGTGAATTTCTGCTTACATACAATCAACATGAACACGTAGGTGAAGAACAGCAATACACTACAACTTCAACAGTAAACATACATGACAAAATCAATTTAAATTTAGGTTAAATACATTTGGTCATGCCAAAATGAAAATGTGTCGAATTAATTAATTGAGTAATAGATAAGTCAAATGACAGCAAATTTATTTTATTCATTAATTTATTATATAACAATTTGTAAAAAAAAACAATTTGCGCAAAATTCAATAATGAATTCAAAAGTAGTGTATTGCGCACTTTTATTTTAAAAGTATTGCTATATGAACAAAAGTGCAATAACATTTGGTTTGCAAACACTTTAAACAAATCAGGTTCTTTTTAACAGCAGTATTCCCTTTACACAGTAGCAGTTAAAATACAGTTATAATGATTCTGATAATAGATATTCAGCCGGTGCTTTATTTTCATGTGTGTAAGAGATGCAATTTGAAATATAATTCTTGAAAACTGCAAACCTATCCTACGTCATGTTTTTTTTTTTTTTGTTAAATTCTCAGTAGCGATAACTAAATGATATGCTTATTATACATATTCCAAACAAAGGCGTTAATTAATTAATGCTTTAACACGATAATAATGAGTAAACTTGCCCAGCCCTAATAAAAATGCAAAATATTTTCAAATTAAAAAAAATATTTTTCGTTTTTAAGGTCACTAATGTTTGTTGACACATTCTCACCCCAATCCGTCCAATACCACCAAATACCAATTTTCACAAAAGAAGCCTGATGGAATCCTGCCATTCATGAAACATTTATTGGAAATGTTCGAAAATTACGAGTGCGGTGTCTGTTCAGAACGGTCGAATGTTTGGCCTGTGGTGTTGCTGCCTGCAGCTTTCTGGAGAACCGCTCATACAAACAACTTCTTACTCAACACTGAGCTTCCTTTGAGTCAGGAGCCCTACCCCTGCCAAATAATAACACCAGAAATACAGTTTGGTTCAGGAAAAAACACCAGGAGCAGACTTTACACTAAGGGAAGGTAGACAACCTGGCCATGAGGGCCCAACTGTAAGGGCCCCAAACAAATATAGATTTATTATGATAATTAGATAGTAAATATATTCAATTATGTTACTATTGTAAGTCATTGTACGCCAAAATATCTTACAAAAGGCCCCAAAAGCACTAACAAATATGCAACTCAACTGTACACTACTCACTGTGTACTTCTACTTCAGAAGATCATGTTGTAGTACTACATTTACCTGACAGGGAGATTACATTGCAGATTCAGACTTGAATCAAAATATAATAATTTGACAGTGGTGGGCCGTCAGGGACAGCTAAGCCTTCTCTGCTGGCCTAAACAGAATCACAAAGCTATAGCTATTTTATAATTTAATAATTTTTCATAAATACACTATATGTATTTTAATTATTTTTCCCATTAGCCTATTTTCTAATTGCACAGCTCCTGTCTTCCTCTGTTGCTCTGCTTCCAGCCTGCAGTGCTGCTTCCAGTGCAGCTTGTTTTAAGGAGAGCTTTTATCCAATCAGATTTCACCTCTATGTCTCTAGGTAAGGAGAGAGGCCCGAGGTCCTCTAGGTAGACTTTGCAGATTAAAGTAAATGGGGACGATATTGTTGATTGTCATAGTCTTCAACCAATCAGATCTTTAGTTTGACATGTTGGGCGTATTCTTTGACGTGCCAGAGCTACCGAGGTAGTCTACAAGTACGTCAGCATTAACGTGCAGCTCAGTAATAACGTGCGCCGTGATTGGTCAGTGGGCTAGCGTCACTGTTGTGATGCTGAAGCAGCTAGCAGAACTTAGTAGTAGTAGTAGTAAGAGTTCAAGTTGAAAGATATGTAAGAAGTTATGACATTGACATGACATTTTTAGCGTTTTGCTTGGTGTAGATTCTTTTTTTTTTTTTACCTAGCTTTGTTTTTTTAACACTCAGTAGCTGAAGGAGGAGAAACTAATTTCTCGAGAAGGAGATTTCAGGAAAAGCTGGACATCGTAAGAAAGGGTCGGCCAACCCCACAGCTAGCAGCCCTGACCCAGCCAGGAAAAGGATTTGTACGAATGGTATTTCTGGCTGACAGCGTCGGAGAAGCGTTGCACATTTTATGGCTGGGAATGCGTTTTATTTGAGACTGACCGTCTTGGTGTTTGGAGCTAAGCTGGATTTGCTAACCTGAGGTGGCTAACCAAGGCAGCAACACGACACCATAGCACGACAGAACACTTACAAGCTACGGTGCTTTTGACAGCTTTTGCTGAGACCCGAGTGGATCTACAACTCAACGAACATGTTCGCAGGAGGACCTCTGGCTGGAACTGAACCGCACCGATGTTCTGTACAACCGCGGTATTAAACTCTTTGTAATCAAAGAAAGGAGGATGGACTTTGTCTTTAAGTGAACAGCAGCTTTGGTAAGTGAAGTGCTTTTGTGTTTTTACATCTGCAGAAGCGTCACTACTGTATTAATTTGTCTATCGTGTCATTTTTATGATATGGTTGATATTGTTCCCTCTGATGTGAATAATATTTGAATTGTGCTCTTTGATTGATTTGTCATGCTTTGTTGTCATATAAATATATTTGATTGGTTCTTGTGAGTTTGTTCTTGTCATTGTGTTAATTACATTGATTTTGACTATATGCATTGTCCGTTAATGACGAAGCATCCCGTCATGCGCGTCATGTATCTGCACTCTGCAGTTAGTGTATTTGTAGACCTGTGTTGAGCTTCATTTTTACACGAAACAAATAACCTGTAGGGGTTAGGGTTCTGACATGTGCGAAACCTGTTTGAGGTTTCGTTTTCTTTTACAAAGCAAGAATCATGGTCTGGAGAAATGCGTTGTCTGTTACGTTGGGTGGGTTGCCAGGTTGAACGCAGTGGCTCCACTGAGAGAACATTATATTTCCCACAATTTAAGCTTCTGCATTTTCCAAATGCACTAGTATTATTCAAACGTATTGTTCGGTTCGTAATGCGTACCGAACCGTGAGCCTCGTACCGAATATGTGTATTGTTACACCTCTAATAACCTGTAGCTGTGGCGTCATAATGAGGTTATTAGGAGGTGGTTCAATTGTAGTAGGACAGCACTGAAGGCCCAGGTATGAAACACACGGCCCGCCACTGCAATTTGATTATGCATTATTAATACATTCATATTAATTATACTATCCAGCATCATAATAGAATTGAAAGCTCCACCTTGAACAGATGTTAAGTAAATTTAAGTACATTGTGCGGCTAATGGCTCTCTTTGACTTTTCACTTAAAATAGAGGTTTTGAATGGGAAGGACTTTTACTGTGTGGTATTAGTAGTTTCAGTATTAATAGTTTCACGATTATTAGTTTTACTTCAGTAGGCTACTTCTTCTACCACTACCAATACCATAGAGACATTGGTGAAATACACTTACCGTATTTTCCGCACTATAGGGCGCACTGGATTATAAGGCGCACTGTCAATGAATGGTCTATTTTCGATCTTTTTTCATATATAAAGCGCACCAGACTATAAGGCGCGGGTGCTCTGAAGAAATCTGTAGATTCTCCACTTCCGTGTCCGTATTCTCACGAGATAGTACGAGACTCACACAGCGAGATGTGATGCATATGACGAGTTTATGACGAGCTTACAGTTCATCATGTGACGATCTGGGGGACGGACTGTTTACATCGTGTAGTGTAGCTTGTTAGCTCGTTAGTTAGCACGTCTGCTAACGGCAGCGTTCTGAGACAGCTGTAGCTTTATGATTACAGACATGTAAACACACAGAATAAATAATGGCCATCAGTGAGAAACTGAGTTGTGTTGTGAGAACAAGTGAACAGCTGGGCAGGTGTCTTGAGAGATAGAGGCAGATTACCCCTAGCTTGTTAGCTCGTTAGTTAGCACGTCTGCTAACGGCAGCGTTCTGAGACAGCTGTAGCTTTATGATTACAGACATGTAAACACACAGTTAGTGGAGTCTGCGTGACTCACACAGCGAGCTATGATACTTATGCATGCTTATGCTTACACCTCGTCCAGAACTACCGGTGAGACTCCTGACTACGGTAGCCGTAATGCTGCAAGCGGTGCAGCTTTGTAGTTTACCAAAGTCGTACTAAAACATTTTGACAGAGCGCCGTGTACCACACAAAATCGCTTCGAGGTCAGTAAACACAACCAGAATTAATCCATATATAAGGCGCTCCGGATTATAAGGCGCACTGTCGTTTTTTGAGAAAATTAAAGGCTTTTAAGTGCGCCTTATAGTGCGGAAAATACGGTAGTCACTTGTTTGACATAACCACCGTGGTTATAAAGCATGGATTTAAACTTTAAACAGCAGTTTTTTTGCTGACTTAAATGTAGACACCGAAGTACTCACAGTAACACAAGTGAAAGACATTCTGGTTTGATTCTGCTTCCAGTTGGCTATCCGCTCATGTTGACTCCAATGAGGAAGAGTTTGGTTGTAAAGTGAACTGCAGTCAATGAGCCATGGTCTGCCCTCTGCAGCCGACATACGGGACTCTAAATTCAGAGCCTTGCAGACCTGCCCCATCAAAGTTTATTAATATCGAAAGTGTCCATACTGCACCAAATTTGACAAAGCACCCCCTTGGGTCCCCAGCAATACACCAGCTATCAGTAAAGTAGATCAGACGAGCAGTTCTCGATACATGCGAAGGACAGACAGATAGACAGAAATTTCTTGTTTTCGAGTTAGATTCCAATTCAAATGTTTAGGTTGCACATTGTCTTCCAATTTGAAAAAATATGTATGTTCGTTATGGCAGTGTTATGTTTAGGAGTACACCAAAACATTATCAGGGGTTCTTATTTTCATTTTGGCAGTAATCATTGACATTTTCATTTTGTCATACATCATGCAAGATGGAGTTTCACTTTGACTAAATTATTTTATTTTAATATCGGCATTCATAAGCTTCCGTAATTTGTATGCCTCTATTTGTTTTATAACGTCTTTCTCCCCAATCAACCTTACTATTAACTAGACAGACCAAATACTTTAAGGTAATAGATTTAAAATCTCTTTTTAGCCCAGTTACGAATAAATAACAAAATGAATGGATTGGTCATACCTCCACTGTGACATGCAAAGGATCCACGATCTGCCAGATCATGAGAGACAGGATGTCGATGCTGAGCAGAACACCTACAGTAGCGTAGAGTTTCCATGGTTCCAGGTGCTGCTGGGAAACAGGGAGGTGATGGTCACTGCAGCAGCATGGCAAGGGATCAGGAAAAGGCACAAATCCTCTCTTTCTGATTTTGTGAGGGAGGGAGTTATGAAGCCATAAATAGACTTGCCTAAGCTGGACGAGAAAACAATGATCCATCACTAACTGAAGCCAATTCAATCTGCCCTCAAAGCACTGGGCCATGACAGGAAAAGAGACAAAGAGGCAATACTGATGAGAACGCACAACTCCCTGACTCAGTCAATAAATAAAGGTGTTCCTTTATGTATTCAGCTTTAAAGAAAGAAACATTTTGTGGAAACAGATCACTATAAAGTGGTTATAGATTTTCTTGCATTAGATCAAAGATTTCTGGTTATTCAGCTGGAGAGAATATTCTTATTTGTGCAGAATCTTCCATTTTTCAAGCATGCTAGTCCTTATTAGGAAGCATTGCAATGGCCTGTGTCCTCATAGTGGAACTAAAAGCTGAGTATCTCTATGAAATTACGTTCATATTGGACAAATTTGCAATGAACTATTCACATCCAATGCTAATGTTAAGTGCCAATACAATAATGCATGGTGGAGGGATGTGTAGCACATCTGACATTCACAACATTAAGTTTCCCTTTCACTTTGTGGGGGTTCCGTTTGGCCCTTCTGAATCATTAGCATAAATATTATCAGCAAATTGAATCAGCCAATTGAATGGCCGTTATCAGTGGATAACGGCCATTCAATTGGCTGATAACATTGAAAATAGATGTTTCAATAACTCCCATTGAAAAGTTTAGGGACGGGGCTGTGAGTTGCACTTTGGGCACGTTTCTAACTTACATTTGCCAAACCAACCACTTAGTCTCATCCTTGGAGCCTTCTTTTTTGTAAAATAAAAATGTACTTTTTGAAAATGCTTCTGAGAAAGCATACCTTTGTGTGTATGGTCCAAGTTATGTTTCATTTTTACCCAAACCTCTAACTTTTTATCCCTATCCCTAAAATTGGGACTGTACCAATGTAATAGGTTTTGATTATAAGTTCAGGGTCAAATTTCCTCAATTGATAGAACCACCTAAGAACGAGATTGATGTATCAGACTTGATCAGCCCGTACTGTGCTTACATTTTTCATTTACTTTGTAATATAGAGTAATGGGGGGCTACACACTTACTTGTAGACCTGGAGTTTAATTAATGTAACTTCTATTTTGCCTTGAATGACTGAATAGAAGACTATTGCAATCACAGTGAGACGAAAGTTTGCAAAGGTAATGCCCACCCAGAGCCCGGTTCTGCCCAAGGTTTCTACCCGGGACTTTTCTCTTGCCAATGTGGCCCCTGTGATTGCTCATGGGGGGATGTTGGTTCTCTGTAAATTAAAGAGTATGGTCTAGACCTGCTCTATATGAAGAGTGTCTCCACATAGATTCTGTTATGATTTGATAGTAGATAATTCAATTGAATACAATGTTTTTGTTAGATGTGTGTTAGTGAAAAGCAGCAAATTGCTGAGCCTTCTTTTAACTTCCTCAATGTTGTCATCACTTAAACTAGTCTCTACTCGCCTCAGAAAATTGAAAGAGAAAACATTAGCAGCCAAAGGGTTTTTTCCCCTCCCCCTGTGCATGTCTATCTGTGTCTGTATGGCGTGTGTCGGGAGCTCCTCTCCTGGCTCCCAGTTACCTCTGATTACCCACAGCTGCATTCCATCAAGCTCATCACTCTGCAGGATATCAACTCTGTTCTTCAGTCACCCATCGCCAGATTATTGTTGCAACCACCAAATTTGCTCCACACTTTGTCAACATTTAGGTTCATCCATTACTGATTGTTACAACATGTAGTTGTTACAGAAACAGAAGTTCCCCTTGTGTCTTCTCCATCCTCAGAGAGATGGGCTACAGCAGCCATGGCATGGGCATTACGTGAGTTAAAGGGAACTCAACCAGTTTTGACAGAGCCCCCTTGATAAAATAATCCCAACTGATAGGGTTACCCAACTAAGGATGTTCATAATCAGTAATAGTTATCTCTCTGCTGGGAAGATTTCTGCTCTTGCCTCACAGCAGGAGTGTCCGATCTAAGACGTCATGTCTGACGTGTCCCATAGAGGAGACAGGAGAGGGAGGAAGGGGGTTGAGGATGGAGAACTAGGCCAGATTGAAAGAGTTCACTGGCCAAGCCACACGACAAATAGATGCTACAGAATGCTCAACGGCGAGCTATCCCATTGTGGGCCAACTATTGAAGCTGGGCAGAGAGTAAAGATAACACATGATTGGGGAATACATCATCGTTGGCAGGGGAGCTTGCCCTTGAAGAGGATGATGATTAAGCAAAGCCTAACCCCCCTTGGCTTGACAGAAACGCTCCTTAATTGGACTCAATTGTTCGTAAATCCATTGCTTTAAATCCCTGCAACATTTACCTTCCTCTTGTCCTTCTTCTCATCCTTTTTGGTGAAGACAGTGTGGACCCACCAGATCTTGGTGAACATGCTGCCGTAAGCGAGGCTAAAACCCAGACCGAGCAGCCACAGCCGAAACTAGCAGAGAAGAAAATCAATGAAATATTTCATAATTAAATTGATTAATATATTAAACAGATTAATCAGTCATTCTCCATCATTAATCCCTGTTTGAGTTTAATAGCCTTTCAGAAATGACCTTGAAATGAAAATAACCTTCTCTATGGCTTGCTATCTCTTACCTTAAACTCTGTAATACAGCAGTGATGCTGTATGTCTGCCTTTACTGTGGTGGACAAGAATCAGAAGACTGATGACATGAGGAAAGGTAAGAGCTTAAAGTCTTTAAACTACAGAATATTTGTGGAAATTAAACAAGTTTTGTTTTGGATCTGATCTCCTTTCTGTGGAAATAACACTTTCATATGTAATGGTAGCCAGCAGTTCACAGTGATATAATAATGACATACCAACAATACAATAATAACAATAACAGACATGTTAACTTGGACTGGACTGATTCACCAAAAGATTTCACTGGTATTTCTGACTTCTATGCATTTTATGGTCAAAACTCCAAAGATTTCTGATATGCCCGAATGGCATTAAGCCAGGGTCCAGATTTGTGATCACCCCCCACATCTCTCTAGCAATCAGTACCCCAGCTCCCATGTTAAGTGAAACTGACATTGGCGAGACAAATAGATCACTACTTACTGATTGGTTTGGGTACTACATTAAATACACAATAGCTATTGTCAGGCACATTTTAAGTGAACGTTTGAAATGTCGCAAAACAAATGTGATTAAGGCACATTTCTATCAACAGAATAGAACATTTCTATCCAAAAGAATAAACTCAGCTACAGCATAGTTTGGTCAGAATTTGACACAAGAGGCTTGCATGTCTGTAATCCGCCCATAAACAGAGTAGAAGAAGAAGACGACATCCAACCATATCCACCCCATCTACGAGAGGAAAATGTGATGGAGGTATGGAGGAATTTGTTTAAACTGTGCACGTTTTAATTCTTCTTTCAAGTCGTGGCCATGTTGACCTGGGACAAAGACAAGCATTCACACGTTATGGGAATATCAGAGAAGATGAGCCGTGTTGAGCATATATTAACTCTAGTCACTAGGGGCCACTAACAGGGTTTTACCCTTATTTGCTGCCAAGGAATAGTTCAACGTTATATACACTTTGCTTCCTTCCAAGAGTGAAATGAGAAGATCCATGTCAATATAATATCCGTGCAACATTAATACTCACTAATTAACATGTTGTAAAAACAACAATCTGTGCTGGAACAACACATTCTCACTCCCAACTCAACCGATACCAAGACTTGGTCAATTGCACTAAGCTTCAAAATATGATGCTCTTGTACCTCTACTGTTTTGGACCATAAGCTGTATAAAATATTGATGAAGTGTCTGTGACATTACTCGCAGGTTTATGAAGGGCAGTTGTGAAGCTCAAAGTAGATGGCTCCGGCTGCTGCCATCTTGTCATTGACGACACAGCCTTACTCCCGGCTAATCCATAAATTGGCAAATAGGTGGAATGTTGGTGGAGCTGAGGCGTCCCAGATGATGCATCAGAGCAACAGCTAGCAGCAGGCGACCTGAGACAGTACCCACCTTTCACTTAAAGCAAACACACCCTTTAATAAACATAACCTTATTAAGCCTTAATGTAATGTAAGCAGATGAGTTTTATAAAAAAAAAATCACCCTCCGTTTAGTTGTCATGAGGAGGGATATTAGCTATAGAGACCAAAACTGTTTCATGTACCAGGGTGTAAACATGTTTATTTCTGCTGTAAAGTTGATCATTTTGAAAATGGCTAGGGAGACGCGGTCAACATGGTTTGTCTATTCTTTAGCATTTCGTGACGCAATCATGTTTTTATTCAGATTCTCCAAAATATCAAACATGTTTAAGATTATAGGGGCGGTCTCGATGGGGCTGCGAACATTTCGGGAGGTTTAAGACTGGATATGTAAACCCCTCACATTATCAGATAATCAGGGCCAAACATCGTTACTGACCGAGGTCCCGGACCAGATTTTGCCCTAAATGCCAAGCTATGAAGTTCTACGTGGACATAAGGATGACAATAGTAAAGGAGGACGTCAGGTGACGTAGAATAAAGAGTGATCAAGTTTGCGTAGGGAGGAGTCGGGGTGGATGGATGGGTGAGAAAAACATGCGGCTTTCACCCAGGAGACGGTGTTCGTGTCCTGTATGAAACCAAAAGTCAAAGTGGACTTAGGTTACATAATGTTATGTGACATACTTGTGCAAAATAGCCTACTACTTAAGTATGTCTGTTACAACTACGTAACAAACACTATCTTTTACTAAACCTAACCAAGTACTTTTGTTGCCTGAAACCTAACCAAGGTGTTTTATGTGAAGACAGAAGTTTTGTTTAGAAGTAGTGTGTGTGTTTGGGGGTGTGTGGGTGTAATGAGCGGCAACTCACATGTGCAAAACATAGGGGTACGTAGAGTGTCATAGTTGGAAGCTTAAGACCACTGACCAAACAACACCCCTAAACAGGAGATTACACCCCAGACAAGATGCTGATGTTGAGTGTCCTAGACACGGGGATATTATATAATTGTGCTTAAGTGACATGATTGTCAACATCTTTACTGTTTTAGTGGAGATATCTTTTAACTTATCCTCTTCATCAGGGTATCTGGACACAGCACAATTTGAATTGATTTAAAAAACAACTGCAAAATGAAAAAAATGCTATCAAGCTAAATATGTTTGATATGATGATTTTGACATATGACTGTGACTGACACTTAACCCCAAATTTCTCCCGCAAGCTGTGCCTGTGATGACATGACATGTAGTGTTAAAGCCCTTTGAGTGGTCGGAAGACTAGAAAAGCTCTCTATAAGTACAGAACAAAAATCAAAACATTATGTTTGGAGCAAGGGCAAAGTTCCAAAAACTGTAGTCCTTCAAATGTCAACTTGAGGCAGGTTCCAAAAGGTAGTCAATCCCCATAGACCCCCGTTAAAATGACCAACTTTACTGCAGAAATAACCATGTTTACAGCCTGGTGCAAGAAATGTTTTTGGTCTCTATAGCTAACTTTTCTATTCATGATTCATTCAACTCGTCCATTTTAATTATTTTAAGTCATAAAGTTCGGCATAATAATTGAGGACATGTTCGCTTCAAGTGACAGGTGGGTGCTAGCTGTCTCCTCTGATGCCTTAGCTCCACCGACGTTCCACCTCTGCCCATTTTTAGATTAGCTGCGAGTTATCACTGTCATCACTGCCAAGATGGTGATTGCCGGAGCCACCAACTTTGAGCTTCACAACGGCCCTTCAGAAACATATGGGTGACATCATGGAGACTATGGTTTGAGCAACTCTGAAAGTGTACCTGGCAGACCATGGGGAACTGCCTCCTGTGGACATGAAGGCCATCGATGCCCAGAGGGAAGACAGCAGCCAGAGCCATCATGCAGCCCACTGCAGTCATGTTGTTAAGGTAGGGCTGAGAGTTCTGAATGTACCTGAAACAAAAGCAGAAAAACATAATCATTAACAGACAAATACACAAACAATAGACCATACCGTATAGTGAAAGGAATGGATAACAATGGCTACCTGGGAGTACGCTTAAACTATTTCATATAAGATATAGGATAAAGAATATTTAGTTTTTGAATTTTGGTCCTCAAATCAACAAAAGAATTACTCAGTTATCTCGTACTGACATTTCATGTGCTTTCATGGGTCACACTTCAAATGCTTTTACCACTCAAGCTGGAGATATGCCGTTAACGACAATTTTGTGTGTGAATGTTACTGCCTTGTGTATCCTGTGTCCATTTGGAGCTTTGGTTGTGTACGTAGTCAGAAACATATGTGTCGCATGTTTAAAAAGTACATCTCCAACCTAACATGTCAAAGCTGACACTTCACTTTTATTCTTCAACTGACAGTTCAAATACGTTCACGTCTAAGGGGCTGATCACTCCAAACTCTTAGAGAAACTCATCGCCAGCTAAACCATTGTTCCTATAGTACAGAACGGCTGGTGTGTGTGCTCCTCTCTTGTGCAGCACTTTGCATTTTTCTAGTGGTTTTTAAGACATGCATTCAAATTAAAATATTCTCAACTTTTCAGTGCAAATCCACAGAGTCATACTGCTTGTCAATGTCACACTTAGCCCAGGCAGCCAATCAAATTGAGCAAGAGGCAGGCTTCACTACTTTACCACTTCCTTCCTAGTTTGATGCTGGTAGATGTGGTAGGGCTGGCTAGTCAGTTATCTGTTGGACTGTGAGAGTGCTAGGGAGTATGTGAGGGGGAAGAGGGAATTTATATTTCATGCCGTGATAGTTTCATGTAGGCTTCTGTCTGAAAAGACAGAAAGAAACGGAGAGAGAGAAAGACCACATTTTTCCATTAACACAACTGGTTGCATGGTTGTGCACATGGCCCCACTCCACAGGCGCACTGAGCTGTTTAGCTGACGTGCTTTGCCATGGTGTTTTTGAAGCGGCCGCGCCGGTAGTGACATGTATCAGTTTGATAAGCTCCTTACACTTCAACTGACATCTCGACTGTGGTCAGTTCTTACATACCAACTGACACTTGAATTACTTACAGTTAACACACTTAGAATCACCATTTCAGCTGAACTGTTTTAATCACTAACCCTTCAACTACTTTCAGTGGCTATGCATCAAGTGACATTCCAATTAGTTTCATCTCTTACTTTTCAACTGGCAGCTGACTACCCTAATTTTGGAGGATTAACATTATGTTTTTCTGCTAGTGAAGACATTAGGTCCTCCTCACTGCAGACATGGATGTCTCTGTCAAAGGCTTTCCCAGTGCACTTACAAACAGGCACACAAAGCTCCACAAAGTCATCCTCCTGCTGTCAGAGTCGGACTGTCACACAGTCCAGCATATTAGCTGTTAGTCAGAAATATAAACTGCAGTAAGTCTGGATTCAAATGTCTGCCTCACACATTTTTTTTTAGGATTTACTAAATAGATTAGATCACTTCCAAATTAAAGGTGTGGTTTTGTCCTTGGCAATGTAGGTCCTGAAACAAAGTAGTTTACAATAGGAAAACCAAGGCTCATAGATTACCGCATGCCTTTTAGACTGTATGACAAAACTAACTTGTGACTTTGTCAGTTAGGCCCGGGACACATCAATACATTTTTACCTGACTACCTAAATTATATCCATTTTACACTATTCAATTGTCATCCAAGTGAAATTAAATGAGAAAATGAGGGGAAAAGTAAAAAAAAAATATGACTTAATTTGTGCAACTTCATTGAATTTTGACAATTTCATATTTTTGTTACATTACATTTTTGTGTATGTTAACACATATTTAGTATTTTAGTACATATACCTGAATGCTTCTTAAAGTGTATAATGTGTTTTGCCTGATGCTTGGAATGGATAGGTTGGGCTGGAGTCAACTGCCCTACAAGGGGAAGCCAGCATGACCCATCAGGGGTTCCACCTTGGCTAGCCTAGAAGTCCTCACTACACGAGGTATGATGCTGCAATTAATTCGCAGGTTCTTAAAAGGCCTTCCCTCAGATGCTCGAGGCCAATACAAGAGGGGCAAAGATTGTGGCCGTGTACTTGATGCAGTCTTTGGAGGGTGAATCATCCGCAACTCCAACCGATGTGATCACCGGGCACGGTCTGAGTAACTTAATCATACATAATTCAGGTTAAGCTAATGCTACCCAAGTAGTTCACCTGCATAAGCAAGAAGAAAAAAAAGCAATGATCTTGTGGATGACACCGGAACTTGTACCTGGCGGCCTGGTGTCTGAATGGGAGCAAGACACCTCTTTAACAGGTAGATGAAGTCAGCAATGTAACAGTCCAATATTCACACTTATTTTAGTGCTGGTTTGATGTTCAAAATCTCCCCAAATAGCTGTCTATTTCGCTGCTAAATGCTCACCAGCTAGTCTGTAACGTTATTTCAATCAGGAGAGACAAGTGTGATTAAGAAAAGATAGTTTATTATTAACAGATGATATGTGATGATAAAGTCTTCAGAGTCTTTGGTGCTTGGACTCTACAGGGAGATTTGTAATGGAGGGGCATCTGCCCTGAGCAGCAGCAAGATGAATCCCCCCGTGGAGTCCAGACACTGGTGGTGGTGGTGGCTGATGAGGCTGATAAGATGGGGAAGCTGATGACTGATGAAGACTGGGTGGAGATGGAGAGGTGCGTAACAGCAGCATGAACGTACTGAAGGTAGAGAGACAATCATATTTAAAAGAGACAGCAGCAAGATGATAGCTAACCATGTCATTGTGCTATTGGATAGAAGAGACCAGCTGATCTAAACAGCTGATATCATGATTGACAGCCTCGAACAACGACAGCAAGGAAATAATGAGTGAGCATGTGTGAGGAGTGAGGCAGATGTATGAGAAATAAACTACAGGATTAGGCATGCAAGAGTATAGTCTTCCTGACTGAATTTACACGAGAGCTTCATGCGTCTGCTGTTAAACAGGTAGTGTACGCTGGGTTTTTAGAGTTGTTTTTTTTTACTGAAAACAACTGCTTGTTGCGGCTAAAAACAAGGAAGATGAGAGCAGAGTTTGTGGGCCATACAACCAAAACAGTGAGCTAAAAGATGCTAAAACGCAACCTGAGAAGAACTTCAGTGCTGGGTAGTAATTCTGGAGGGTTTGCCCTTTCACATATATGAAATAGGTATTTGAGCCATTGTTCAAATAAAAATATTGAAAATGCAACTTTAAATTAACTTGATCTCGATTGATGTCTGGTGAACTTTTGTACCTGACATTGCTGTTGTAGATGTTAAAGGTGAGGCAGACAATTCCCAGCAGGATTCCCAACCCAGCAAAGACAGAGACGGACACAAATATCTTCTGGGACAGGTAGCGAAACTCCTCAATGACCACTGTCTGGTCTGCAGGGGGTCCTGAGCCTAGGAAACACAAAGCAGATGATGAGAAGGATGAAGAGACTGTAGGGAAAAGATGAGATGAGTGAAAACATATGTAGAGCAGAAAAGTGAAATACATTCCCAGTGTTGGCTCTGACTACTGGTCTAACTACCAGTGCAGTGTCCAGCCATGCCTCAGCCTCCCAGGTCCCACTGATGTTTGTAGTGAACCACACACGGTAACTTAGTGCGTGTCTCCATTACCAAGGTTCATTTAATGTTCAGAACAGCACGAACGGGTACACATTTCACAGGTGTGAAAAAAACACTTTCACTTCTCAGTTCATTGACCTCTACTTTGCATTATTCATGAGCCATTTCCTGATTTTACAAAGAAACATTGGAATAATGAAGTGCAAGGTCTGTTCACTGATGCACAAGGCTCCGTCAAATGAGGCTGTACAAACCTGAGAAATGTATGCTCATACTTAGTCATGTGTAAAATAAAATTATCAGCTGTGAAATAAATCTCAAGGTTGTTTTACCTGAAATAATCTATCATCTAACAGATGATCTGAAACTTGCCGATTTCAACATAACTGCCTCAAAGACACAAGGCAACTTTTTGTACAAGGAAAGAAGATAATGAAGTGTTGCTTTCAGCAGAGTGGGACCTGATGAACAGGGAGTTGTGATGAGTCTTCATGGTGGAGAAATTACAGCAAATAAAATGCAACAAAAATAACAAATCATTCCCCAATCAAAGACATTGTGCATTTACATACAAGGAGTCTAAACTCAAACTTGTACAGAGGATAGAAGCAAACACCAAACAAGAGTGGGAGTGAGCTACAAGATACATCTTATTGCAATCGGTCAGTCCAGTCTAGAGGGTGGTAATGCACCTGAAGCTCTTTGATAAACGCAGAAAACATCAGAAGAATAACTTCTACCATTTAGCAGTTTACTTGGAACAGCAGTTTAGCTAGCTAATAACCACCATGAACAAAAATAAACACATCTGTTGTGCCTGAAATCACTCCCTTGCTTACTCATTCATACTACTACAACACATGTCAATTTCCTCTTGTTACAGTCAAAATAAACTTCCGTCTTGACAGGAAACAGTTTAGGCAACAAAACTACTTAGTTAGGTTTAGGAAAAGATTGTTGTTTGGGTTAAATAAATACAGAAGTGCTGTTACTGAAGTATGCAAGTTACGTGAAAAATAAATAACATGATGAGGTGGGTGTGAATATCAGGTGCACTGAATGAGCTGATTAGGTGAGTGAGAGATAGAGTGACAAGATAGAAGTGGCAGAGCTGTGACAGAACACCCCCTCAAGGGACGGCTCCAGGAGGTAGGGTTCCTCGGACCCGGAGGAAGGACCCTCATGGTCCGCACAGGGAGCCTGCTGGGTGTTCCCGGGAGGCGTCTTAGTCCTGGAAGGTTGTTCCGGGTGCCGTCGATGAAACCTGGCGATGAGTCGGGGGTCGCAGATGTTACGAACCGGAACCCTTTGCCTCTCCACCGGACCATATCCCTCCCAGTCGACCAGGTACTGAAGACCTCGCCCCCAGCGGCGGGAGTGCAGCAGGTGATGAACCGTGTAGACCGGACCTCCTTCGATGAGGCGAGGAGGCGGAGCAGCCGGCACCAAGGGACTCTCCCGGACAGGTTTGACCTTGGATACATGAAACGTGGGGTGGATGCGCATGGATCTGGGGAGCTTGAGCCTCACTGCCGCCAGGTTGATGATCTCTCAATCTCGAAAGGGAATAAAGGCGCCCCTTAGGTGGGAACGTACCAGGATGGCGGTCGATGGCACAATCATAAGGACGGTGGGGAGGCAGAGACATGGCCTTGGACTTGTTGACAACCTCCTTAAAGTCCAAGTATTCAGCGGGGACCCCCGTATGTTCAGGCGTGGAGTTGGTGAGAGAGGAACCCCGTGGTGCGGCGGCTTGTTTCAGGCAGACTAGGATTGTGTCGACGCAGCCAGGGGTATCCCAGAATGAGGGGGATACGAGGAGTTTGCAGAATGTGGAAGCTGATGGTCTCGTGGTGGTTGCCGGCATGTGGACCGGAACGGTTTGATATGTCACAATCCCCAGAAGATGACCGTCAAGGGCGCTGGCTGGAACAGACAGGGGAAGAGGTATCCGGTCGATCCCCAACTGTGTAGCGAGTTCCTCGTCTGCTCCTGAATCGAGGAAGGTGGAAATAGTAAGGGAGCCCCCGGGTAGCAGTAGCTTGGCGTGGAATAGTGGTCGTTGGCAGGCGGAGGGTCGGGAAACTGCTCGGCTCACCAGTACTTCCTTGTTTACTGGTGAGCCCGGGCTTTTAACTGGCAGTTGTGAGCAAAATGACCAGCCTGGCCACAGTACATGCAGAGATTGCCCCGCCAGCGCTGCTCTCGTTCCTCCGTGGAGAGTCTAGTACGTCCTGCTTGCATGGGTTCGTTCTCTTGAGGAGGCAGATGGGTCGGCGTATATTCGGGGGCAGTTGAACGAGGAAGGCAAGAAGGTGGCCCCGGGCTTGGCTGTTCCTGGCGCTTCGCCAGCCGCCTGGCCTGGATGCGACGATCCAATCTGGTGGTTATCTCGATAAGCCCGTCCAGAGATGTGGGTAGCTCGAACGAGATTAGTTTGTCTTTGACGTAATCTGCTAGACCGAGCAAATATGCGTCACACTGGGCGGCCATGTTCCATGAACTTAATCGTGCCTTGGTCCGGAAATCAATGGCATAGTCCGTGACAGGTTGGTGGCCCTGCTGAAGCCTCATTAGCCCTCCGGTGACGTCCGGTCCCATGGACACCACCCCGAAAACCTTACGTAGTTCGTCGGAGAAGGACTGGAAGGAAGCACAGGCAGGAGTACGCCGATCCCATTCCGCCGTTCCCCACAGACGAGCTCTCCCCGTCAGGTGGTTGATGGTAAACGCCACTCTGGCGTCCTCTGAAGTGAAGGTGTGGGGTTGCAACGTGAACAGGATGGAACAGTTTGTCAGGAATGCGTTGCAACCCTCAGGATCCCCAGCGTAACGTTCCGGCTCCCCCACCCCGGGCTCCGAGACCGGCGTTGAACGTGCTGGTTCGATCCCAGAGTGGACCGAAGCAGGTGACGGCGACCACGCCGCATTGGTCTGAGTTGTGGCTGCCGCGAGTTGCTGTACCTGGTCAATCAAGGTGGTCAGAATCTGGTTCGCCAGAGTGTGGCGAACCTCGGCGGTGTTGGTGACCACCAGGGTCTCGTGTCGCTGTATCGCCTCTTCGATCGACCCGAACCGGGCCTGTGATTCGGTGTCGTATGCTGGGTCCATGTTCTGGGCAGATCATACTGCAACGGGTGTGGTAAGGACCCAGAAGCAGTACAACAGACACACTGAATAGTTGGAATCAAAGCTTTCTCAACTGAACACACAACAGGTAACGGTCTTGGATATGCACAGGTGTAGAATCCCACACGGTGGAACGCCAAGCCGCTAAGGGAGAAGGCAGACAGAACTTCGAGGAAACAGAGGCAGAATCTCGTGGTCGGGGACAGAAGGCTGAGTTGTTTACCGGGCAGAGGCAAGGCGGAGACGTCCAAACAGTAGTGATGTGTCCTTCGTGTCGAGGCTTCGAAGCTTGTGTCGAGTAATCCAGGAAGATTTTTATGAGGCGCGTATCGAGGCTTGTGTTGATGACGTAGGTGGTGACGTTCGAAGCCTCGCGAACTGCCCGCACCACGTGTCTGATTCAGGAAATGGTTCACGGGTTTGGCGTGCGATTCGAAATAAAAGGGGCAGCGAAACGCAATGGATCCCCGGTCACATTTTGTGTACTTAGGACTTTACTGCGCGTTTGTTTGCAAACTATTCAAGCTTTTTTTTTCTGCGATGGAACCAGCAAGAAAGAGCCTCTTTGTAGTTGTTATTTTTTAAATAAAAATGAATAAAATGTTTTACGTGTTACATGTTGTCCCTAGTAACATAAGGACAGTCACAGACCAAATATCACAAGCACGTTCTTCCGTGGCTCAGTGGGTAGAGAGGGTTATCCGGTAACTGCAAGATCGGCGGTTCGATCCTTGGCTGCTACATGTCATGTGCCGAAGTGAACCTGAGTGAGACACTGAACACCTAACTGCTCACGTGGTGCTTCTCAGCAGCCCACTGCTCCCATTAAGCTAGGGAATGGGTTAAATGCAGAAGTCAAAGTTCCTAACTTTCATTATTTATTTTTTTAAACTTCTCACATCACAACCCTCTCCGCAATTTGTTTCCACTTTCCCTTTTGACCCCGCCATTGTATCATAAAGACAGACACCATATTAATAAGTTCATAAGTTATGTATTGGCATCACAAACATCATTCATTCATTTATTCAATTCAATGCTTCACACCAAAGCCATGGTGTCATTTTAATCACTCTGCTGTTTTACATTTATTGTCCACTTGATGGCGCAGTAGAGCAGATGAAGCACCATGAAGCTTCGGCCCATGAGTGAAGCAATTGGATGGAAAGCTTCAATGCTTCATAAAGCTTCATCTCGCCATCACTACCAAACAGGCAGGGTCGGTAACAGGAAATCAGTCAGAGGGTAAACGCTGGAAGGTCAGGCATGAATGCGGAGAACGATCTGGCAGAGTGTGTGTGAGACTGGGGTCTAAATAGTAGGTGCAGCAGAGTGAGCAGGTGAGAGTGATGAGCTGATGAGGTGGGTGTGACTAGCAGGTGCACTGAATGAGCTGATTAGGTGAGTGAGAGATAGACAGGATAGAAGTGGCAGAGCTGTGACATTGCCACTATCATTTATAACTGTATGCACTGTAAGTACTTTAAAACAAATGAATATCTTTTGTCAGCTCTCTGTCAGTTAGTTTTCTTCTTCATCTACCTATATATCAATCCATCTTCAGAAACTGTGATCACACACTATATCATTAGTCTACATAAAACTGCAGCAGAGATTGGATCAACAATGTAATTGTATTCTATTTCTGTTTTGTTTATGTTTAAAATGGTTATTTATAGTATCATGCAACGAAATGTGTCTCCTGCCTTGGTGACAAACACTGTATGAAACCACAGGTTCTAGTAACTGGTGGTGCAGTTTACACTAGGGACATCCCAATTAAGTTTTTGGGGGCCCAGTCCTTTAACATTGAATGTCTGCCAATTATGAGTCTGATCCAATACCTGCTGTTACCTAAATGTTGATGAATTATACATCTTACACATTTAAATAATAGTTGTAGCTGCTGAATTTCATTTGACCCCAAAACTGATGGTCCTGGTTCAAAGCTATGTAGTTGATCAGCTTAAATTATTGAATTATTATATGGCAGAGCCTATGCACTAAATGTGGGAATAAGAGTGTGCGTCTGTCAGTGTTGCCAACTTAGCTGTGCTTTTAGAGCATCTGAAGCTTGAGCAGTGACAGAGGAGCCCCAGGCAATGCATTGTAACATCTGTGAGCCTTGGCATGTTTGAATGAGATGTTAATAGCAACCATGTTGTCATGGAGTCTTAAGGTCAGAATAGTAACAAGAGCTTCTTTTGCCTCACAAATGTGTTGCTATGGAGGCTGCTGGTTCGTATGCAGTTGAGAATGTGTCACACTTCAGAGTCTGATGCAGAGGATTACTTTGAATTACAAAAAATTGCCCAGGAGAGGAGGGGGCAACCGATTCTCATGCCACTCCCTGGAGCTCTTGGGCATTCTCGGATCAGATCGGTCCCACAAGGTGACTCTGCTTGAGCCAATCTGTTTTTCTCTCTTTCAGCGGGTAGCAAGGAAGTAACCTTTTCGCTCACCCCCACTTGGCTGGGTGTGATGGAGAAGTGGTGGCAGTGTTTGCCAGATGTTGCTGAATTCAGAGTTTGTTTCTTTCAAAGTTGGCTGGATGCAGGCCTTCGGCACATTCTGTAGGTTTGGGGACTTTGCTGATCTCTGGGTCAAGGGGCCAGCGGGAAATTGGGCAACAAGGAAACAAGAAAGAAAAAAGTCCAACTAAAGAGATCTTTGGGCTTCTACTTGTTTTACAGCCTTCTGTCAAGGGGGTGCAGTGTTCAATGTAAGTTGTGCAAAACTGTTTTGTTAAATAGACACAAAATGTAAATTAGTGAACATTCAATTTGGCATTATATAATTAGTTCATTTATTCCGTTTTTCTCTCTGTCCAAGAAGTGAGTCTTTCAATCTTGAACGTCTTCTTGGGCTGTGAGATGTTGACCTTTAAAAGGGTCAGTGCTGATTCTGTGCCATGCGGTGCAAGACCCGTTCTGTTGGAAATTGACCACTTGTCCCTTAACCCTCCATTAGTGTCTCCCTTGAGTCCTACAGGGCTTGTTCTTTGACCCATTGGCCATGTGACAGAAGGTCAATTCAATTTTCTATGGGAGGTGTAAAGTTGGAGTCACCACATTTGCTACAATTGTTTGAGTGAGCTGGTACATTAAAAGACAATTTGACGAGTCTGTTAAAAACAATAGCCAAATGCCCAAGTGTACATTAAATCAGATTTTTCTTGCTGTAGTCATTCTTATCCATCAAGAGATCCCTTCCGAAAGTGTTTGACCATCCAACTAGGATACAAACCTGAACAAGTTTAATGATTGGAGTCAGATCAAAGGATTTACTTTTACATCAAGGTGACCTCACTGACCTCAAAGTCATGGGGTCACTAGAAACATTTAAAATCATTCATGTCATGGAAACCTGGCAAGAAGTTGTCAAGGTAGGCCTATCTTTTTCTGGAAAAAGGTATGTACTGATGTACTATTAGAGCGCTTCCTGCAAAGAAAACATCAAACTTCATAGGAAAAGAAAAATGTCACTAGTGTGCATAACTAGCTGAACTTTTCAGTAGGCTGAGGCTTGTGTAAATTGTCGAAATAATTCATTTTTTATCAAGACATCGAAATAGCTGTGCTAGCAGCAGGGATGGCAATGTTGGTATCTCAGTTGTTAGATAATATATCTCTTAGATCCCCTGATTTCCTCCAGTAAATTTGACATGTTGGGTTTCAGTGAAATGTCTTGACAAATATAACACACATTCATTCTCCCTTCAAGATGACTTTTCATCAGGTGCCACCATTAAGTCAAAGTTTCAATTTGTCCAACAAGCGTAATTAACTAAGGAAACCATCATAACATTTGCAGTATGTTAACAAGTGTATGCCATATTCCCCTGACGTACATTTTTTAAGAATCACATGACTTGCCTCTGTTTCCTTCTGCATGTTCTATGAAATGTGTCTCACCATGTTAACTACAGTAATACCTCATCATTCAAGTAAAGACTTCTGCAGTAAAAAAAGTAAGGATCCAGAATCATAACTCATAAAAATGATGCACCGTGCTTGTGAGTGGGTGTGTTTGTTGAAGGCAGATAGAGATTATGTGTGTGTGTGTGCGTGTGTGTGTGTGTGTGTGTGTGTGTGTGTGTGTGTGTAAGCGAGAGTCCTTTGGGAAATTGTGTTCTCCAACACTAATATCTCCCCTTGCCCTTGATGATGGAATCGGGACATTATGTTACCATGACGACTGGCCCCATAATGGTTACCAAGGCAATGTGAGAAAGGCAGCGATGCAGCAGTGGTTGTCAAGGAGACCAAAGGGATGAGGGAGGACAGGAGATTGTCGACAAATACTGGAAAGTAAGAGAGGGAGTGAAGAGATGAGAGGGGTTAGAAAGATACGATGAGATGAGTAGATGAAGGAGGGATTACGGAATAATGGTTGGAAAGAAAGGGGAGAAGTAAGAAACAAGGTAAGAGGGAAGAAGAGAAGGGGATTGTGAGGAGAAAACTATTATGTGTTGAACCAGACCCTGAGCTGTGACACATCAACATGTAGCAACCAATCTACCACAGAGTCCTGGTAACCTTGAGGAGGCCTAATTTTGTCATGTCACCGTCCTGGCTATTTTTAGTGTTGACTGCCAGGAAGGACGCCGCATACTGGCAGGGAGGGAGGAGGACATCTTGAAAAGTGCCTTGGGGTGACTGGCTGCCACGGACATGACTTCAAACTGGCTTCTTGTACCGTATTACTCAGCTTGTCCACTGTCCAAGAGCATCTGCTGACTTGCAAACACAGTCCAGATGGCCCAGACAGTCTCACTAAGGGCGACTTAACTGCAGGGTCAAACACCAAAAACAAGGGAGGTCCACACTTCCTCCAGCCTTCCCTCAAGTCTTGTCATATCAGAGCAAGAGGCTACTTGGATGACCTTGCCGTCTGTTGGCTTGAAAACAAAAACTAGTTTCTGTCACACAGCCAGTAATGTATCAGTGCTTGCAGCTTTTCAGTAGACGAGAGTTACGTCAAATACTACGAGGGGACATTGCAGCTTGGCTTGTGTCGTCACAGCTGAGATGTTAACAAACACTTGAGAATCAGCAGCTTAGTTTTCAGAGGAGTGGTGGGTTTGTAATTTTAAATTGATTTATTTTAAATTTTTATTGGTGAAGTAATGTGACAAAAAAAAACCATATAATAACAAACATGGAAGATAGACGTAAAGACAGACATAAAGACAATAACATAAAGAAGTTACAATGACCTAGTTAATGCAATGGTAAGAGTTCAGGAGTATAGATTACAATTAGATTGTGTTATGTTGGGTATGTGTGTGTGTGTGTGTGCATGTTTCTATAAGAGGCAAAAGTATATGTTTGAGTAGTCTATGAGATGTGTGGTGGAAAGACAAAAGATATAGTGGAATTGTTGCAGTAGTAATAAATAAATACATGCTTCAACAGCAATATCCTAATAATAATATGCAGAAATAATAACAATAATAATAATATAAACAATAATAACATAACAAATAGAAAAAAATCATAAAACAGCACATATTAGGTACAATATAAACAGAATCCCGCTGTGTGTGTAGGAATGTGCGAGGCCCTAGTCCAGTCCCAACAACGACAAGAATGGAGACCATCCTTCCTTGAAAACTGTGCTGATGTTGGTATTGTAAACTGTGATTTTCTCCATAGTTATATATTCTGATAAGATGTTGGTCCAGTGGTTAATGTTTATTCATTTTTTTGATTTCCAGTTTAAGATAATTGTTCTTGTCAACAGAAATAAGGATTCTTTTGTTTCCTAAAATAGAGAAACCTCTTTGTCCACTGTTGTAAGTTGCTGAGAATACTTGATTATAATGATGAGATTTGAGGTCATATGATTCTGATTGTGATAAATGAGTCTCTTGTAGAATACAGATATCTGCCTTTAGTTTATTAAGATGGTTTAAGATTTTTGTCCTGTTAGTCTGAGAGCAAATGCAGCGCATATTCCAGGTTATTAGGTTGAGTGTCTGTGGTATGTTAGTCTGTTAAAAGTTTAAACTGTATGTGATTGATGTGTGTGTGTGTGTGTGTGTGTGTGTGTGTGTGTGTGTGTGTGTGTGTGTGTGTGTGTGTGTGTGTGAGTGAGAGAGAGAGAGAGAGAGAGAGTGGACGCATACTTGTTATTTACAATACAGCAATATAACATATAATATAAAAAAAAACAATCATCGATACATAACTGCACAGGAATAATACAAAGGTGAATGGGTGTGGGGACATAAGGTGAATGAGTGAGTAAAAGATGAGAAAACAAAGAGAGGAAAATGAGCAAGAAGGTGTGTAAAGGGATAGGGGATGGAGGTAAGATAGAGAGGATATGAGAAGATTGGAGTGTGTGTGTGACATTCTGAGCGTATGTGTACATGTAAGTGAGTGTTCATGTATGCATTGAGTGGAGCAGCTGCGCACATTGACATAGAGGAGAGAACAAGAGGAGAGAGAGTCATTCAAAATAAGGAAAAAGAAACGGAAACAAAAGACGGAGAAGCACTGAGAGGTAATATTGATCGTAATGATGTCTATGGTTTGTTTAGAAGAGCCATGGGGTTATCTTTGTGTTTCGGAGGAGTTGGCTGTCAATATAAAGTGTGTCCACCACCATGTAAGCTTGTTTGTTATCTTTCCTGCTGTCCTTCAGGATCAGATGCAGTACTTTTGCGGCATTCATTTATTTTGTGCGGAAATTGGTCGTTCAGACCAAAGTTCCTTTTAGTTATGTAATTTCAATTTCAACAGGATTAGATCAGAAGACAGGGAGACGAGGGAGGGGGGAAATATGAAACTAAATCTCCTTATAATAACAGAAAAAATCCCAAACAAACTGCCTGGTTCTCTCTTCTACTGTGGTAAATTCAAAAGAATTTTTAATTTATAGTATGTAAGCGGTATTTGTAATAAAGGACATTCAAAAGCACTGGTACGGTCATTCAAAATAGAAATGTAAAATGTAATATTGTTTACCAAATTACACTTCCACCGTTCTTCCAGTCAGCAACCAATGTTTCACCTTGTCTAGTTCTAGAATAGTTGCCTCACACCCACCTCCCCCAAACAATCAATGTAATTCTGACAGGAAATCCAATCAGCTCCGTCTGAGAAAGCACTCGTGACAGACAGTCGACAAACAAGCAAACTGAATAAACAACTGAAGGTCGATCCATATCCACCACCCCCTTCCTGTAATTGACCATTGCATCACTCAGTTTTGTTTTCCATTTATCAGACTTGCAAAATCCTCCACAGTTTTCAGGGCATGAACCACTTTTAGATCTGCATCTTGTCAGTGTTCAGGGAGGCAGAACAGACATGGACACACAGAGCTTCCCTGTGTACTGATTAGGGAACACAATTTCATTCCTCAAAGTCAAGGTCATGGGACCCAATCCCATTACACCGCCACCCAGATTGCTTTCTCCTGCTTTGTTTAGACTGTCAACTAGCATCTTCTATTTATTACATTGCTGTCATAGCTTTGAAGTGATTCTCATCTTTAATTAGCAAATGGAGTGAAATTGTCGCTCATCGGCCCAAATGAAGCCCTTAACTAACTGCTCTATTTGCTGCTGCATCACTTGGTTGTCTGGTGAGCTAAGCTGTTCTCACATGCTTAATAAAACCTGACTGATTTATCGATGAACATTTGCAGCCAACCTTGTATGTAAAGTGTGGAAGGGAGAGAGAGAGAGGAGAGTGCAACAATGGCGGAAGGAAAGAAGAATTAGAGGGAGAGAGGGCGAAGCTGCAGGGTCAGAGAAAACAGGAGATTCGAAGGGAGAAGGAGAGCAACAGACAGTGAGAAAGAGGGAAATAAAGGCGCTGAGGAAGATGAATGTCCCTCACCTATCCACTTGTCATTCCCATACCAGGACAGATTGCCTTTAGTGCTGTCGTAGTATCCAATCTTCTTATAGCTTCCTCCTGAGAGAGAGAGAGAGGGAGAGAGGCGGTCACTCTGGGCTCTAGTGTCCCCAACTTTAAATGTGTGCATAGCAGGTATATCAAACAGGCAAGTAGGTAAAGTTTCATTTGCCAATTTTAGACAACACAAGTTTAACGTTTGAGAACATGGGCTTTTGTGTTAAAGGGCAGGGTTGGTAATCTTCCTCAAAATGTTATTGATATTTTTGATGAAATTCTCATTTCATCCTGAGAGCAAACAATGATGAAATGCACTGGAAAAAAGAGCATTTGATCCAGCCCGTCCAATCATTTCATGGTGCTCGAATAGGATTGGACGGGCTACCTGAGCTAGATTGAGCAACTTTTGGAGCTAGTGCTACTTTCATTGGAAAAGAGTTGGCGACACAGAGCTGGGTTTTTCGGTTAGATAATTAAAAGAATCAAGCATACTCTTGCTATTTTCTCAACAGCACCAACCCTGCCTTTAAATGGAAAAGGGTTAAGAGGAAAAAATTCTCAAAGTTAATCATTGAAAAAGTATAATTTTGTTAGTGGTATTGAAACTCAGGTATCATATCAGCAAACTTCAAACTGACACAATGGCATGTGACATAATACTGTCGGTAAAAATCACTCAACTTTTGGTTTCACATGGTCCCCTGAGTAAAAGTCAGAGTACAGTCTCATATCCGCGCCTATACATATAACAATCACCGTGGCGATTGCTTTAACCCTGTTTGAATCGGTAGGGAACAGCTACCTAAACACTGCGGGGAGAGTTTGTAGCGTGTGTGCTGCTGTTGGTTTTCCTGCTAAGCAAGTTTAGCATAGCGTGTAGAATGTTGTTCTTCCGTGGTGGAGTGTCAGACAGCACGTTGTCTGTTACGTGGTGGAGTGTAAGACAGCACGTTGTCTGTTACGTGGTGGAGTGTCAGACACCACGTTGTCTGTTACGTGGTGGAGTGTCAGACACCACGTTGTCTGTTACGTGGTGGAGTGTCAGACACCACGTTGTCTGTTACGTGGTGGAGTGTCAGACACCACGTTGTCTGTTACGTGGTGGAGTGTCAGACACCACGTTGTCTGTTACGTTGTGGAGTGTAAGACAGCACGTTGTCTGTTACGTTGTGGAGTGTCAGACACCACGTTGTCTGTTACGTGGTGGAGTGTCAGACAGCACGTTGTCTGTTACGTGGTGGAGTGTAAGACAGCACGTTGTCTGTTACGTGGTGGAGTGTCAGACACCACGTTGTCTGTTACGTGGTGGAGTGTCAGACAGCACGTTGTCTGTTACGTGGTGGAGTGTAAGACAGCACGTTGTCTGTTACGTGGTGGAGTGTAAGACAGCACGTTGTCTGTTACGTGGTGGAGTGTCAGACACCACGTTGTCTGTTACGTGGTGGAGTGTCAGACACCACGTTGTCTGTTACGTGGTGGAGTGTCAGACACCACGTTGTCTGTTACGTGGTGGAGTGTCAGACACCACGTTGTCTGTTACGTGGTGGAGTGTCAGACACCACGTTGTCTGTTACGTTGTGGAGTGTAAGACAGCACGTTGTCTGTTACGTTGTGGAGTGTAAGACACCACGTTGTCTGTTACGTGGTGGAGTGTCAGACAGCACGTTGTCTGTTACGTGGTGGAGTGTAAGACAGCACGTTGTCTGTTACGTGGTGGAGTGTCAGACAGCACGTTGTCTGTTACGTGGTGGAGTGTCAGACAGCACGTTGTCTGTTACGTGGTGGAGTGTCAGACAGCACGTTGTCTGTTACGTGGTGGAGTGTAAGACAGCACGTTGTCTGTTACGTGGTGGAGTGTCAGACAGCACGTTGTCTGTTACGTGGTGGAGTGTCAGACAGCACGTTGTCTGTTACGTGGTGGAGTGTCAGACAGCACGTTGTCTGTTACGTGGTGGAGTGTAAGACAGCACGTTGTCTGTTACGTGGTGGAGTGTCAGACAGCACGTTGTCTGTTACGTGGTGGAGTGTCAGACAGCACGTTGTCTGTTACGTGGTGGAGTGTAAGACAGCACGTTGTCTGTTACGTGGTGGAGTGTCAGACAGCACGTTGTCTGTTACGTGGTGGAGTGTAAGACAGCACGTTGTCTGTTACGTTGTGGAGTGTCAGACAGCACGTTGTCTGTTGCGTGGTGGAGTGTCAGACAGCACGTTGTCTGTTACGTGGTGGAGTGTCAGACAGCACGTTGTCTGTTACGTCGAGTGGGTTGCCATGTTGAGCGCATTATATTTCCCGCAATTTAAGCTTCTGCATTTTCCAAAAGCAGAATAGTATTATTCAAACGAATACGCGTATCGTTACACCCCTAACCGTTCAGTACGGGGCTCACGGTTCGGTACGCATTCCGAACCGAACAATACATTTGAATAATATTAAATTGCTTTTGAAAAATAAAATATAGCTGAAATTGGTGGAGTGGCTCAAACATGGCAACCCACCCGACGTAACGTGCTGTCCTTCCCTGATTCGCCACGCTCCTATCACGTGACCTTTCCCGGATGTTCACAAACAACAACATTGATTACCGATCGACTACCAGGTTAATTCCATATGAACAACTGATTACAGGCATTGTTGACCGTGTTGTCTTTACTAGCAGCTGTTGTTCAGTTAAAGTCTGCATTATTACGGAGGAAGCAGCTGTTATTGGAGCGATTAGTGAGCGGCGTGTCCAGCGGAGGTATCAGACCTACGGAGCGGACGTCTGAAGTCACGGTTAGCGGCTTTGAGGAGGACGGACACAAAACGGAGGACTTTCCTTTTCTTATTATTGTTTATTTTGTTCTGTACAACTATGTACAACAAGTTAACTCACATAAACTATAAAGGAACAAAACATGAATTGCTCTCCAGTACGACAGAGACTTCAGCCACCAGCAGAGCTACGAGAGAGAACAGACAACAACGACACCGAGGGAACGAGTGAGAGACGTGTGTTGACCACATTTATGGATCATAATCTAGTAAACCTTTATGTGTAAGTGTTGATTTTAATGTAATTATGAGGTGAGAGAGAGAGAGAGCAAGACCCCCAGCGCTGTAACTAAGTCTGAAAAATAAAACTTCTAAAACTTTCCAGGAAATGTGTCTGTTTGAGTTCATAGAGGAAGATTTTAGAGAAGATCTTAAGTATCAAACACCACCTTTCATTATTAAAGACTACTTTATTACTCTGTCGTATTTTTTTAAACTAAGCAACTAATCTACTTCCTGTTTACAGCGGCACCATCACGCCCAGTGTACGTGAATAATCATGTAATGTTCGTTACAAACTCTCCCCGCAGCGTTTAGGTATCTGTTCCCTCCTGATTCAAACAGGACTAAAGGTATATCCCTACTCTGTAGACACGCCCCCTTGAGAGTCTCACCAGAGAGGATTTGGCATTTCTGCTTTTTTGCTGTATTGAAAACGTACCGAACTGTGGCACCACTGTATCGTATTGAACCGAACCGAGAATTTTGTGAACCGTTACACCCCTACTAAATATGGATAGTTTGATGGCAAGCACAAGATCAACAGACATTGTATCTAATAAGCTGATTATCAAGAATACCATTTTCAAGCAGGGACATGTGCTGTGTCATACCTTGTAGCTGTTCAATAAGAGTCCAGGCCATCCTAGACCCTTGAGCGTCAAAAACAACATGGCCCTGAAAGAAAAAGGCAGAATTTAAATGTTTTAACGTCCCCTTCCATCAGAGTGCTGCCGCTACCCCCACCCCCACCCTCTCTCTCTCATATTACTATCCAGCACTTTCAACCCTTTCTCACTTTCTGCAACTCCTCCCTCCTCTGGGTTTTGTACTTACTGAGACTCCTTCAAAGGAGCTGGTGTTCAGGGCTCGGTAGATCTCAGCTGTGATGTCTCGGTTGTTGTAGTTGAAATCTTCTAGCCGGTGACCCTTGGCCTTTAGGGGTCCCACAGTTTTGTTGAGGGCCAGGGCTAGAGCCCACACGGCATCGTAGGCCAGGGGGGCCTCCTGGAAACCGCCTGTCCCCTCTGGATTTTTACCCCCGAGTTTAGACATTAGCTGGGCTAGAAATTCCTGAGATGTCTGGAGAGGAGAGATCATGGCAAGAGATAGTGCTAGGTTACACGTGGATGATGTTCAGGCCATTAAATCCTATCAGTTGGTCCGATTGTGTTGATTGCAGTTCTGAGTGATTAAAATGGTAATATCATTGAGGTGAACTTGTTTTCCTTTCGGAAACTGAGTACCTTCATGAATAACTCAAGCGCTATTCTGAAGTGGAGATTTTTTGCTTATTTTAATTTGACTCGTATTAGACATTTCTGACCTGATGGCCCTATGGGCCAGAACAGTGCCTTACAAAACCCTTACAAATTGTCACTGCAAATATAGTTCATATAATTGTATTCTGCGTCCCTATAATTAAAGGAAAACTAGAGCTTATAACAAGTTTTGTAGCTCGGCCCCTCAGTTCTATCAGTTATGATAAGATTATACCCACCAAAGTACTCTTTGCAATACATTTTCATTATGGGTTTATAAATTGTGCCACCAAATTACCTTAATTACCACATATAGGAGGTGTTAAACATTTGGCTTGACTCCCACACAGTTATGGAAGGGTTTGCAGTGATGTTGTGTAATAATGCTTAATGGCTGATTTATTTATGCACAATGTGCATCAGATGCTGTAGACTGACAATGTCTTTACTGTCCGTTGCATCCCTGTTGTTGTTACCACCAGTTAGAAATAAAAATAGAAGCTCATCAATTTATTGACTGAAGCGTGTTAAGTATTTGGCAGGAGTGTAAAGAAAGAGTGGGAGAGCACCGACTGCACTGACACTCAATGTGCAGTGTGCTTCTGGGTGACAACCTTTATATTGCATCTTAACTTTTTATTTTTATATTTATTTATCATTTTAATTTCACGATGGTTCTTTTGTTGGGAGCCACAGTCTACTGCTGTTGGGACATAATGGACTCTTTCTTGGTTGGTCATTCCCAAACTATGGCTACACGATAAGAGGCCACCTGTCTGTTTTTATCTCAACAAGCACACCAATTATGCAGCCGGAAATTTGTCTTTGGAGTTTTCGGCTGAATACGAATCCTCATTTATTGTCCAGTGCCTGGGAGACTGTGGCTCAGTGGATCGGCGGTCCGACCCCCGGCTTCCCTAGTCGCATGTCAATGTGTCCTTACAAGACACTTAACCCCAAAATTGCTCCTGTAGCTACGATGTGTGTATGTGTGTGAATGTTAGGTAGATCCTAACGGGCGCCACTGTAGCCCTCTAGCCCCTGTAGCCCCTGTAGCCCGGTAGACCCTCTAGCCCCTGTAGCCCGGTAGACCCTCTAGCCCCTGTAGCCCGGTAGACCCTCTAGCCCCTGTATCCCGGTAGACCCTCTAGCCCCTGTAGCCCCTGTCATCAGTGTATAAATGGGTGTGAATGGGTGAATGATGACAAGTAGTGAAAGCGCTTTGAGTGGTCGGGAGACTAGAAAAGCGCTGTACAAGTACAGTCCTTTTACCATTTGCTTACTGGTGACTAAGGGTTATAGACCAAGACCAATCAAAACTCTGGAATGACCTTACCTGAGATTAGGTTTGCTAAATCTATTACTATGTTTAAATCTATTTTAAGAAAAAAAATGTTTAATGGCACTGCCTTGGCTTATTTAAATATGTGCAAGCCATTTTCTTGGTTATTACTTGGTAACATGTAATTCAATTGTTAAGCTCGCAAGACGGTTAGATTGCAAAATCCTGTCTCATAGTGTTTTATGCTACTGTTCAGTATTTTGGTGTCTGACAAACCTTGTCAAACCTAATTAGATTCTATCTATCTATTCAATAAGGGATTTGGATTCCCCACTCATTTCAGTGACACCACTGAGGTTTCAAACAAACAATCAAATAAACAAACCAAACAAGAATTACCGCCTAGCAGTTGTACGGCTCCATTTACAGTTGCAGTTTTCATCCCTGTCAGTCCAAAATGTCATCATTTTACATGTGTGTGATATTGTAATAATTAACAGATGAATTCTTGAGTTATGGCCAAAGTTGTGATTTGTGAGGTCACAGTGACCTCGACCTTGAGTATGACGACCAAATTTGAATCAGTTTATCCTTGAATCCAGACGGTGTGTCAGATTTGAAGAAACTCCCCACCAGAATGGGACAGACGGACAACCCGAAAACAAAATGCCAGAGTTCTGTAGCATCTCTGTACAAATATGAGGTAAATTCTACTTGTTACGTAGAGGTAAAGCTCGTAGAGACAACTACAATATTTGTTTTCTCTATTTCGGATTCAACAATGCCAGGACATGAGGACTTCAAGACATCAGGATGTCAGTGACGACAGAAGGATAATATCTGATTTGCTTTAGCGACAGTGTCACGCAAATCTGTTGCTCGATTTGAAATACTTCAAATTGCGCGAATGGTGTGATGCGAATTTTGCGTATTCGTGTCTGTGCAGTGACTTTGCATACATTTGCACCGGACAAAAAATTTGCTTCGCGTTTTGATTAGTCTACAGACTTATTCACTTAAAAACTCTTTTGCTCTCACTACACTTCCTGGGTTTAATTAAACCAAATGCATTGCATGCATCATTATGAGAATCCATCTTCACAGCCTGTCAACTCCTCTAACACCTATGCCTGAAGTGGAGACAATTATCACCTTCATTTCAGACTGTCTCATGGGGTGCAGCCTTTGAAAACCCTATCCTTTTTAATCAGGATAAGCTATTAAAAACTTGCATGTCATCATGTATTACAAAAAATCTATAGAAACAGGTTTTTACCATCTATATCAAAACACCCCACTGCCAACCAGCAGTATACCCTTTACATTTGCATTTAAAGAAAAACTAGTCATAGCACGAATGCACTGTGCAGACTACATAACAATATATATTTATACTAACAGTTAACAGCTTGTGGAATATATCCAGTACTTTCAAAAAATACATATGAGCCAAGCAAGGGCCAATGGTAAGTGCAATGAATGGTGTTGTACTGCTTGTCTCTCCAGCAGCAGGTCAATCTACCCATCCATTGCTGTGGATAGTCATCCTCAAAGGATCACATCTAATGATTTGTTAAACCCTCTAACATCTCTTTTGGCATCACCATCGAACCACATTTTACACAAAAAATCTAAACGTAGGGCAAAGATTGCTATGAAATAGAGTGGGCACACTCATGCTCCCCAGATGAGGAACCCTGTCTTTTTAGGACATAATATGAGTTCACACGTCTTCCCTGACAGCTCCTCTAAAATCCAAACTTGGTTGTTTATCATCTAATATTAAGGGATCTGCACATGACTATCGGTTACATTTAACTCAAACATCAATCATTTGACAACTAAGAACCAAGGTACACTCATGCTTTGCTTAGCTGTGGACAACAGCTAAAATGAAATCACTCTAACAGTTGCAGATCTTGAGAAAGTAGTCCATGACTTTATTTCCTGTCCCATGGACTGCTGTAATCTGCTCTGGCTTCAGCCCCATCACATAACTGCTGCTACATTTTCAACAAACTGTAGATCTAGATCACAATCACTCCTATTATTAAAATGTTTCACTGGCTCCTTATGAGTTTTAGAGATGCTTTTAAGATTTTGGGAGTAACTTTTAAGACTTTGCATGGTCAGGTCCCTAGTTATTGGTATGTTAATCCATTATGAGCCACAGCCTGAGATCCAGGGTCTCACTGCAACCATTCACCTTGTTCCCCAAGGTGACCGGGCCTTTTCTGCCTCAGTTTTGGAACTCCTGCCTGCATATCTCAGGCTAGCCAACTTTGTCTCATCTTTTAAATCACCTCCTTAAACTTTTATCGGGAAGCCTTTTCTTCAATTGTTACTATGTTTTTATTTGTTTATGCTTGTTGGGTCAGAAAATCGAAATGAATATCATATGTGTGTTTTGGTGTCCTCATGAGAAAGTTCCTGACCTGCCTATGGTGAACTCGCTCTGACATTAGACTCAGCGGCTGCTAAGTCTATCAAAGTGTCGAAGGCCTGCTGAGGGAGGGAGCTCCCTCGGCACCAGGTCCTAAATCGGAATGACAACAAGGATTGTGGAGGCGCTGAAGATGTTGTGAGAACGTCCTGATTGTGAGGAGACGACCTTAGTGCCAGGGCAGACGCTTAAGTGAAGTAACTGATACACTTCACTGAAGCGGGGCGTGAACGCAATTTATGTGCGTCACCTCGGGTGACGAAGATCTCAACTTGAAACAACCCATGTACCAATCATTGTGACTGTTTTAGTATCCATGACCAATCATATGCAGTTGTTTTGCAGTATATATGCAAGTGGCTCAGAGTTAGACCTCTGAGCAATCCTGACATATTGTATGTATGTGATCAGCCTTACTCCTTCTTGTGCGCAAAGAATAAATATCCTGTGATTAATGATTTTCAACCGGTCTTGAGTGAATTTTTCTATCAATGCTCCTCATTGTTTTAATAATTTGTTCAGTGTTATATTTGAAATACTTCTTGCAATATAAATATGTAAGCATTTTTACAGTTTACTCAGTTTTACTGTTAAGCACTTTGCTCAGCTTAAAAAAGTGCTACGAAAATAAAATTTATATAAGTTATAATAACCAATAATATAACCATAAAACTGTAAGTATGTTTTTTTCTATCCAACACTATTTGTAACTATTACCTGAAAGGCTCAGAGGGGACAGAAAAGGTCACAGTCACATCGGTTCTGATACTGACACAAGCACCTGGAGAACATCCAGGACAAGCCACTAGAGACAGCACGTCAACCTGACAAACATAATAAAATATCATTGCTATCAATGATCAATCATCACAGTACTTGTGCCATGTGACAATGAACAGAATTGGAAAGTATTTCAGCTCTATTGATAATAAAATGAATGACAAAGCAGGGAATATTTGTAATACTTTTTCACTAGATGTCTGTTGCCAGACATGTCACAACACAACCAATGTAAGGTGTTCCAGAACCTACACATTTTACTCACAGATAAAGAGCCGTAGAGTATGTTTTTAGTCACAATTGACAACTCGTATGTAGTATCCCTGACCGGTTACTAAGTGAGAAACGTGACCTACACTGGCTACCTGTCATTTATAGAATTGATTGTAAGATTTTGTTATTGATTTGTATACACTGTCAGGCTCCGTCTTATATCTGTGATCTGCTGAGGCCCAAGTCTGAAATGCTGCTTGAGACCTTCTAACAGGGCCCAACAAAATCCCACCCTGTCACTAATAGCCTTTTCCCATTGTGGAAACTTACCATAACCTGAACTTTTAAAAACTTGTGAGGCTTTGATACAAGCCTCTTCCATGGCCTTTTCCTGAATTTTACAAATTGGGACTTTTAAATATACAACATTAAAGAGGCCACAGTGAGGTCTGTTTTGTTTAGTAAAGTGAGGGAGGTAGAGAACGCATGTGGAGAACAGCGGGAACAAGGGCAGACAACGTGACAATGGCTACATGTTACATTATGGTTGGTTAAGTTCCTGCTTGGTGGGTGACCAGGCATTTCCTGTCTGACCAGCTCATGATCTCAGGCAGGCATAGCTTTCCCTTTAAATCACAATCCTCAGTCCTATCTTATGGCTTTCTCCCAAATGGTTAGACTTCTTTGTATTTGTCTGAATTTTGATCTCTCTTTTTTTTTCATTGTGTAGAGAGGTGAGTACAAAACAAGTGCAGACACGTACATAAACACATATACGAGCTAAGGAATTATACAAAGTAAGACAGGGACGAGAACAAAGGACATTAGGACACTGAGGAAAATAACAGGTTTAGACTGAGGAGTATAAAAGTGAGAGGCGGGGGTCCAGCAAAATGTATGGAAGTGTGTGTGTGTGTGTGTACGTTTGAGTCCATTCATGCGTGATCTGTTTGATGGGGGAGTGAGGGGTGTTGATTGAAGTTAGGTAGTAATATGGGATATATTTCAATCTACACGTAAATACACAAATACGGTACAAATATGTACACAGATACACTTATACATTGTATATATACACATATATATAAATGTATATATATATATATATATATATATATATATATATATATATATATATATAAGGTTTACTCAACAAAATAAAGTTATAAGAAACATTCTGTGCTCAACTTGTCACAGCGTTGGCACAACGGTCAAAAAACTAACCTTCTCCGCAGACTGATAAACCTCAACTGAGGGCTATTGGCTGTGACGTAGTCAGTAACGCAACTAAAGGAGCATTTTCACATTTTGGTACATAAATCACTTAAGACATCTTACTAAGTCACATATGGCTCTTACATTTCCAGCCCCTAATTGCTTATGCTGGCTGCAAAACAATTACTAAATATGAATTACAAAAGGAGCCATAAACATTCAACATGCATCCATAACCATGTTCACATCATATGCAAAAGGTAAATAAACTGTATACAGAGTCTTTCATCCACTTTTTGTGTAAGTCACATAAGTCACATGTTGCTCTTACAAATAATAATACAAATTTTAAAATAGAATAAATAAAGAGACAGGAGATAAGGATAGATTAGAGGGAGTGGGTCTGATTGTGTGTTTTTGTATGTTTAATAATAAGGTAGCACTTTATAATAACTACACACTATGAAGCATTAGTTAAGCATGAGTAAACACTTAATTCATCATTTATAAAGCATTGTTCCTACATTAATAATTCATTAGTATGCAGTTCATAACAACAGTTATAAATGTTTTATTCTTGATTAATAAGCTCGTCTATTATGTGTTTCATTGTTGTGTTTTCATACTTTATAAATGATGGATTCCCCATTTGTAAATGAAGTATTATATATTTTACAAACCAATAATTAAGGAGTTGTAGATGATTAATAAGATCATTATAAAGTGTTAGTAAATGATTAATAACTTATTTAGATGTACATTATTCATGCATTTATATATATATATATATATATGATTTAGATATGGACTAATGGTTAGGGACTATGTTAATATATGCTTTATAAATGCGTATTAATACCGCAATTCATGATTAATTAATGATTTATTAAGGTAGTTACTAGTCCTTCGTAAAGTATTTTGTGTGAGCTCATCTAAAGTGAGGACTATCTATGCCTTATAAAGCATTTATTAAGTATTTTGTGTGACCTCATCTAAAGTGAGGACTATTTATGCCTTATAAAGCATTTATAAATGACATTGAAAGGTCAGCAGTGCCTCAAAACCCATAGTTTTTGAACAGAAAAGGCAAATAGACACAACACAAAGTGATCAAGAACATATCAATATTTATTGCAAGATGCAAACAATATACTGTTAAATACAAACTTCTCAGGCATTCATTCATGTAACAAACAAACAGACATTCTCCTTCAGGAGAACATGGCTGGATATAACACATTTGTAAATATACAACTGGAGCTGGCCAGGAGCTTTGCATATTAGTTTACATTTACTTATTTAACTATTCATTTCATAGCAAGCATATCGATCTCATTCACATCCACTCCACATATAACAGCTAGTTAGCCATCTGTCACCTGGATCGCTCTATTTACAACGGAGGTGACGCGTTAGCGTGCGCCTGTCTCAGGACCTCTAGTGCTAGCTGGAAGGCTAGCTGGATACTCATCCTCCATAATGTGTAACGTTACGTGCCAGCAAACTAAGAAACACAGACGGGCATTGGAGGCCCGTCAGCAGTCATTCTTTCTGGCGGAGGTCCGCGCGCCCTTTCAACTTAGGTCGGAGTTTACCATCGCGTAAGTGCACTTCTGTACCAGTTCCTGAGCGAAACGTTTGTCCCACGTTGATGACGTATGAAGCGGTCTTTTCCTTTGTCCGTCCCACATTGATGACGTTTTGAAAGCGGGATTTCACTTATTTCGCTTATTGCAAACAATGAGCAGATTCGGCCGGCTGCCATCGGGACATGCAACTGAAGAAAAGTGCGAACAGTGGAGATCAATATGCTTGGTTAAAATGAATAGTTAAATAAGTAAATGTAAACTAATATGCAAGCTCCTGGTTAGCTCCAGTTGTATATTTACAAATGTGTTATATCCAGCCATGTTCTCCTGAAGGAGAATGTCTGTTTGTTTCTTACATGAATGAATGCCTGAGAGGTTTGTATTTAACAGTATATTGTTTATTGCATCTTGCAATAAATATTGATATGTTCTTGATCACTTTGTGTCGTGTCTATTTGCCTTTTCTGTTAAAAAACTGGGTTTTGAGGCACTGCTGGCCTTTCAATGTCATTTATAAATGCTTTATAAAGCATAAATAGTCCTCACTTTAGATGAGCTCACACAAAATACTTTACTAAGGACTAGTAACTACTTGACATGACTTGCAGTATTAATACGCATTTATAAAGCATATATTAACATAGTCCCTAACCATTAGTGCATATCTAAATCATTATATATATAAATGCATGAATAATGTACATCTAAATAAGTTATTAATCATTTACTAACACTTTATAAATGATCTTATTAATCATCTACAACTCCTCAATAATTGGTTTGTAAAATATATAATACTTCATTTACAAATGGGGAATCCATCATTTATAAAGTATGAAAACACAATAATGAAACACATAATAGACGAACTTATTAATCAAGAATAAAACATTTATAACTGTTGTTATGAACTGCATACTAATGAATTATTAATGTAGGAACAATGCTTTATAAATGATGAATTAAGTGTTTACTCATGCTTAACTAATGCTTCATAGTGTGTAGTTATTATAAAGTGCTACCAATAATAATAATAATAACTTTATTTATATAGCACCTTTCAAAACAGAGTTCACAAAGTGCTTTGACAGTCAAAGCAGCAAAAACAAGGCAATAACCACAGAAAGCTCAGTGAGACCGTTGGATATGTTAAAAAAATAAACTAAGAAATTAATGAAATAAAATAATCGATAAAAATAATTAAAAAAATAAATAAAAATGGGTGCATGTTTGTGAATGTCAGATAGGGATCATGGTACATGTGTGATGGCAGATATGTGTGTGTGAATGATGTGTATCTTTATTGTGAATTGTGGACAGGCAAAAGGAGTTGATGAGTGAAATTTGTGTGGAATTTAACCTTATGCAACCGCTACCGGCCCCCGGGGTCCGGTGTGGGGGCGGGGGGGGGGGGGGGGGGGGGAATTCCGGTTCAGCTGAACGGCAGAATGCAATTTTCAGTAACAAACAGTGGCGGCTGGTGGAAAATGTTCTTGGTAGGGCTGTGCCACATCCAATCAATTTCAGCAAACATCCCAGAATGATTTAATGCAAACAAATTAAGGTATCAAACGCGCATTACTACTTTGCAGTTAAATATTTAACATTTATTCCAACACGAAAAAAAGCAGTAAATAACACTTTCACAAACACGTCAGGACATCTTATTTTAGTCACCCTCACAGGGAGTTCAGTATAATATAATATATATAACATATAATAATATTCTGTATAATATAATAATATATATATATATATCATATAATATTCTGTATAATATAATAATATATATATCATATAATATTCTGTATAATATAATAATATATATGTCATATTCTGTCCCCGTTGTTTTAAAAAGATAAATAAGTTATTATTATGACGTCATCCAGCTAGTCAAACCTGTCTGGTGTACAGCTAGTAGAGAAGCTTCATGTACTGCTTCTCTTTCCTGCTAGTCTGCTGTCTGATTGTGAGGTCAGGCTGATCTGGGATCAGCTCTTTCAGTAGTTTCTCCTCTCAGTTCTCCTCTCAAACGGGTCTTGGAGGAGTAGTGCTCACACTGGCGCTCTCCTGTAGAGACTTCTCCTGACGAGAACGCGCAGCTTGGGGCAGGAAAAAAACTGCCCCAAGCTGAATCTATTTGAGGACGCTGATTGGCTGAATTGTATGTCACTCATTTATATCTTTACTCAGCATTGGCTAAACTGCTTTATAGACCCGCCTCTTTGGGGCAGTTTTTCCAGCGCCCCAGCAGCTGAGACGTGCACACACAGAGAGGAAGAGCAGACAGGCAGAGAGGACAAGCAGGAAAAGCATATATTTACCGCAGATATCATATTTTACACATATTACTGGGTGATTCCATGTTTCAAAAACACAAATATTGACAATTTGTATAGTTTATTTTTATTTTAAATTTTATTTTTATTTATATTTTTATTTTTATTTTTATTTTTATTTTTTGTAGCTCTAGGGGGGGCGGCGCCCTAGCGCCCTCTATGGACCAGCCGCCACTGGTAACAAATATAATATTTCCACAAAAATGCAGCATACCGTTTGAACGAAGAATCTCCCATGAATCGAAGCATGTGTAACACTTTACACACTCAAAACACAATAAAACACGATCTACGACAACATTCCTAGCCTCGTGCTAAATAGCGTCACTTTTCGCGTTCATTTTGGCCGAGACACGTAACAGAAACAGCCTCTCAAAAGTCGTTTTTCAACCATCCATGGTAAAAGGTAGGTATTTAGCAACAATAGCATTCGATCACGCTTCGAACGTATATCTCCGATTTCCTCTCCGGGACACGCTTCAAACATTACCGGGGTACAGCAGCCCCCAGCATCTATCACTTTGCCAAAAAAATTCTGGGTCGGTACTCACGTTTTTGAAGCAAAATCGTCAAACCGTGTCCTTAAACTCCATTTTGACCGCTGATTCACCTCATTCTGTCCCATTTCCGTTCTAATAAAGTTGTGAAATAAAGAAAGGGGGGTCAAATAAGCTGGGGGACAACATTCCAGCGAGGCTGGACATTCCAGTCTCGCGACTTTTACGCGCCGGGTCCTCGGCTTAGATCGGCAAACTAAAGACTTCCTGGTAAATCTGTTAACGCCATTCAATTGGCCACACCAGACACGTGCGCACAGAGCAAAAAAAACGAAAATTGACCAACCAGGGGCTCTACAATAGCGCAATACACACCAGCTATTGCGCAATTCTCCCGTAGGTCGCCGGCCTGGAGAGGCTTTGGAGACGGTTTCAGCTCTCCAAAATGATTTCTAACTGCTGTATGTGATAGATTGTGCATGTAGAAGGATAAAGGAAGTTAAATATATAGTTATTTAGGTTGTAAAAGTACAATGGAACAGCTGGAGAGGCTGTTTCTCAAATGACGACCTTTCGTGACCTCTCGCACGTTTATGTCTCTAATTCTGGCATACTTCACTCAATTCACTCAAATTCTTTTTCTATTCACTACTGCTGTCGTTTGCTATGATGGTGGGTGGTTCTAGGCTTTACTGAGCCTCATTTAATATCGTATTATGAATAATAGTGCTTTTTCACCATACGAATTTGACATTTTCAAAGTGGAGCTGTGTTCCATCTTCATGAGCTATTAACCAGTAATATATACATAATATTTACTCTATTCATATGAGCAAACCCTTCTTAGTGTTAATACCCCCTTGGAATTATTAAAAAAGACCTTGTAGTAGAGTGTGGGGCCCCTTCGTTCAGAACCGGAATTTGCGGAATTTGCGGGTGCAGGTTACCAGGTTGAGGGTTTTGACAAATGGATTCCAAATTAAGCTAAACAACCCATCCAGTAGAATACTCATAGCTCTAATCATCGCCAAGAAAACTATCCTCATGAACTGGAAATCAAGACACAAAATCAGTACTACACTATGGAAAAATCGAATAATTGAACACATATCAATGGAAAATGATCTGATTATTAAAACAACACACCGCTGACTGTGACTTAGTGTATGTCTCCAAGTAAGCAGAGGGGAGGGGAAAGTGGGATGTGGCAGCCCAAATGGAGAGAGAGGTTGTCGATGATGTTCTGCCAGAATTGCTGAATTGGTTTACAGTTCCATGTGGCATGAATATAGGGGTCTGTGGTGTTTTGTGTGCAGTGCGGACAAATTTCAGGGTCTGTGAATCCCATTTTAAACATTCTTTTCTCTGTGTAGTGTACTCTATGAATAATTTTGTATGGAATGAGTTGAATGTTTGTGTTTGTGGATGTTTTTACAGATTTGAGTCCAGAAGTCATCACTGGGGATGATTTGTAGGTCTTGTTCCCATTTTTTTGAAGGAAGGGATATTTTGTTCGGTCGGATGCAGAGATTATTTTATAGATTTTGGATAGTAATTATTTCCTTTTAGTGATGTTAAAAAGTTCTGATGTTAGTAGAGGAGGATCTGAGTTAAATCATTTAATGTTGATTTTATCTGGAGGTATTGTAAGAAGTGATTCTCCCCAATGCCGTGCTTCTGAACCAAATAAGAGAATGAGACTAAGGTGTTATTATGGAAGATGTGTGATACCTTTAATAGTCCATGAAGAAACATTTAGTGCTTTTCTGTTCATTAAGAAGTCAGGATTGTACCTCCTTGGGTTTTAGATTTTTGTAAAGTGGTTAGTTTGATTCTAGGTGTCTTATTCTTCTTCTGAATTTTGATCTCATTTTATCTACTAGAAAATGATCTTCTTGTTTTTTTTAACCTTCGGTTACTGTTTTACTGTAAAACACAATCTGTTAAACAAAGATTACTCACCACCTACAAAGCCCTAAACAACCTGGCCCCTCCCTACCTTTCAGACCTCCTCCCCCTCCACGCCCCAACCCGTTGCCTCAGGTCCGCCGGTGCAAACACCCTGAAGACCATCAGGACCAAGCGCCGGACCTGGGGTGACAGGGCCTTCTCAGCTGCTGCACCCCCCCTCTGGAACGCCCCCCCAATCCACATCCGTGAGGCTCCCTCCCTATCATCATTCAAACAAGCCCTCAAAACCCACCTCTTCAAACCCGCCTTCACCTGCTAACCCCTGCACCCTCCCCTTCACTACATGACCCATACCTCACAGCTTCTCCAGTTTTCTTTTTTTTACCAAAATGTTTTGTTTGTTTGTTTTGCTCCTCTATCTTTCTTTTGTTTGTCTCTGCCCTATGTAAAGCGTCTTTGGGTATCTAGAAAAGCGCTATATAGAAGTATTATTATTATTATTATTATTAACATTCTGGAAGTTCACTATGCACATTTACATTACATTTATATGACGTCACGTGTGTCCAAAGTCACTTGTATTTTTTTCTCATTCACCAATTAGAAGCAATTTGGGGTTTCGTGTCTTGCCCAAAGACACTACGACAGGAGGAGCTCTGGGATCGAACCAACAACTCAAGTAATAGCTATCCACTCTACCAAGTGAGCTCCGTATGCTGTTAGTACAGAAACTAGATAAAATGCATCATTTACCTCAGGGATAAAAAAAATCACACTTTTATTGGTTTATTCCGTTCCGACACAGAGCTGAAGATGAACGGGAGAGGCAGCAGCCTGGTTATTTTCCTGGATGCTTTCCTCGCCTCACACAGCCGGTATCACTTCACCGCATTTTGATCAATAAGAGGCCATTCCTGCATAAGTGCTCCCCTGTTCACTCAAACAGAACTTCAAGCAATGAATTAAGTTTGCCTACAAAAGTTAAGTTCTGTGTTGATCTATTGAATTGGAGACAAAGGATGGAGATGGATTTCATCCTGCTGTTCATGAAAGTACTCTTTTGACCAATTCTCTCACAATTCAGCCACTTCCAATTATTTTATAATCTTTTGGATGGGGCATATTGTTTTAAAAGCACACTGTATATTGCTAATTAAGGGTTTTAATAAATAAAAGGTTTCGCAACATTACGGTCAACATTACAGTAGACTTATATTTAACAAATTTGCAGTGGCAAATAATAAGCAGAGTGCTGCCTCAATTCTGTTTTTTACAACAGAAAGAGGAAAGGTTAATATTGAACAAGGTCCTATTTTCTGCTTCGACCAACTACGCATGGTTAAGATTTGGATTTAGACAACCCAATGCATTTAGTTAAGGTTAGGGAAAGATGGTGCTCTCAGTTAAATATCTTAAAGACAAAGCTAGTTTCTGAGCACTAGTGGAGCCATGCTTTTCTTATTTAGTCCTTGTTTTGTTTGAATCAGTAGGACGCACACAGGGATGTACATGCATGAATAGATGGGCAATAAACATTGCTGCTGAGTATCAGCACTTTGAGCGCTCATATGAACCAACCATAACATATAAAATATAAGGTGATGGTTCTTATATTAAAAAAGCTGTCTGTCTTTACAAGTCATCTGGTCTAAAAGGACTCTTTCTATGCTTTTTTTATTGTAAAAGAGAAATAAGCTGCAAATAGCATTCAACTTGACTTGTTTCCAGTGTAGCTTCCCTTGTTTCAGTAATGTTCTGAAAACAAAACAGATGGAAGCTTTTTGCTGCACTAGTATCAATGCAACATGTCTTGGAAATCTTTGAAACAAAGATTTGTAATGGACTCTGGTGAATCCTACCTGGAAACGGTTGAGAAATCCCAGAAAAACACACATTTAATAGTAGATCTATCCCAGGGGTGTCCAAACTACGGCCCGCGGGCCAATTGCGGCCCGTGGTCCATTTTTAATTGGCCCGCAGCAAATTCTAAAAATATAACGGAATATGGCCCACACTTGAAACTTTTTTTTTTTTTTTTTTTTTTTTCTTTTTTATTAAACGGACATTTTTAACACAAGAACCGGCAGCGAGCGGTGAACAGCTGTTTGTGTGGCGTCACTTCCTTCTGCTGCCGCTCTCCCCCCCACCAGGTGACACGCCCGGTCCGGAACCGTCTGTCCCTCCTGTCTCTACATAGCCTATTGTACATGGTGATGATGGTTATAATATCAAGCTAGCGATCGATGCTAACATGCTAATGACGCTAGCATGCTGTCTAGGCTAGTGCATAGCCAGTGTTTAGCAAGTTAACTTATCAGTGGAGTAGCTAGCTATAGGAAGAGGGAGATTGGGAGCTTGTATGTTCATGATAACCTTATCAAGAGACGTCTGACCATCTAATCTTGCACTGTAAAGTTATGCTGTATCTTCTCAATGTGAATGTCATAATACCATATCAATTACTGGCAGATCATATAGTTCACAGTTAGCCAGGCTATGACAGTAGATGTGCATTTGTTAAAAAAAAACATAAAATATCCAATTTATTTTATTTAAAAGGCATATTATGAAAGCATTCTTAGTTTTATTATTTCATACATAAATATACATAGGCCTAATGTGTGATGCTATTCATATGTGATGAATATTTTCTTGTTGATACAAAGCCAAAGTTTACGGGCTAAGTCCCATTAATAAATATATATATACACATAATCAATCAAGTTGTTGTCTTTTAATAGCTTTGCTTAGTTACACTGTCATTCTGTGACAGTTCTTCCTTTTTGTGGGGTTCACCAGAGCTTTGTGTACATTATAGCCCAAACCTGAATGCTCTGCTATACCAAATTGTGAGAAAACGGAAAATCCAGAAAAAAGTATTTCCTATATTGTATACAAAATACATGTATTGTATTTTGTTACATTTTCTGGCACCAGTATTTTGTATTTTATTTTAATACATTTATTTGAGGGGTATTTTGTATCCCTGTAAACACGGTTGTGAAAACTGTCAACATAATTCGAGCACGAGGGCACAACTACGCAACTTCAATGCTGCGGACTTCCCCACGCAGTCCGAAGTCAAATGTGCTTTTCCAAAGGCCAACCTTTCTGATAAAAAGGGGAAATATGTGTCGGTGATAACGTCTCTCATGACAGAACTCAGTCAGAGCTTTCAATATTTTTCTCTCATTGAGAAAGACATCGAGCTGTTCTCAACTCCCTTCTTCTTGAATGATGAGTCTGTTCGGCTCAACATACATATGTGAGCAAACATTTTCTCTGTTCAATCTGAACAAAAGCACATTGAGAACCAAATTTGATTGATTTTGCTCACTTTCACACACTAGGGGTGAGGCGATATATCGAACCTCTAGTGAGTGGCCCAGCCCTTGGTATATTTTTCTGTATGTGGCCCTCAGTGAAAAGATCACAGTTCACAGTTATTTTATTTAAAGTGTATTAGTGCATTCATTATAAATTCCCTTCAGCGTCTGCAGCTGAACATGTTTCTGTTGAGCACCACTGTTACATTATGAGATATTGTGCATCTTACCAGGTTGGAGGCTCCTCGCACCGTCTCTGGGTTGAGCATGACAATCTCAGTGGTCACATGACCATCCACTGCCTCTGTCATCTGCTCAATAGTACAGTTAATGGAGGGGTCCTTGATCTTGAACCAGTTGTCTGCGTACCAGCCGATGAGGAACCATACATACTTCTTCCCATACAGCTTCTCCTTGTACACCTGCAGAGGGACAATGTGACACATGAACAGCTACTGAGACGGCAAACAAAGACATTCATATTTCATACATTCAGAACTTGGGCAGGTAATACTTAAAAACCCAGAAAGAGTAGGCTAGATTTAGAAAAATGTCCAACTGAAAACCCAGCTTAGTGTTGCCAACTCTTTTCCAAAGAAAGTTTCTAGCAGCACTAGCTCAGAAGTCCAGCAAGAAAATCCCCGAGTTGGGAACACTCACAGCCCGTCCCTTCAGACGTCCCTACAAGCCACTTCACCAAATTATCATTATGAACGTAAACAACAAACATGGCTATTGTTAGTACTCACAGCTTTCAAGCTGTTGTAACCCCCCTGCAGCTGTCGCTTTAGAGACAGTGCAGAATAGACAGAAAATCTAATCTAGGTTCAATGAGGAGATTGGTTAATAGGTCACTCGTCTGACTGCTGCACAGACAAGAAATATCCACCCCGAATGACACGAAGCAACAACAGGTTTAATTAGAGCACAATATAATTATCCATTCTACAACAATTTCACATTTCCAAACATCAAAAAGTGTCCAAGCATGTAATATGAAAATCAAAAACCTCTGAGATCTCAGGAATAAATTAAATTGAAAAAATGATAAAAGAAAGAGTTGAGTTCTCAAATGTCCTACCGCCCCCCGTGCACAAACAATGTCCAGCGAAATGGACTCCAAGTGAACTGTGCTGTCCGATTCAGATGAAGATTCCCTCAGGTGAAGGTAGCCAGGAAGCTGAATGGAGATGGGGTGAGTGGTGGCAGGCAGGACGGTGGATGGACGACACCTCTGGTTCCAACGAAGAAGCTATACAAAAAACCAGCCTATGCACATATGCAGGACAATAGTTCATTACTAAATTTACTCAACTGGGCCTGCAACCCGCATGGCTGTAAACATCACACACAATATAACAACTAATTAGCGAACATACATAACTCAAGGCATTCAATTACAATCATTACATCTTCATGAATGCTTTTTGTATCCCCTTCAGATTTATCCTGACTGTTTTTTTTTTAGTAGAATACACAACTTACTCCTAAATATCGTCGAGCATTCATGCTAACGAAGCTAGCATGCAACGGTAAAAGCATTGAACTTCAATCAACTCACCAGGATATCAAATGTTCAAAATTCTAAGAATCTCTAGGCGAAACTGCAGCTCTTCAATGACTCGTCGTACAACATTCAATTTAAAGTTGTTAACTTTATTCTATCGGAATCTAACTAATCTTTTTCCTCCTCACAACTTCTACCATACTCAAGCACAGACGACGGAAAAAACAAAGATCCTCTATTAAGAGACGGATTATCACTTCTATCGATCTCGGTGCATAGAGAAACAAAGATCGTATATTAAGGATAAGATTGACTCTCCTAGCACTTTTCTGTGTACAGAGGGAAAAAAACGGCTATGTGACCACCTGTCGACCTCACTTAAAGGGACAGTAACATAGTTCCAAAACATAATAATTAAGATCCAGATTAAATTATTATTCTGGTTACACTCTCCCCTTCTAAAATGCATGAGTCCCTGCATGCAACTAAACCTTGCTAGGCACTTGGTAGGGACTACCAGGTACTGGGGAAAGAATATCGTGCAGGCTTTCAAAAAATAAGCCAAGGGCAAGAATCAGGGGTTTCCCCATCTCATCATAGGTTAGTTTCTGTGGTGGATGTCTCTCTCTGTTAGAGCGTCTGGGCTCACTTCTTTCAAGAATGGTGTTTACGTCCTCTCCATGTTCCTGTGACACCAACTCATTTCCCTGGTCAGGTAATGATGTCCGGCCTTCCATGTGAACAGGCGAGGTGCCTCTGCGTTCTTCCTCCACAAGTGGTGCATTCAATATTTCAAGCTCTGGAATGTCTATGATGACATGATCCCTAGGAGCAGCAGACTGCTGATCCACATCACTGCTTGCCTCGGTCACCAACTCAGGAGTTCTGGGGTTTAATGGAATCTGGGATGGTCTCAGTGGTGTGCTTCTCATTTCTTGCACATAAGGGCCCCATGTAGTGAACTTTGGGGGTGCATCAAAGTAGCAAACCTCCTCTTCCTCATCCCTTACATCTCCCTCTGAATCGTCCTCCATTTCATGGTTTCCAACTTTACTGCTCCTCAACTGCATCGTCTTAGGCTTGCTCTGCCGCGGTCTCTGCTCTGGAGCTTCCTCAACAGGCAAAAACCCACAGGGCAAAAGCAGGTCCCTGTGCAGGGTGCGGTGAGGGCCGTTTCCCCTCTCTGGCTTTACTACGTAGACCGGACCACCAGCAATTAGCTTCACAACAACGTGAATGGGGTGCTCCCACCTGTCTGCCAGTTTATGTTTACCCCGTATGTTGACGTTTCTCACTAGGACCCGATCTCCTTCAAATAGCTCAGCAGCCCTGATTTTAGCATCAAACCTTACTTTGTTCCTTTCTCCTGACTTCTTTGAATTCTCAACAGCTAGTGTGTAGCTCTCTTGGAGACGTTGGCGTAGGTTCTGAACATATTCTGAATGTGTCTTATGGTCGTCTGTAGGTGGGCTGATTCCCAGGATGAGGTCAACTGCGAGAGTGGGCTGTCTGCCAAACATTAACTCATAGGGTGAATACCCCGTTGTGTCATTCCTTGTACAATTGTACGCATGTACGAGGGGTTTCACAAACCCTGTCCAGCGTTTTTTGTCCTTTTCCTCCAAGGTTCCCAGCATGCTTAACAGGGTCCTATTGAAGCGCTCAACGGGATTTCCCTGAGGATGATAGGGCGTGGTACGCACCTTCTCTGCACCGATCAGTGAACACAGCTCCTTAATTGTGTGGGACTCAAAGTCCCTTCCTTGATCACTGTGAAGGCGACTGGGGAAACCGTAATGAACCAGGAAGTTCTCCCAGAGAGCCTTAGCAACAGTCTTGGCCTTCTGATCCTTTGTCGGTACTGCTACCGCAAACTTAGTGAAATGGTCGGTGATTACCAAAATGTTCTGGGTGTCACGGCTGTCAGGTTCGAGTGACAGATAGTCCATGCACACTAATTCCAACGGATATGTTGTTCTTATGTTCACCATGGGTGCCACTCTCTGGGGTGTAGCTTTCCTCCGAAAACATCTCTCACAGGTCTGACACTTCCTCTCAATTGACTCTGCCATCCTTGGCCAGTAAAACCTGGCTCGAGCAAGACTTAGCACACGCTCAGACCCCAAATGGCCAATTTCATCGTGTAACCCATGCAGGGCCTTCTGTCGATACTGCTCGGGCAAGACTAGTTGATAGATCTAATTTCCATGATCAATGCACCTTCTATAAAGGATTCCATCTTTGATTTCAAGCCTGTTCCACTCTCTGAGAAGTAGTTTCACTTCAGGCTGCTCTGCACTCACGGTTTTGAAGATAGGCTTCTGGTTCACTTCCACCAAGGAGATAACTCTCTGGATGGATGGGTCCTCTCTTTGTGCTTTACGCCAACTTTCCTTTGTCATCCCAGGGAGGGTGTTTTGACCTTGATTGGCAAATAAATCTGGCACAGAGGAGGCATCTACGGCAAGACACTCTGCAAGAACAGGGAGCTGTGGTGATGTAACACAGTGATACTGACATGCTGCAGAGACTGCATCAGTAGAGATCTCTTGATCCTCCCCCTCTAAGATGCGCCTTGTCATTTCACTTATCCTCTCTTTCTCCTTGAGAAAATCCTCGTCCTCATAAGGTGCATCCTGTGGACGTCTAGATAAACCATCTGCATCAATATTAGTGCGTCCCGCTCTGTATTTGATGTTGAAGCTAAAGGTTGACAGGGCAGCCAACCACCGATGTCCTGCGGCGTCCAGCTTGGCGGAGGTGAGGACATAGGTAAGCGGGTTATTGTCAGTCAGGACAGTGAAATCTGTGCCATAGAGGTAGTCGCTGAATTTTTCACATATGGCCCACTTTAAAGCTAAATACTCTAGTTTATGAGTTGGATAATTATTCTCACTCTTTGACAGACCTCTGCTAGCATAGGCTATGACCCTGAGCTTCCCATCTTGCTCTTGATAAAGAGCAGCTCCCAGACCCTTGCAACAAGCATCTGTATGCAACACGTATGGAAGCTTGGGATCGGCATATGCAAGAACAGGGGGCTGATGTCAACTTGTCAATGAAGGCTCTGAAGGCTGATTCACATTCCGAGGTCCACTCTGCACCAAGGGGTGCTCGAGGGCTCACACAGTTCTTGGGTCGGTCCCTTTTATAGGTTTTACCTCTCTTTTTGGCTGGGTAGTACCCGATAGTGAGGGAGTTCAGAGGCTTGGCAATCTTAGAATAACCCTCTACAAAACACCTATAATACCCCGCAAAGCCATGGAAGCGCTTTACCTCTTCTCTGTTCACAGGATGAGGCCAATCTTTCAAAGCGGAGGTCTTGTCTGGGTCGGTGTGGACCCCTTGGGCATTTACCACATGACCAAGGTATTTCACAGACGACTTAAAAAACTGACACTTCTCAGGTGACAATTTTAGACCATTGTCCCTGAGGCGGTGCAAAACATTCATAAGCCTTGACTCGTGCTCTTCTAGTGTATCAGAAAAGACAATAAGGTCATCCAGGAATACAAGCACCTCGCTGAGATGGAGATCCCCAACACACCTTTCCATTAAGCGTTGAAAGGTGCCTGGTGCGTTGGTCACACCCTGTGGCATCCGGTTAAACTCGTAGAATCCCAAAGGGCAGGTGAATGCAGTCTTAGCTTTATCCTCTTCTGCCATTTCCACCTGATAATAACCAGACTTGAGGTCCATGACCGAGAACCACTTTGCTCCACTTAGGGCAGAGAATGTCTCTTCAATGTTGGGAAGGGCATATGCATCTTTTATAGTGCGAGTGTTCAGCTTCCTATAATCAATACACAGCCTGATTTTCCCATTCTTTTTCCTGACCAACACCACCGGTGAGGCAAAGGGACTTTCCGACTCTCTTATTATCCCAGCATCCAAGAGCTCCCTAAGGTGCTGTTTCACAGCCTCCCTGTCACTGGGGTGTATCGGCCTTGACCGCTCTTTGAAAGGTGTCTCATCTTGCAACTGAATGTGGTGCTTCACAGAAGTTGTGTGACCAAAAGAAAGTTCGTCGACAGCAAAGACTTCTGGGATTGAATTCAGTTTGTCTGCTATACGCTGCTTCCACTCTTCAGGGACAGGTGAGTCATCAAGGCTGAACGTAGTCATCTTACTCTGTGACTCAGAGCCGATGGGCAGAGACGGATTGGGGTTCAGAGGTATGACACTCTGAGCAGGAGATACTTCGCCAATGACACACTTCGGGGGCAGAGTGACATTGTGATCTGTCATGTTTTTCAGAACAACAGGGATCTTGTTTGAGGCCTTACAATGGATATTCATTAGTGCACACTCAAGAAATACCCCACCAGGCAGAGGAGAAGACTCGTGTGGCTCTAGAATGAACGAGGTATGTGGGTTAGCTTCCCCTACCCTAACATCTCCAAAAACACACATCGTGTGCCTTGCTGGAATGGTGATGGGGTTTCTGCCATGCAACTTCACAGGGCAAGGTTTGGTTTTACCTTCATGCATATGAGCAACATGCTGGAGAAGTGATGCAAAGCAGTCTGACCTCTTGAAAAATGTTGGGCCACTATGATCGACTCCACACTGGTAAAGCTGCAGCAAAACATTGGTGCCAACTAACACTGGGATCTTGCTGTTAAAATGACACTGGGACAATGAGGGCTAGAGTAGCCAGTTGCTCTTCTGCACCAGTCACACTGTCGGGGAAAGTTAGAAGGACTTCAATATATCCAAGATAGGGCACAGGCTAACCTCCGGCCCCTTCGACCTCAAGCAGATCATAGATGGGTTGAATGGGAAGGGATGCTAAATATCTAGAATGAAAGGTCTCTGAGATAGTTGTGACTTGAGATCCTGTATCAAGGATAGACTTGCATCTTATATCTCCTACAGAGACTGTAGAGACGCAGCGGGGGCCTATAAGCCCTGGAGGAAGGATGTGGTTGAGCCCATCACTGCCTTTGGGGGCTTTGGCTCTTGTTTTTTTTGTCACCTCATGGGTTATTGCTATGGGACTTTCTTTGTTGATGTCTTCAGCTCCTCGGTGTCCCACGACAGGAGCCGCTAAAAGTTTAAAGAGAGTTCATGGGCTTCCTGTTGGGCCCTAAATCTTTCACGTTTATCTCGAAGCTCTGCATTTTTCCTCTGGACAAGGCCACGATTAGGTTCATTAGTGCAGTTAGCTGCAATGTGGCCATCCTCTCCGCACTTAAAGCAGAACCATGGTCTGGGAAAGTTTGGGCTCCTGTACGTTGATTCAGGATTTGTGACCCGGGCTGATAGACTGTCACTCTTCAGGGGTGATTCCCTTCCAGTAGAGCTGCTGAGGGAATCATTCGATTTTGATTCTCTCCTCTCCTTCTGTATCAGTTGTGCTACTTGTTTACGGAGTTCAGCAACCTCCATTTCAAGTTTTGAACTTGCATCCTGTTTTATAGAAACTGTGGCAGCAGGTTCGTCATCAAACACTGGCATGTTCAAGACAGAATGAACATGTGTTGCAGCCCTTGTGCTTCCTAGATGCTTTTTCATACGGTCCATTTTTGCTGCTCGTCGGTCCTCTTCTGTTCTCAAAAGGAGCAGTAACTCTGGGAAGGATGGTGGATTGTTTTTACGATGCTCAAGCTGAAGTCCAATGAGTAAACTCTGGTCCCAGCATCCCCTGCAGAATTGCCGGAGTAAATGCTTGTCAGACTCTTTGGCTGAAACTCCTCCTCTAGAGATGGTTTTAGTCAGGAGAGTTTGAAGTCGGTTAAGGTAGACAGAGGGCTTCTCTCCCGAATTTTGGTTTGAACCCAGGAATGTCGCAAATAGCTCCTCGCCATCTTCCACCACTCCAAATGCAGATTCAAGCTGGGTGAGGTAAGCATCTGGAGGTGCATTGGTGCCAAGTGGTCTGACAATATCAGCAGCTGGACTGAACAGGCTCTCCAAAATTCTCCTCACCTTTTGAGTATCAGACAACGAAGCATCAACAAGGAGTAGGTCCACTTGGGTGCGCCAGGCCTCATAGTCCACCTCACCATTTGGCTTTGGCAGCCGTCCGGAAAAGGTTCTGATTCTGCTCTGACTGTAACTGGATGAGGTCGTGTCATTACGAATGAAGTGTTCAACAATGACTTTCTGAACTTGGGCTGGATTTATTGTACTTTCATTAAGATGAGGGGGACTGATGAAACTACTGGAAGGAAGAGCCGAATCGGTTGGTTGTTGCTCTGGAATTCCAGATTGGCTTTTGTCGTTAACTCCATTGTCATTGCTAGGAACATGCTGATCAGAAGACTGGAGGGTCGTATCAGGACTTTGTGGGGGACCAAGGTCAGGCTGAGCATGTTGCAACTCACTCTGAAGCGTATCCCAAAAGCCAGCCTTACTACTGCCCGCAAGAGTACTCAATTCAGCCAAGCATTTCTTGGCTAACTCTTGGCCAAGCTCCTCTTGACACATCTGGCGCATAGTCCTTACACACCAGGTAATGGTGGGATCATCAGGGCTTGGCATGTCTCCTAGGCTTGCAGGATCAAGCCTTGAAATTGCTCCTTCTGAAGAGTATTGTATCAGAGTGCGCCCCTTTGGCTGATTGTGTTCATTAGGGACCCTCACTATTCTAGCAATGTCGCCATTTACTTTAAAGTAACCTGTTAATTCCTCATTAGTATAAGCCTCATCTATGCCTGTAATATAAAGGCAGCTAGGCCCATGCAAGTCAAACTTGTTGCAAATATCCATTTTTTCTATTTGTCTATCCAGTAAAATGTGTAGTAGTAACATACACAACCATACAGAACCAAATATCTGTCCAAAAAAATTTATTTTACCTGTACTACGTAATTTTCTTAAGCGCGCATCGTGGTGGAATTTAATTTAATTTGCACCAATCTCCTGGCTGGCTCGCCACTGTTGTAACCCCCCTGCAGCTGTCGCTTTAGAGACAGTGCAGAATAGACAGAAAATAGGGGAATTATCAAATCTAATCTAGGTTCAATGAGGAGATTGGTTAATAGGTCACTCGTCTGACTGCTGCACAGACAAGAAATATCCACCCCGAATGACACGAAGCAACAACAGGTTTAATTAGAGCACAATATAATTATCCATTCTACAACAATTTCACATTTCCAAACATCAAAAAGTGTCCAAGCATGTAATATGAAAATCAAAAACCTCTGAGATCTCAGGAATAAATTAAATTGAAAAAATGATAAAAGAAAGAGTTGAGTTCTCAAATGTCCTACCGCCCCCCGTGCACAAACAATGTCCAGCGAAATGGACTCCAAGTAAACTGTGCTGTCCGATTCAGATGAAGATTCCCTCAGCTATACAAAAAACCAGCCTATGCACATATGCAGGACAATAGTTCATTACTAAATTTACTCAACTGGGCCTGCAACCCGCATGGCTGTAAACATCACACACAATATAACAACTAATTAGCGAACATACATAACTCAAGGCATTCAATTACAATCATTACATCTTCATGAATGCTTTTTGTATCCCCTTCAGATTTATCCTGACTGTTTTTTTTTTAGTAGAATACACAACTTACTCCTAAATATCTCCGAGCATTCATGCTAACGAAGCTAGCATGCAACGGTAAAAGCATTGAACTTCAATCAACTCACCAGGATATCAAATGTTCAAAATTCTAAGAATCTCTAGGCGAAACTGCAGCTCTTCAATGACTCGTCGTACAACATTCAATTTAAAGTTGTTAACTTAACTTTATCGGAATCTAACTAATCTTTTTCCTCCTCACAACTTCTACCATACTCAAGCACAGACGACGGAAAAAACAAAGATCCTCTATTAAGAGACGGATTATCACTTCTATCGATCTCGGTGCATAGAGAAACAAAGATCGTATATTAAGGATAAGATTGACTCTCCTAGCACTTTTCTGTGTACAGAGGGAAAAAAACGGCTATGTGACCACCTGTCGACCTCACTTAAAGGGACAGTAACATAGTTCCAAAACATAATAATTAAGATCCAGATTAAATTATTATTCTGGTTACACTAGCAGCAATGAGTGGAAGGGCAGAGTGCACGCAGTTAGGTAGGCAGGTAGCTTGTCCAATCATTTCATTCGTGTTGCATGAAAAGATTGGACGTGCTTATTACAGTCTTGCGACAGCCGCAGATACCTGTTTTTTGTCAGAGCATTTGATTTATTGATAGCTCTCTAGATGTAATGAGAATTTCAACAAATAAATCAAAAAAAGTTTTTGAAGAAGATTACGAACCCTAGCTTTACGGAAACGAGTAACAGTAAACATTTCAGTGCATTAAATAAATTAACTACCGTAAATTCCGGCATATAAGCCGCTACTTTTTTTCACACGCTTTGAGACTGCGGCTTTTACAACGATGCGGCTAATTGATGGAAGAAGACGCGAACATCCTGGTGTCGGGCACGCAAGAGGAGGATCACGGGGCAACCCCATGTAGAGGATGACGACTCCGAGACCCCGCGCGCATCAGACGCGGCCGCGGAGACGAGCGTGTTGCCCGCTCTCCCCGGGGAGAGCCCGCTCGCGTTCAAGGAGAGCCCGTTCTCGCTCGGGAAGAGCCCGCTCGCGTTCGGGGAGAGCCCGCTCACGTTCGGGGAGAGCCCGCTCTCGTTCGGGAAGAGCCCGCTCTCGTTCGGGAAGAGCCCGCTCTCGTTCGGGGAGCTGTTCGTCGCCGAGTACCGCAAGAAGGGCCGGGTGGAGTTCAGGAAGATGTTCGAGCTTCAGACGGGGGCGCGCCTGCAGAGCAGCTGGGGGGGTGGTCCCGCACGATGACGTGGCCGGGGACACCTGCGGCTTATAGACAAGTGCGGCTTATTTATGTACAATTTCTTTTTTCTTTTAAAAATTAGCAGGTGCGGCCTATATATAGGTGCGCTCTATAGTCCGGAAATTACGGTACACGATAACCACAGTCCAATGTTGGACAGAAGACCCCTCATATTACGTCTAGCTACCTGCTTCTATCAAGTCAAAACTCTTCTTTAAAACCTCAATTTGTGCAACTTTAGCAAAGTGTGTTTCATTCTCATTTAAATGTGCATTCATATGAAAATCGTGTTTTACTAACATAATATCGTTAGCATAGCTAGCTGTACATCTGTCCCTGCTGTCTTAGCTGACTCTTTACCTTTAATGAGAACATGCAGCTGGCTATCAATAGTCATGCTAGCAGAATACGATTATTTATTAACTAATTGGCTAAAAAATTAGCAATAGCTATTGCTAACTTATATATAAATCGTTTTTCACTGGCTGATATAACGTTAGCCATTGTTATCGAGATTACTCTCTCTGTAGTAAACATAACAGTGATCAGCTGGGCATGTCATCTAACTAAGCTAGCAAACCACAATTTACATAATATCCTTCTCATATCTGTTAAGAGTTGCAGTACCAATCAAACAAGACAAGCACTATAGCAGGTAGAGATATTCTGCCCGCGAATGACGTGAAAACGCTCGGTAAAGTAATATGCTTGAGTTGCATGTGCGACTTATCTATATCCACGTGCATGGATCTCATTGGCACTCGTTTTTTGGATCTATTTGCAGTCATACTTACTGGATGTACTCACAATAAGTGAGGGGATAGAAAACTTTAGTAGTTAAAACCCAGTGGCGGGCCGTGCATTTTATACCCAGGCCTTCACTGCTGTCATGCAGCTGAAATACCACCTTATAACATGATGGCACCACAGCTATTATTCGTTTCTAAGGCTGTAACTATGTACGTACTCGTATTAAACCGTTCTGTAAGAGGCTTACAAAACGCTAGAGCATTTGGAAAATGCAGAAGCTTAAATTCAGGAAAACATAATGTTTTCTGTGCTCATGTAGGACAGTGGTTCTCAGCTGGTCTGGCTGTGGGACCCACCATCATCCCTTAACGACAAGCCGCGGCTCATCCGTCTCTCTTTAGGAGACCGTCTTATGATTTTATTTTCACAACCCAAACATTAAACGTACTGCTCTGCAATCTCTTTCCTCGTCTCAGCCCCCTGTGTCACGGTGTGTGGTACTCTGCTGTTAAGTGCTCGCCCACTGACCAATCACAGCACACCCTGCACTTCGCAGCAGAGCTGCACATGGACATGTAATGATGACGTAGGTGTAGGCCGGCAAGTATGGGGGTAGCGGCTGCAGACACTCAAAGAATATGCCCAACATGTCAAACTAAAGATCTGATTGGTTGAACACTATGAAAATCAACAATATCGTCCCCATTCATTTAAACGGCACATGGAAGCACTTGTGAGTCTGCAGGCCTCGGGCCTCTCTTCTTACATAGAGACACAGAGGTGAAATCTGATTGGATAAAAGCTCTACTTAAAACAAGCTGCACTGGAAGCAGAGCAACTGAGGAAGACAGTAGCTGTGCAATGAGAAAATAAGATAATGGGAAAAATAATTTTATAAATTATAATACATAAAAAAAAAAAAAAGAAGCAGAGAAGGCTTTGCAGGCCCTGACGGCCCGCCACTGTTAAAACCCAATATAATCTTATTTTTAGAAGACTCCTGCATTCAGGCACTTTGTTACGTGTCTTTGATACTTTAAATTCATGTCAGGCAAGTCTGTCACAAATGAATTTGAACAAGAGAACTCATTACCTCACAGAAGACTTTCCTGGCCTCCGTCTCATAGAACAGGCCAACAATTATCCTGGCATCTTGACGCTTGGAATTGAAAAAGAAAAGGACACACATTAAAAACCCTGCAGTATGGATAGGGAACACAGGAGCTACCCCCTCCTCCCAGCTCCTGCACCACACAGCAGTAGACTTCCTCTCCACTGGGTTACATCCATGCTATCACCATGGTTTCTGGCCAATTAATCTTGCTCACCAAAACTAGGCCTGCATGCTGTGCAAGGTCATTGTAAAGTGTATGTGTGCCAGGAAGGAAGCTAGTCAAGCTGACAGTGGTGGAGGAAGGAGAGGAGGAAGGAAGGGAACAAGGCTAAGCTAGAGGTTCAAGAATTTGTTATCAGAAACGTTCTGATTTTATTTTATTTTTTTGTGGACTACAGCAGTTCATATACTCGTTATTGGGTTTGCACATTTATTGAGCAAACAGAAACACTCACTTTCAGAGGGCAGATGTAACCAAAAAAAGCTTAAGCTGACAGCAAAACACACTCCCTCCCCACACACTGTATTGGTCTTTGGCTTCATAGATGCAGTAAACACTGTTAGATGTAGGCATGTAATCCAAGCAACAGAATAACAATTTTTGGTCAGTGAGAATGTTTAGTAATGTATGTTCAGACAGCTGCTGATCATTTCTGCTCAGTTATTATGTTTTTGGGAAAGCATTTAGACAGTAAAGGGGTCACTTCCTATTCCATAAACTGATAGCAAATCTGATAACACTGAATGGTATCTGGACAGATGTTTTGGTGTTTAAAATCAACAAAAAATGAAAGTTCCTTGTAATAGCTTTAACTAATGTATGAATGGTAGATTGCCCCCTCCGGGTTGTGAGTGAGTCACTGCCCCAAGCGAGGGAGTTGAAGTATCTCAGGTCTTGTTAACCAGTGAGGGTAAAATGGGGCATGAGATGGACAGGCTGGCATTGTACTAGACTGTTGTGGTGAAGAAATAGCTGAGCCAAGGAGCCAGTCTATCGTTCCAATCCTCACCTATGGTCATGAGCTTTGGGAGTCTGAGCTCAGATATATAGAGGGAGCTCGGACTAGAGCCGCTGTGCCTTCGCATTAAAAGGGGCCAGCTGAGGTGGTTGGGGCATCTGATCAGGATGCCTCCTGGACGCCCTCCCTTTAGAGGATTTCCCGGGCATGTCCAACTTGTAAGAGAGCAAGGGTGGACAAAGAGCACGCTGGAGAGATTATTTAACTTGTCTGGCCTGGGAACACCCCGGGACGAGCTTGAAAATGTTGCTTGGGAAAAGGACATCTGGAATAGCTCTCTAAGCCTGCTGCCCCCAAGACCCGGACCCGAATAAGCGGTAAGAAAAGGATATATAGATCGATGTATGAACTGTAGTACTGAAAGTAGTATTTGTTCCACACAAGAATATGGATTAATAAAATGATCTTTTTACACATTTCTATCAGCAATAAAATGTACTTATTGAAATCGACAGCATCTCTCTCTCCTCTCCTCTGTGGTGCTGGAAGATGCACAGCAGCAGCTACTTTTCAACTGTATTCAGATTTGTATTATTATTATTATTCATATATTTATTAATAGGAATAAGATGTGAAGAAGCTAAATCAAGTGCTTTATAAATATTGTATCTGCCAATTCTGACCACAAAACTATCTGTTTTTCATATTTTCACGTTGGGGCTTCCCAGCATGGCAAATTGCCGTATGTCACCAGTCACTTGCCCAATGTAATATATTAATTATTGGGCCAGATTATTAACTGGTAATTGATCACAAGGAGGCAAGACTACGCCATCCATTTGAGTTCGAATGATTTTTAAAACAATATATTTATGGTTATCACTCTTGGTGTGGACGGCTCTTATAAGATGCCACATATAAGATGCCACAACCATAATGGAAAAAAACACTGACTATTTCAACAGAGAAGTTGTCACTCCCTGAATCTTTTTGGAGATGGACATATTGTAGTGATCATTAATGGTGCTGTATCTCTGAGCGATTCAATATTAGCTTCAGCATTTGTCATAGTTCTTTACCACAATTTGAGCCACAGTTTGAGCCAGAGCTACAGAGATGACTCTACATTCTGGGCATAAGACTGCTTCTGTACTTTCTGGGCTATTGTTGCCATGTATCAATGATGTGTGATCCTGTGGTGAACAGGCCAGACAAGGCTTGACTGATTGCTGTTCAGCTGCCTGGTATGTAAGTATGGGAAAATCTGGCACCTTGAGGTTTTTGACAGCCACAGCAGGGTCGGTGAGGAAGCTCTGACGAACGCTGATTTCAATCCCTGCCTCCTTCACCCTCTCCTCCAGATCATCCAGAGTCTGCCAAACACAGAGAGACACACACACAATCATGAGAATGCAGAAGATGACAGGGCGAGAGACAGCAACCAAAATAGGAGTGAGAGGGATAATGGAATGGTAGGTTGCAAAAAGAAATTTGAAGAACAGCAATTGAAGAAGGAGCAAAGTAGTGGGGAGGAAGATGAGTTTGTGGTTTAGAAAGATGATGGCGGGTGCGTGGGTGATGATACCAACAGATAAAACAGCAGGTGACAAGAGAGAGGCAGAGAGAAACCAATCAAGGGAGGTTAGACGTTATAGGTGATGAGGGAGATAAGGGAGAGGAGAGAAATAGGAAATTAGAAAAATATATGAAAACTTCTTGAGCAAAGCACACCAAAAAAAATTGTGATTTTGGGCTGTACAATATAAATTGAATTGAATTGAAGACAACTTATTCAAATGTTTAAAAGCCAAGTATCACTCTTACTATGGCCCCATGTACACCACTTCAACATGTGCAGAAATTCAAAGCTTGACAGGCCTGCTGTGCCTAGTTACTGTTGCTAAGCTATGAATGGGCAATCACTGTTAAGGGAAGGGGTTTAGCGGAAGGTCAGTTCACAGATGAATATAAAATATAAAAGCTGGGAAGACATTTTGGAAATTCAAACAAAGTTTGTGAAAGTGCCTTTAAATGACAACAACTGGTGTCTTGTAATTTAAAACTCTTGTATAACTTTGGTGCTCATAACTATTTTAGATAAATACACAACTCACTGATGTAAAAACTTCTGTTGTTTGCTGAATGGTGGCAATCTTGGTCCATTTCCACTTCTGAAAGAGCTGCACTCGAGTGGGGTTGTGCAGTGTGGCAGACGGATGAGTGCGAAAGAAGGTGGGAAAACGCTGGCGGTTGGATAGAGCCGGGGAGCTGGAGCCGTACGACAACTGAGACACAGGGAAACAGAAACATTAAAGCCAGTGTCTTCCTGATGACTTAAACAGCATTTTTTTATTTAGTCTTAGTCCTGTGTCAAATATCTGTCAAATAGTCTAGCCAAAACCAACAATTTTTCATTTTAGTCAAACATGAGATTTGTCTTGATGAAAACACAAGTTGCGTGTTAAGAATGCATATGACTGCGTTCACTAATGATGCTGAACATGAATGAACATGCAAACCCCTAACTTTTAGATTAGTTTTCATAGTAACACAAGTCTGAGACAAAAAGGACAGAGACAGACCGAACACCGCTACCGCAGTGTATGTTTGTTTGAGACAGAGAGAAAGTTATACAGAGAAGGGAAAAGAAGTTGGAAGGTAAAGGAAAAAAGAGAGATTTTGGTGAACTTTTCATTTTTCAAACTACATTTTAGTCTTGCCTTTTTTTGTCTACAATATTGCATATTTCATATTGTCACAGTTGGTGTTTAGTGGGGAAAAAAAGTTTGGTCAGTAGCCCTACGCATCATTCTATGAATCTCTACATGGCTGTACTTATGAAAGCAGTAAGAAGGAAGTCAGATGATTATCATAAAGAGCGATAAAGTCTGCTTAGGGAGGAATAATGTTCCATGTGTGTTATATTTGATCTATCTTTTCTGAATCAATCTAACAATGAACTTGCATAATGTAAACAACAGGAAATGCAGTAACATAATTCAAAAGTGAATAGTTCCGCTGCTCCATTATTTATTCAAAACAACTACACAATTCACACAATCTGGTTTGCCACACTTTCCATATCCGCCTTAAATATCACCCAATTAATTCATGGTTAAATTAAAACTTCTGTGGAGAGCTAGAGGCCCTGCAAACAGCCTGTAAGAATACAGTACATGATAATTGAGCCATAATCACTTTACAGTATCTTAATGTTTGGTATGTATCCAAATCATACTGAATCAAATGTGTTGTGCTAATTACAATTTTCCTGAAGGTAGCCTGCAGTTTTAGTTAGTACATTATGAAGTCAGTCTTACTGTAGTAACTGAAGGGAAAGCTCTTTCTAAAATAAAAATAGCAGTGCATATAGAAAATGAAGGAATAAGTCTGAAACATTTTTAGTGTGAGTGCACTTTCCTAGCATTCCCCAAAGAGCAGAATGACATTAATGCTGTACTTTGCTCTTAACTCAGAGATGTTGGTCTGTCAGGTCATGACCTCCAGACAGCCACACTGATGTGTAATTGATCTGTCTGTTGGATGCTACATCATAGATGTCTTCAATAGATAGAAGCAACCGGAAAATGTCTGCATCCCTATCGAGTCGTTATGCAGCAAACAATAGATTTGGGTCTTAACGTCATAAACTTGACATTGTTTTTGACTTAAACTTGGTTGGATGAAACCAACAGGGCAGCAGCTGTTCATGTCAGCATCCCCTAACTTTAACTTTCTGGATGTAGTTAGAGCAGGAAGAAGAGGTGGATTAGCCATTATATTCAGATGTGTTCTTGTGCAAGCAATTATCATTAGGTAAATACAAATCCTTAGAATATCTCTCTGTTAGACTAAATAGCAGTGCTAAAACTATTCTTTTAAATATCTATAGGCCACCAAAGTATTCAGCCACATTTTTTGATAACTTTGCAGAACTGATTTCCATTATTGTAACTGACTTTAAACATTGATAACCCAATTGATAGAACAGATAGAAATGCTTTTCCTTTATTCTTGAAAACGTTGGGCTCTCTCAGCATGTAAAAGAGCCTACTCACAACAAAGGCCATATACTGGACCTGGTTATCTCCAAAGGTCTTAATATCTCCAATGTCATGGTCTTTGATACTGCCTTATCGGATCACTTCTGTGTTTTGTTTGATATGACCATCATAGTGGACACTCTGAAATCGTTCAAAAAACAATATTTCGGTGAATGCAGCGAAGAATATTCTCAGGCAATCTCCAAGATACCCCTATCTCTGTCAACATCTGTTGATGAGTTCTCTGCATTTGTCCCATCCCTATATAGGGAGTAGTGAGAGGTGCCCGGGGAGCAGTCATGGGTTTAGTGTTCGGCACAGGACCAAGCCAAGGATCGAACCGCCAACCTTGCGTTTACCGGACAACACTCTCTACCCCATGAGCCATGGTCGGACTGGGAATATTGTTGAGCGGTGGATAGAGCACTTTTACAGAGGACCAACACGTCCTCTGTGAAGGAAGCAGAGTTTGAAGACTCGGGGGAAGACTCATCCATATGCCTGGCAGAGGTTGCTGAGGTAGTTAAAAAGCTCCTCAGTGGCAATGCGCCAAGAGTAGATGATGCTGAAGGCTCTGGAGATTGTTGGGCTGTCTTGGCTGGCACACTTCTTCTGTGTTGTTTGGAGATTGGGGACAGTATCTGTGGAGTGGCAGAGGTGGTGGTTCCCATTTTCAAAACCGGAGAGTGTGCTCAAATTAACGGGGTATCACACTGTTTCCGTAGTGTTTTTGCCCAGTTTAGGTCTGGTAGGGGCCAATAAACTTAAAACTATCAGCCTACTTCACCTCTGTCTTCTTGATGGTGAGAGGCTGCAGAGGGTGGGCTCTCTTCCTGAAGTCCAGAATTAATTTCCTTGTTTTGTCTATGTTGAGAACAAGGTAAATTACCTCCCCAATAGGCGATGAATTTGTCAACTTGTTCCCTGTATGCTGATTAATCCATACCCTTGATCAGGCGAATGATGGCCGTGTCATCTGCATACTTAATAATGATGTGATTTTCAGTGAAAACACAGTCATGGGTGTACAGAGCATAAAGTTTAGGGCTGAGGCAACAGCACTGAGGAGTTCCTGTGCTGACTATGAGTTTGGCAGAGATATTATCTCCCATCCTCACCACCTGTAGTCTGTGTACCAGGAAGTCCAAAATCTAGTTGCAGGTGGATGTTGGCACCCCGAGGTTTGCCAGCTTCACAGTGAGCTTCATGATTAAATTGAAGGCAGAGCTGTAATCCAAAAAGAGCATGTGCTAATGTCCAAGTGTTCTAGTCATAGCAACTGAGGTAAGTGCCACTGGCCTGAAGTCGTTCAACGTGTGTATGTCTGGTTTCTTTGGAACCGGTATTATAAAAGAGGACTTGAAGAACCTCGGGACTATTTCCTGTGGGAGAGAGGAGTTAAAAATGTTTGTGAACACCCCTGCCAACAGCACAGGTCTTCAGGAAACTATGACCGGTAGGTGCGTTCACACATACACATACTTAATTGCGTCATTCGCGCCGCGTTCACTCGCCGGGGACCATTTGTGTTGTTGTCTGGGTTCATAACATAGTCCGGAGGAGCTCCGTGTATATTGTCGCCAAGCTCACCTAGCTACAATAAGCTCGCCCTGTCATACTTAATTCTGGTCCTTACATGCTGCACAGATAGAAAAAGTAAAGACAACAACAAGTAGAGCGATAGGTAAGGCCTGACTTGGAGAGCACAGCCACGAGCGCCATCCTCCACATTTGATGTGTTACATGTCAAAAGGTGTGCCATGTTTAAAGGTCTGTCCCAGGGCTGACGCATAGAGACAAGCAACCTTTTAGGCTCACATTGACACCTACGGGCAGTTTACAATAGAGTCAACAATTAACCTGCAAAATCCCCTCAGAAGGGCCCAAGCCGGCCGGCCCTCTTGGTAAGCAGTGACAGGGTTCAACTCTGTGGCTCCATAAAACACTTACATTCACTGTAGTGTTATGTTGAAGTAAGTGAACTATGAAAACTTCATAGAAGATTCACAGACAGAAAAGTGAAAGTCCTTACCACTATGAGGTTCCACATGCGAGAAGCTTCTGCCACCAGGGTGGACACAGAGCTGCAGCCTGGCATCAGCACAATTTTAATGGGCTCCGTATACAGAAGGTCATACAGCAGCTTGGTGGCCTCACCTGGATCACACTTTGGACACACAGAGACACAGACAGCAGGAAAGTCAGCATAAGAAACACACTGTGCCCAACATCCCACAAAAGTGTCATCAGATAAATAACAGAGGTATGTGGAATATGCAGGATGACCACAGGTTTCACAATGAAAAGGCATTTTTATGACAGTAAATACAGTTACTTGTAGCTAAAGCCATATAGCTAAAATTATAATATGAAAAGAAAAAACACAGAGAAATATACTGTTCAAGAAATGAATCCGAGAAGGATATAAAGTCCAAGACCGTATGTTTCACGTATGTTTGTATATTAATTTTATTTATTTATTTTGGATAAGCCTGGTAATCAGACTGACTTGCCATTCTCTGTCATTTTCAGTCAGTAAGTGCTCAGAGTCACAGGTGCTCGGAGCAGTGAACCTTTTTCATGACAAGATTTTCATCAAGAAAATATGCAACACGTATTTCCCCAATTGGACTTACAACACCTGTACATCCTTCCACACACACTCTTGTGTGGCCATGTTCATTAATGTAACTACAGTAGGTAGCTAACTAGCTGTATAGGAAGATGATGGCTTTACTCTTTATCCAGCCTACAGTTCTGATTGGTCGATTGTTTCTTCAACTGGGGAAACAGCCGTGAGAGCTATTGGAATCACCAAACAAATCAGACATGTGGTCTAGAACCACATGAAAAACAGGATTTGTTTTACAAACTCAATGTCTCCAACTCAAAGTGTGATTTTAATCAAATAAACCTTAGATTGATTTTTACATGAATTCCACCAATATGTCCACATCTCCATCAGAGGGAAAAACACACTGGACCATGTTCACACAACTATTCCTGGCAGCTACAAAGCCCTCACCCGCCCCACTTTGGACAGTCAAATAATATTTCCCAGCTCCTGCTACCTACATACGCCCAGCTGATTAACAGGCTAAACCATCAGAAAAAACAGTTAAAGTGTGGACAGATGAAGCTACAACAGCTCTACAGGACTGTTTTGGATGTACAGACTGGCACATGTTCAGGGATGCCAACATTCAGGAGAATTACATCAATCTGGAGGAATATAAATCAACAGTGACATCATCTATCAGCAAATGTGTTGATGATGTGGTGATCAAAAAGACAAAGAGCAGGAGCATCCCCATCATGTGTGAGGCCACCTTGTCAGATGAGCTGAACACCCTTTATGCTCGCTTTGATCTCCTCAACAAAGAGTCAGCTATCAAGTCTGCCCCGCCTCCAGAGGACCGGCCACTGTCAGTATCCTCAGATGAACCAGCCACTGTCAGTATCCTCAGAGGACCGGCGACTGTCCGTGTCCCCAGAGGACCGGCCACTGTCAGTATCCTCAGAGGACCGGCGACTGTCCGTGTCCCCAGAGGACCGGCCACTGTCAGTATCCTCAGAGGACCGGCGACTGTCCGTGTCCCCAGAGGACCGGCCACTGTCAGTATCCTCAGAGGACCGGCGACTGTCAGTGTCCTCAGAGGACCAGCGACTGTCAGTGTCCCCAGAGGACCGGCCGTTGTCAGTATCCTCAGAGGACCGGCCACTGTCAGTGTCCTCAGAGGACCAGCGACTGTCAGTGTCCCCAGAGGACCGGCCGTTGTCAGTATCCTCAGAGGACCGGCCACTGTCAGTGTCCTCAGAGGACCAGCGACTGTCAGTGTCCCCAGAGGACCGGCCGTTGTCAGTGTCCCCAGAGGACCGGCCGTTGTCAGTGTCCTCAGAGGACTGGCCACTGTCAGTGTCCTCAGAGGATGTGAGGAAAACCCTGATGAGAGTAAATATGTGTAAAGCTGCTGGACCTGACAACATGTACAAACCAGCTAACTGATGTCATGTGTTTTCTTCAACATATCTCTGTCACAGGAGAGAGTTTCCACCTGCTTCAAGACAAACACCATCGTTCCTGTACCTAAAAAGTCTCCAGTGTCTCTTCTAAATTACTACTGCGCTGTTGAGAAACTGCTTTTTCAGCTCATCAAAAACAACATCCGAGTCAGCCTGGACCCTCACCAGTTTACATAGAGAGCCATCAGATCCACAGAAGATACCGCTTCACGGCTCCCCACCCAGCCCTTGCACATCTTTAAAATAAGAACACCAACATCAGAATTTTGTATGCTGATTATAGCTAAGCATTCAGCACAATCTCGCACATGACACTGACTGACTGACTGACTTTGTATAGGATAGTCATAAACAAGCCTAAGTTTTGCTGAAAAGACTCGAAATGAATGGGCTGCGAGGGAACCTTGCTCATAGAGGGCTTTATACAAGCTAAATGGGGCTTCCTTCAACAGATTTACTATATTTCAATCAGGAGAGACTTCATTAGAATTTACCAATAATTTATTACACATGCATAAAAATTGAATAGTGCAAAGTCTTTGGCGATTGGACGACATCCTGAAGTAGGATAATAGAGGGGTAGTGCTGCTGAGGTCAGATAAGGCCTAATCCCCCTAGAGTTCAGACACTGGTGGTGATGAAGGGAGTTGCTGCAATCCGATGATGAATGAGGAGTGTGATTGTGATGCTGACTGGAGGTTACTGGGGTGGAGGAGGGTCACATCCGATTGTGCTGAAATGACAACTGACAGCAGCAGGAATAAGAATTGTTTTTAAAGTTTGACAGCAACGATGTGATTGGCTTAAGGAAACTATGCAGAATCTGGTTAATGTAAAGTGAACGCCCACAATCAGCTGATAGAGTAATCACAGGGAGAGAGAGACTGAGAGATTATGAATGAAAAGGAGTGTAAAGATAGTCTTCCTGACTGAACTTCTGCTTAAGCTTCATATGCTATCTTAGCAGACTCAATTACTAGTCACAAAAAGCTAACTGACACTGGGTAAGGAACTCACGGCAGGTGTGTGAACACCAGTAGTGGGTAATCAGCAGAAGTGGAATCAGAAAGTGAGCCAAGAAAGGAAATGAGCCCCACGCCAACAGCACACCAAGGGTGTATATATTACCAATATTTTGTGAGGACAGAATTGTCCCGACCAATATTTGAGCAAACTTCTCATATAACGTTTGCATTATCTTCTATCGCACATGCACAGAGGGACTGAGGAGCAGAATTGCTTGTTGACCGGCGCGGAGAAAAGTTCTTCTGGTTTAATCATCAGTTGTAGCCAGCTATGAGGTCACTGAGGTCTGGATATTGGTAATTGTTTCCTAAGATGCCCACCGTCTCCGCTTGAAACTGACCGCTATCAATAAGACTGTCGTGGTGAGGAGACTGGAGAAGAAAGAGAGTGTGGAGCACAGTGGCGTCTCCATTGCACTCTGTGCGCCTGACAGCACATATATGGTCACTGCAGCGATGTTACACACAAAAACTACATGAAGTGGCATGTAATAAAAAAGTGTTTCATTTGGAGATGACTCTGCCTGTCATTTCACAAATTTATGTTTGAATCCATGTTTGACATATACAGTATTTGTATCATATTTGACGCATAGTGTATCTGCATCATGAATGAAGTGACAAAATGTGAGTGAGGTTGAGGAATGTCAACCCTATTCTAATATAACATCTGATCATACATATATTTGCATAATCATTGCTTTGTGACAATGACAAATGTTAATGACATGATGACATATCATTCAATCTTCCAAACATGATCATGAAATGATTAATGGCCACCACACCTTCACCTTTATCAGTTAAATAGCTTATTGATTCTTAACTTACTATAGGCTGTAAATGGAAAGCGAGGAACACAGTTGTGTCGATCAATATAATGAGGCTTGATTGGTGGGTAAATGTTTTCCCCGGCATTACGCAGACACATGCTGTCTCAGGACTCGGGTTGAATATGGTTATATGAAGCATGATGTACAAAGAACAGTGTATTCCATAATGAATTCTGTTTTTAACAACTTGTTTTAGTGAGCTTGTTATAGGTGTTCATACCGTGTTTTCCCTCCACTTTCAACAGTACGTACACACACTATATGTATTTAACAGATATTACAATGTATTGCTTTCCTAGTGTATTACCAAAATCCCATCAGTTAGTCCAGTAGATTCAAATCCCCTAAAAAGTGTCTGCAGGTCCTTGAAAACCCACTGTGAAAAAAGAGAAATAAATCCTGATTTAGGCGACCCCAAGTGACCCCCAAGATGCTGTACTCAAATAAAAACATAAATGTGCAATGTGTAAGATCTGGCCAGAACTTTAGTTTAAAACATTGAGAAATCAACTCACATTATCAACAAAATGAGAAGAGGTTACAGTGTTGACGTTAAGTATTTGTATTGTGGTGCAGTGATATCTACTGAAATAAGCATGCTAACCAGCTAGCCTCTGTCCGGTCCGTCTTGTAATACCACTTGTACCTCTTGAGGTGTTAGTGAGTCACTGTAGCGTCCAGTCTGTCCTCAGTCCAACATGAGAGGACCCAGAAAAAGAGCTGCCCTGTCTGTGTACGTTTTATAGTTAGTATAGTTCCAAAGTGGCAGAAACAAGAAAACAACAGTTTTTGTTTCGTAACTGCTAATTGCTAAGTAAAGGTCCGTCCACTCTATTTATATCCTCCTCCCTCTGCGGCTGTCAAATTGAGTGGTGACAAGCTCATCCATAAAAAGTATGAGTGCTCACGGTGAAAAACAATCTCAAACAAATGGATAGTATGGCAAATAGATAATAAAAAGAAAAGAGACGATGTTAGTCTATCATACAACGGCGGTAAGAGGGGCGATATGTTCTCAAGATATTCTTGCCAATAGATACAAAACCCATGCACAGCCCTGGGATGAAGGGCTCCGTACAGTAACCTATTCATTTTATTTACAGCTGCCCAGTGCGAGGCCTGAAATCCCGGAGGAAATGCGGACAAGACGTCGGGGTTGCAGAGCTGGCGTTAAGCTGAACGCGAAGAGGAGGAAGTATAAACCTTCGGTACCGGCAATTTAGTACCGCGAGTGCAGCATCATGTGCTTCACTGAGACATGGCTGCACTCATATTTCCCGGAACACAGTGCAGCCGTACCCGGCTTCAGGACTGTTCGGGCGGACAGAGACGTTGTACAGAGCAATAAGAAGAGAGGTGGTGGGATTGCAATGTATGTGAATGAGAGGTGGTGCAATCCCGACCGTGTGTGTGTGAAGGAACGTTTCTGTAGCCCGGACATAGCCGTGGGGATGCGTCCGTATTATTTGCCGAGGGAGTTCTCATCTGCCATTGTTGCTGTGTACGTTCCTCCATCAGCTGACGCAGGGTCAGCAGTGGACACCATCCACTCCACTGTGTCTAAACTGCAGATTCGACATCCTGGTGCATTTTTGGCAAATACTGGAGACTTTTCACCAGTATGTAAACTGCCCCACACGGAAAAATAAAACTCTAGACCTACTGTATGCTAATGCCATGAATGCATACAGTGCTACTGCCATTCCCCCCCTTGGTAGGTCTGACCACAACTTTTCACCCCAAAATATGTTCCTCTGGTGCAGAGGCAGCCTGTAACTACCAGGACTGTGAGGAGGTGGACACAAGAGGCTAAAGACGCCCTGCAGGACTGCTTTGAGTCGAAGGACTGGGATGTGCTGTGAGGACCACATGGGGAGGACATCAACAGCATGACAGACTGCATCACGGAATACATTCAATTCTGTGAACACACCACCATACCATCCCGGACTGTACACTGCTTCCCCAACAACAAGCAATGGATCACTAGTGACCTGAAAGTTCAGGAAAGCAGCCTTCAGGTCTGGGTCCGTTGACAATGAGACATGCTGACGTGCTATGGTAAGCGTATTGTCTCACTTCTTGTTGCCAGGGTATCTGTTGTCTGAATAGCATACTTTCGCAGCTCCAGCTAAATTTAGGTAGTTTTTCCTGTTCTGATGTGAGGGTCCTGGGACAGAGGATGTCGCATGTGTATAGATTGTAAAGCCCTCTGAGGCAAATTTGTGATTTTGGGCTGTACAAAAATAAATTGAATTGAATTGGGGACAGGGACAAGCTCAGGAGAGTACAGCGCGACTTGAAGGAGAAGCTCAGGAAGTGCAAGGACTCCTACAAGAGGAAGCTGGAGGCCAAACTCCAGCAGAACAACATGAGGGAGGTGTGGACCAGGATGAAGCAGATAACAGTCTTCAAGTTTGGAGGGAGACAACCAAGGGGCTCCGTGGAGAGGGCCGATGAGCTAAACTGTTTCTTCAACAGGTTTAGTTCACAACCCTCATCTGTCTCCTCCAGGACCTGACGACATCAGCCTCAGGGTCCTGAAGACCTGCGCCATCCAGCTGTCTGATGTCCTGCAGCACCTCTTCAACCTTAGCCTGAAGCAGGAGGAAGTCCCGGTGCTGTGGAAGATGTTGTGCCTGGTTCCTGTTCCTAAGAAGACGACTCCATCTAGCCTCAACTGGTTGCCCTCACATCTCATGTGATGAAGGTGCTAGAGAGGCTGGTCTTGGACCACCTTCGACTGCAGGTGAAATCCTCACTGGACCCTCTGCAATTTGCATACCAGCCCCATGTGGGAGTGGACGACGCCATCATCTACCTGCTGCAACAAGCTCAGTCGCACCTGGATGGAACCGGTGACTCTGTGAGAATCACTTTCTTTGATTTCCCCAGTACATTCAACACCATCCAACCACTGCTGCTGAGTGAGAAGCTGCAGGTGGTGGAGGTAGACACGTCCACCGTCTCCTGGATCACTGACTACCTCAAAGGCAGACCACAGTTTGTCCGACTGGGCAGGGTGCTATCTGTAACGGTGGTCAGTGGTACTGGAGCTCCACAGGGAACTGTTCTGTCTCCCTTCCTGTTCACCTTGTACACCACTGACTTCCAGTACAACTCAGGGTCATGCCATCTGCAGACGTTCTCTGATGACTCTGCAGTGGTCGGGTGTATAAGGGACGGATGGGAGGAGTACAGGGCAGTAGTGGATGACTTTGTGAAGTGGGCCGGTAGAAATCACCTGCTGCTGAACGTGGCCAAGACCAGAGAGATGGTGGTCGACTTCAGGAGGAAGACGACGGCTCCACAACCGCTGAGAGTTCTGGGAGAGGACGTGGACATGGTGGAGGAGTACAAGTTCCTGGGTGTCTCCATCGACAACAGACTGAACTGGAAGGCCAACATCAACGCTGTGTACAAGAAGGGGATGAGTCGACTCTTTTTCTCGAGGAAATTTCGATCCTTCAATGTGTGCAGCAAGATGTTGGAGATGTTCTACCAGTCTGTTGTCTGGTAACGCCCATCACTGGCCATTCTCCGGCTTCTACATTGCCTCCCTGCATGCCAATTTATGCCCATAATGACTTAAAATTGGGGTACCAGCTGGGATTGCAGCTGAACAGATGACCCACACAAACAAAACATACACAAATATCAATACATGCATGGCTCGGTTGGTGAACCCCAAGATTATATTGAAATGATTTTTACTAAAAAATCAATATACATCTGCCCGGTGTTTGTTCGGACTTGTTTACTTATGTGGCCAAAATTGTAATTACCAAGAAAAAGTGTTCCATGGGGCATTAATATTTGTTACCACTTGGGGATGTCTGGACTGTAATCTGATTGGTGTAATATCTGAGTGGGTGGGCGATACAATTTGTGTGAAGGCTGGTGGAAGAAGATTGATCATCTTCATTTACTTCATAGTGCAAACTGTAGGTTAGCCCTAATTTTGAAAAGGATTCTGACCACTTGACATATGTGTCGACACATCTTCCTCTGGTTTAAGATCTCCTTAACAAGTGCTGACTGAGTTTATTTGTTTTCTTACACATCCAGTAAAAAGAAAATTGCAGTTTGTTTTCTGAGTTGCTCTCCTTCACCCTTCCTTGTCTGATATGTAATAATAATCAGTTTTATCCATACAATGTTCAAACCCATGTTCACAACGGAAAGAGCTGAAAAATGTCTAAATCTTTTCTTTAAAGTGATGGATAAAAATCAATGAATAAATGGGGAAATTTACAGTGAAGAGAATTTTATTTTCGTTTTGACTTTAAATTATGTTAATGCTTGCCATTATATGGGACAACATACAATCTACTGAATGATTATAAATGGTTTTCTCACGTTACCGAACAGAGAGCAGATACACCATCACTTCTTAAATTGCACCGTGTGCCTGAATGAAGATTCAATCATAATTACAGCAGTGGCGGGCCGTCAGGGCCTGCAAGGCCTTCTCTGCTGGCCTAAACAGAATCACAAAAAATTATTATTATAAATTATTATAATTTATAAAAATATTGTTCCCATTATCTTATTTTCTCATTGCACAGCTACTGTCTTCCTCAGTTGCTCTGCTTCCAGTGCAGCTTGTTTTAAGTAGAGCTTTTATCCAATCAGATTTCACCTCTGTGTCTCTCAGTAGAACAGAGGCCCCAGGCCTTCAGCCTCAAAAGTGCTTCTATGTGCCGTTTAAAATGAATGGGGACGTGTTCAACCAATTAGATCTTTAGTTTGACATGTTGGGCATCTTGAGTGTTAGCAGCCGCTACCCCCAGACCAGCCGGCCTACTCCACCGTCATCGTTACACGTCCAGGTGCTGCTTTGCCGCGAAGTCCAGGGTGTGCTGTGATTGGTCAGTGGGCGAGCACGTGACTAAAGTGAAACTTGCCAGCAGAGCTTAGTTGGAGTAGTACGAGTTCAAATTGAAAGATATGGAAGAAATTATAAAATGTGTAGGGTTTTGCTTGGTGTAGTTTATTTATTTTTTGACCTAGCTTTGTTTTTGAACACTCAACGACTGAAGACTATCGTGAAACGAAACTTAACAGCAGAGGCTTGCAGCTCAGCCAATCAAATATGGCCAGCCTGACAAGTTTCCTGACTCTTCCACACACGCAGGGGGCTGAGACGAGGAAAGAGATTGCAGAGCAGAACGATTAATGATTGGGTTTTGAAAGTAAAATCATAAGACGGTCTCCTAAAGAGACGGATCAGCCGCGGCTTGTCATTAAGGGATGATGGTGGGTCCCACAGCCAGACCAGCTGAGAACCACTGTCCTACATGAGCACAGAAAACATTATATTTTCCTGAATTTACGCTTGTGCATTTTCCAAATGCTCTAGCGTTATTCAAACGTATTGTAAGCCTCGTACGGAACGGTTTAATACGAGTAGTACATAATTACAGCCTTAGAAACCAATAATAGCTGTGGTGCCATCATGTGGTTATAAGGTGGTATTTCAGCTGCATGACAGCAGTGAAGGCCTGGGTATAAAATGCACGGCCCGCCACTGAATTACAGTAACTGCAAAGTTAAAAGAATTTCCATTCAAAATAATGAAGCCCTTAAAATAAGGCCTTTGCAGTTTGACTATAGAATATTTTCATATTCAACAGTCTGCTTTGAGTGTAAAATCAACCTTTCCTTTGTGGGACAAATGTATGTTTTAAAACATAGGAAGATAATGCTGCTATATTTAATGGCTCACTGGATTTCTACATGTTTGGAACAACTCTGTCAGGGGCTCATGGCAGTTAAACCATAAACATTTAAAATCAGCTTGACATAATTTTGTGCTGTAGTGTTTGCCAACATCAATAGCAGACAGGATGTAAACATGGACCCAAGCTGTTTCCTAGCAACTAGCTCTACATCCTTTCTGTGAGGGTAAAATCCATTTGTTTGGAGTTAAAGGAGGCTGCTGAGGCATGCGCTGGATTAGCTCTCCTCACCTAATGACACTGAGTCAACCGACTCAGTAACAAGCAGCTTGGAGAAAGCTGCCCACTTCAGTCCTGAATCAAATAGACTGGCTTGTAAAGCAGGCCCGGACCATAATCCGGAGCTGCATTCCTTACAGTTGACTCATTGATTAACCTCGGCACTCAGGGGAAATCAGCAACACATTCAAATGAGATACTGTAGCCCCCCCCCCCCCCACCCCGAACCTTTGGGACCTGCCTTCAACTTTCAGCGCTGCGGAACATCACATCATCGTTTCACCAGATCTCAGAAGAAAGCTTAAGAAATGCTCTGCTTACTAACTGATGAGGCCGTTCTGGACTGTGATCAGCAGGAGATCGGTCAAATCCTGTTCAGTGTGATGTGCAGCTGGCCTGGCAGAGTGCTGGAGTGGTGTAGAGGGCTGTGATCGATGAGTGCTCCGGCCAGCACTTCTTAGATTTGGCTGCTCTCAATATGGCGTTCTCACACAGACGAGCGTAAATCATCCAGCCATCTGCTCCTGTTTGTGCAATGATACTAGGTGCATGATCTTGCCTTTTTCTGGGAGCCAAATCTGTGTTTGTTTGAACTGTAATTGTCTTAGTTACTGTTGTCAGGCCAACCCCCCCCCCCCCATTGAAGTGGGGATCCATAGAGCAGCTTGTGTGTGTGTGTGTGTGTGTGTGTGTGTGTGTGTGTGTGTGTGTGTGTGTGTGTGTGTGTGTGTGTGTGTGTGTGTGTGTGTGTGTGTGTTGGTATGAAGTGTGTGGAGAGGCTCAGGTGAGAAAAAGAGAAATGAGAGAAATTATGATCCAGCAGTGAAAGACTTCAAAAAAGTTAATGTAAAACCACATACCAATTAAAAATGAATACTATAACCATCTCTGCACACATTGATACAGAAGATGAAAGCTTCAATATAGCTCCCTCTCACAGATGTTTAGAAATAGAGACCCAGGGCTTCCAAGCTTAAACAGATACAAGTTGTGTCACATGGGGAGTTACAAACTATTAACAAAGCTTAAACATGTATTTATCAAATTGCAGGAGAGGAGTAACACACATGTGTACTGGACAGTCAAAGAAAATGATGTTGGACAAAAACATCCTTTAATCCCTGAAATGTTGGTGCCTTTCAGAGAAACAAAACATGTATCAACCCTAACCCTAAATCATGTCACAAACGCTGCATGATCATTTGATTTGATTGGACTCGGAAGGCAGTATGTATGTATGTCCATCCTGTCACTGTTGGTTAGATTCAGCTTGTGACAGCTGCCCCTCTTTGTCCATGCAGTTTATTGTCATACACTACGTTGTCATGCCTCATGTTGCTTTGAAAGCTCATGCTGTCAAAGAACTGATCGCCAGGCTTCTGTAGAGCCTACATCTCACACACATGGTCTGTGTGTGAGACGTAGTTCAGTGACTCATACACTGTAGGTCTGGTGTTGTGCTCATTGATGGCTGTTTGCTCCAGTTGCAGAAACATTCGACCAGTCAGAAAGTTGCAGGCTGGGCCGTCATCTTCTGCATAGCTAGCTAGCTTCCTAGCTACATCCATGAAAAGCTACATCCAGTGGATTTACAGAAATAGCAACTCTTAGAATAATTGTTAACAATCGTAGCAACCGCTACTGTAGGTTCCATGTCAACATTATGACTCCAAAGGATTAATATTTCACGAGCTAATAATTTGTCTGTGTAACTAATAAAAGAACATGAATTAGTTGTTTGTACAACTAACATGTATCGACTGTTGCTCAGTGGTAGAGCGGGTTGTCCTTCAATCAGAGGTTCGATCCCCGGCTCCACTAGTCCATATCGACGTGTCCTTGGGCAAGACACTTAACCCCAAATTGCTCCTATGCCTGCAGTGTGTGAATGTTGTATGAATGTTAGTTAGTCCTGATGGCCAGGTGGTAGCTTGCATGGTAGCCCTGTCATCAGTGTGTGAATGGGTGTGAATGGGTGAATGATGACATGTAGTGTTAAAGAGCTATGAGTGGTCGGAATCAGAACCGTTTATTGCCATGGTATGTTGAACATACAAGGAATTTGACATGACAGGTGATGCATAACATTTAACAATCAACAACAATCAACACAGTGCAAAAAGTAGAAGCATATTAAAATGTACAGTAAAATATTAAATAAAGTGAAATATAAAATAAAATAAAGTGAAATATGAAATGAAGTGAAATATAAAATAAAGTGCACAAACAAACAGATAACATGACTATAAACAAGTAAGATGAAGTGTAATGTAAAAGTGTAGAGTGTATTCAAATAAGAAACCTAGAAAAGATGTGCAGAGGAGTGACCGTTAGGAAATTGTCCTGGGGGTGTCAGAGTCAGTGGGGGTCCCGGGCTTTGTTAATGAGCCCGACTGTGAAAGGGAAGAAACTGTTCATGTGGCGTGAGGTCTTGGTCCTGATGGGCCGCAGCCTCCTGTCAGATGTAAGGGGCACGAACAGTTTGTGTCCAGGGTGAGAGGGGTCGGCTACAATCTTTCTTACTCGCTTCAGGGTCCTTGAAGCGAGTAAGTCTTGGAGGGACGGCAGATTGCAGCCAATCACCCTCTCGGCAGAGCAAATGATGCGCTGCAGTCTGCCCTTGTCCTTGGCAGTGGCTGCAGCGTACCAGACCGTGATGGAGGAGCAGAGGATGGACTCAATGATGGCTTTGTAGAAGTGCACCATCATTGTCTTTGGCAGGTTGAACTTCTTCAGCTGCCTCAGGAAGTACATCCTCTGTTGAGCCTTCTTGGTGATGGAGCTGATGTTAGAGTCCCACTTGAGCCCAGGAAGCAGAAGGACTCCACAGCGTCGACGGGGGAGTCACACAGGGTGATAGGGGCAGGTTGGGCTGCATTCTTCCGGAAATCCACAACCATCTCCACTGTCTTTAGAGCGTTTATTATACTATTAACTGATTATGGTCTTTGTGTGCAGTGCTCGGTCAAACAGCAGGTCTCTGCCTTTTTCCAGTGAAAAAAATAAACATCTGGGGCCTTGCCCCCCAACAAGACAGAGAAAAAAAGAAATCAACTCTCAGCTATGAGGAGAGAGAGAGAGCGAGAGCGAGAGAGAGAGAGAGAGAGAGAGAGAGAGAGAGAGAGAGAGAGAGAGAGAGAGAGAAAACCTCCTTACAGGATTGACATAACCTCTTAACCTGCTTATGCCAATATGGTATACCATATTGGCATTCATAATGAAATTGTCTTGTTTGAGTTGACCAAGGACTAAAGCTAAGCCTACTATAGGCCTATTGCTAACATAATTGAACCATTTTAATCACACTCTGTCTGCCTCATTGATCACCATGATCTAAAAAGTATGCTCTCCTCAGTTCTTGGTTTGTTTGCATACTTTTAACCCTCTGAAAAGGATGGTGGATCATCTGACTAGCATTAGCATTAGTGTGTTTAGAAGTGGTATCATATGTATCTTGAGATTGCAATAAATCTGTTGATACCAAACATGTCATGCTATCTTACTGGGAAAGTAAGTAGTAAATAGTAGTCGAAAATATTTCAGATTTCCCTTGGCTCATCGCTGCTTCTAGAGAATCCTAGAGCAGAGGGCGGACTAATCCATGTTGCCTCTTTTGTAATTGGTGAGAGGGACCTTAGGAAGCCTTTGTAAAAACAGAAATATTTTTTCTTTTTCCAAAAGTTCAGTTTCCCAACTTATGTATGCAGCCAATTATAATTTAGTTATGACTCTAATTACTTTGAAATAACTTGCAAACAAAATCAAACTCTTAAAGCCAGACTTTTGGCTATCTGGATTTGGATTCACTTTTTTAATGTGTGAAAGTGGATATTGCGTTCATATATGTTTTAGTTCAATAAAAAAGCAGCGACTGATTTTATGTAAATTGAGATAAATAGGTGATTTCATTGAATAAATTAAATAAATTAAAAGTAAAATAATAAGTTAAAATCAGCTAGTGATCATTTGATTTACATGTGATACTCATGTTAGAAGATACTACAAAACTGTGAAATGAAAATACTTTGTTTTATTCTTTACATCAGAGTCCTGTCGGATTTAAGCCAAGGAAAAGCGTAGCTTCAGCTACTTAAATATGTGTTCACTTTGTGCTTATCCATCATCTTTCTCTACTCTTCTGTTTGACTTTCTGTTTCTTATTGTGTTTCCTCTACCACTGCGTTCCCTGGTCCATTTCTCTGCACAGATTTTGAATTAAAGATGTTGTGTTGCTTTCTTAATGTTTGGAGTTCAGGTTGAGTGAAAGCCAACAGAAATAGACGAGCAGGAAAGTGTATTGGGTGAGCAGACTGGAAGCCATTAGCAGAGAGTGTAGTGCTGTTTGAATGTGAGCAGACTGTATAGCTGCTGTTCTTAAACAAACACACACACAGTGGTTAAGCCACTATACAGTACTGAAGAACGTTTCTCTGGGGCTGCGACCCATTTTAAGAGCTGAATGCTGCAGTTTAAAACATACAACACACAGAGGACTGCCAATTATCCTAATGATGGCCTTACATGATGTGGAAAACGTAATCACAGTGTGAAGATACAAATAAAACAGCCACAGTGAAACAGTCTGCTGTGTGGACTCCAAAGATGGGTGGACTGCATTTATATCGCACCTTTTAACCTTAGCCGGCAAATAGTTTTACAATTTGCCTCTCATTCACACACACTTTCATACACCGATGAGCTGCCATGCAAAGCCTGCCCATCGGGGGCAACTTGGGTTCAGTGTCATGCTCAAAGACACTTTGACATGCAGGCAGGAGCAGCAGGGGGTCAAACCGCCAACCTTGTGTTTAAAGGACAACTCGCTCTACCTACTGAGGGCTGATATAAAGATATGAATATGATCAGTACATTAGGAGATCTATAATTTATCCTCACAAATGACAACCTCACATGTGTGCCCTTTTATGGAACTGACTGTTGTATCAATTGTTAATAACTCACTCTTTTTTTAGATCAGTTTAAAGTCACATAAACATGTTGGGTTGCTTGGTTGTGAAAATCCAGTTGGCGGATGTTTATCCTTTACTTGTAGTTATCCCGTATTCTTGTTAAAATGTTGGTAAGCCATTAATAAATACTCGTGGGTCTCACACTTTCTAATTAACCTTCAAGTCTGTCATTCTAAATGAAAGTCTTTAATCATCAAGTCTGGAGCTGTGTATTAATCACTTGTGGGTCCAGATCGTCTGCAGCCCAGAAATCATAGTGGTCAAATGCTGTAACAACTAAAAGGGAGTTTAACTTCTCTATAAAGCATTAGTCTTCTCATTTTTAGATTCCTACATAAAATAACACTTAAATGATGCTAATGATTGCAAGAATGTTGCAGAGTCCACAGAGTATTCGGATTCTAATCAACTAATATTACAATGTAGTCCAAGATGGAAGAACGGTGTCTATACTGTGAGTAAAATAGACTGTGTAGTAGCCCATAGTTGGTTAGTTACTCACCATACTGTCATAGTGTATCAGCTCCAGCTCGTAGTCCGGCAGTATGTCGGCCCTCTTGTTCACCAGGTCCAGAGCCATCTGAGCGGCGGGGAGGCAGGCTTGTCCGCCAGGCCAGCCTCCACTCATGGGGAAGAGGGCTCCGATGTAGAGCTTCTTCTTGCCTAGAGCCGGGCAGGAGCAGGAGAGGAGGACAGTGAGGGTAAGGGTAAGGGTCAGAGAGTAGCGGAGTACGGCCCTGCGGAGGAGGCTTTGGCAGAGCCGAGCCATAGCTGCTGGAAGCTGAAGGCTCAGTCAGCTAAGTCACTCTATTCCTCCTGTACTGTTCAACTTGGAGTCTGCAGGGTTTAGTGTAGGTGGGTCAGGAAGAAGCAATTCCCATGAGCGGCACAAGTTGATTATCCTCAGAGATGGGAGCACGTTTACAATACTAATTTACATGAAATTTAATTTGACTGCATTTGTTACAAACATAGAATCTAACAGCTGACAAATGAATGCGATTCATAAAACAATCTGACCCATCTGCTGTTCTGCAACTAAAATAGCACCGTGGAGGTGATTATGTAGTGATAATAAATGGTCTCTGCCATGCCACACCAAACCAGTGATCAGAGACAGCTCAGTCACATGAGAGCGGGCTGCTGTTTGGTAACTGAACTTGAATATCAAAGCGAGATCCGGGATTAAACCATACAGATTTCAAACTCCTTCCGCCTTCCAAGGTGCTGAAAGTAAACTCAGAAGCCCCGTGATATTCGGCCTGAGGGATAATAGATCGTTCCTCCTCTTTATGGAAACATCTATACGGAGCTCGTGAGGAAACAGCAAGAGCTTTATTGAATCCGGATCCTGTCGACGTGTATGTGTCCGTCCTCATCAATCCGCCTACGTACTCACGGCTCTCCTGCCGAAAGGCTCTCTACAACGCGCATAACGTGCCGTGTGGGAGCACCACAAAGCACCGGGAATGTCCGCTTTCAGTAATCCGTTGACGTCTAATGGGAGAGAGGTCAATTTTGAAGCAAGGTCGATCTCACGACGGAAAAAGTCGCCACCGTGTTGCTGGAATGCGGTGAGAAAAGAGAAGGACGACGAGAGCCGTGATCAGCGCGCAGGTCTGTGCGTTAGAGGAGGCTGACTGCAGCAGCAGCGGGTGAGACAGTGTGAGAGAGAGGAGGAGGAGGAGGGAGGGATGTGCAGTCTCTCCGTTTCACAAACCACTTTGAATTTGCAATCCCTTAACACAGCCCCGCTCACTTAGCTTTCCTCTTCCGGCTCCTCCGACAACAAGCCCCCCTCTCCCCCGTCCCTCTCCCTCGTCCCTCCGTCTCTCCATGATCCACCACACCGCCAGCCTTCACGGACAAATGGTAATTAGGCTACGCATCAAAGTAACTTCCCCTTGTGGACTATTGGTTTCAGCTGGTCCACTTCCCTTCCTATGACTTTAGCTCGTGCATTACTGCATTACTCTGTTGTTCTGTCATGTCCACAATTTAATTACAATTACAATTCTCTTGTACCAATTGTATTTTTGCAAGCGTGGAAAAGCCTCATTAAGGCCGTTGTGGGAGCTAGAATTGTCCACTGAAACTCATTCATTCATTTCAATTCAATCATACAGGGACCCAATTCATCCCCATAAATCATCTGACCAATAGCTCCTGAGTGGTCGCGCTACGTTAAACAGTGGCCAGTGATGCCCGTAATTATATTCACTTTCACCCGAATATAGTCTTCATGTGTTTACTAATGATCCGACTCAGCTTTGGGAAGGGAAGAGATACGGGACAAGATGAGGAGACAGAGAAAGAGAAAGAGAGAAGGTGATGGAGATGTAAGAGGAAGAGGAACATTAGCATTATGTGCCTGTGCTGTTCCAATTTAAACTACATTACCACAAACATATATATTTTCTTTAGATTATACAGTGGAATCTATCAAATCAATTGAACCACACAAACACCTAGCATAGTGTAATAACATAGTATCATTGTGTAAATATGTTGTTGAAAACACACATTTTGCTTTTGTTTATGTGCTGACATATTTCTATAATTCAAATCCCAAATAATGCAAACTCAAACACAAAGATGAAATAAAGAAGGTGTATATAGTTTGAATAAATTATTTTGAATACACGTTGGCAAGGGAGGCATGTGAGGAGTCACAGAGAAAGAGACAGGCGGTGAATCCAGAGGGGGAGAGAACTGTATTGTGAATTTGCTTTTATTTCAACACTCAAAATAAACATTGTCAACATTGATTTTCAGATATTTTGTGATCATTTTAGCCTCTTCTGTATTCTCGGATTGTAGCGGGATCATTGATCTCAACATTTAACCTGATTTTCCTGAATTACTGCTTACATATCATTCATGCTATACTGCCCACTGACATGGTTTTAAAACTAGAGTTATCCAATTTTAGCAACTGAAAGACATCTTAATTAAAATGCACATATTTAGATCAGGGAAATCAAACGTTTTTCAGGGGGTATGGCCCTGAAGTCCCCTAATAGCTCAGTTTTTTTGTCAACTGTATTTCTAAAGCCTTGCATACTGCCATGTATGTTTACCTTGTAAACGTTTTTGGCCGATAAATTTAATTCTTCTCTGTAAAGGTACCTTTTTCCCAGAGCTTGCAACCAAATCTTCCTCAGAGGATGGAGTTTGCTCAGTTACCACTGCCAGTTTTCCATGAAAAGGTTGTAAGGGGATCATTAGTCAAGATATTTTGTCTAAACTACTTTTATTTCAGTGATAGTATTACTAGTACTTTTATTTGTCATGTCACTAATAGACTGGATGCAAGAATTTGACTCCTATTTTCAAGGTCAAGATTGAACATGCCAAAAAAGTAAAGAGTAAAAAAAACGATCATCGCTTTAAGAACTTAAATGAGTTTAAATATTTTAAATATACTAAATATATAAATAAAACAGGTTTTACAATATTTATTCATATTAGGACATTTGCAATTATTCTATTCACAAAATATGAATGTTATCCAAAAAAAGACCCACAATAATTCATGCATGCCTCTCCTCCACAAACTCCTACATTTACACATGTATTTATTACCGACTCTTCCTGAGAGTGGTGATGCCTTCCATTTCGTCCCTGTATGTGTGTGTGTGTGTGTGTGTGTGTGTGTGTGTGTGTGTGTGTGTGTGTGTGTGTGTGTGTGTGTGTGTGTGTGTAAGTGTATCTTTAATAATGTATCAGCACAGTGATGGGCTGACACCGATCCCGCTCTCTTAATTCTTATTCCTTGTCGTTCTTTCTTCTCATTGCCGCTGCTATTCTTTCCTTCTATCTGGTTGTGCAACGTGATGTCCATCTCTCTCTGCTCCATCCTATTTCTGTTCCCAGGCACAGCCTGACCGGCTCTCGTTTTCTCGGGTGGGCTGATATGTATCTCTCTGTGCCTCCTCCTATCTGTTTTGCCATCTCTCTGGGATTATCCATTCTGCTAGAGAAAACAGGCTTGTATCTCTGCCTCCCACATCCCTCAGCTCCAGCTCATTGCTATCAACAAACTGTGCTGTCTTTTACTGTGATTTCAGACTAGACTGCTCAAACACACAACTTGTTAAACCAGTTGCCATGGACATGAAGCTAGGAAGACAACGTGGTGCTCTTATGCCTCCTGATCCGTTTGGAGTTTTTTTCCCCCTCAATAAATTTGAATAACACTTTGAGCAGGGCTGATAATTGATTTTAGCCTAATTTTGTAAAATTCAACACTCATGATTAAGTGGATAAAAGCAGAGCTGCTGGTGTTCAATGAATACAATTAAAGAACTTAGGATAGTTAACTCGTCTAATCCTGTCAAGCTTCTTCTTGAAGTGAAGGTCATCCATCTGCTAGAAATTGTACAAGGAATGATTTGTTAAAGATGATAGTATGTTCATATACAGGGCCAAATTAACTAGATGGCTGCTGAGCATGTGTGAGCTGTGGGCCTCTATTCAGCCCTCAACCCATTTAGCCCAGAGTACCTAAAACTAACCAGCATTTCTTTGCTGGAATACTACTTTGATAAATATCCATTTGTTTAACGTTATGTACCATGTGAGCATAATATCAACAGAACTTTTGTTCTTTTAAAAGTAGATTTTCACACTTTCACCTTTATAAGATAGGGTCTCAGCAAAACATGTGAGAGACACAACGCTACCCAATTTAGTTTTTCTTTATAACATAATCATTGGAATGAGTTACTATTGTGGCAGCACATGATTAACGTTCAGTACCAATGCAGGAAGCAGTGTGTCCTTAATGAAGCGGGATGACAGTAATGAACCCAACCGTGTGGGAGACCGCAGAGTGCATATATGCTGAGACCCTGTCTTGAAAAGGGACTTAACAGTTCATGTTTTGAAACTGTAATCTAACCTTGTGCTTTACATATATTAATGATCAATTAAGATCTCTTACATTAACCATACTGTAGTAGCCATGAGCAGGTATTGTAGAGAAAATGTGACAGGGTTGTTTTATTAACATAATGATGAAACATTTGTCTGTCCTTCGCATTTCTCGAGAACCTCTGATCTGATCTACTTCCCACTTGGTTTTGCCGAGGACCCCATGGAGGGCTTTGTCAAATTTGCAATTTGGACATGCGACACATTCAATATTAATACATTTTGAATAAACAAGCGAACAGCGTTCTGTGTAGCAGTGGGGGCGGAACTTTAGGGCTCTGAAGTCCAGCATGTGGTCTGCAGCGATCAGAGAGCAGCTAAATCACTGCAGTTCACTTCAGCTGCTGGATGCTGGATATAGCCTGCTAATGTTATGAATGCTGGGTGAAGTTACAACTGAGCTTTCCTGGAGTCAACAAGCGGATAGCCTACACAGGAAAGACTAAAAATGCAAGTTGTCACAGCTGTGCCCCTTCTCTCCTATCACTCCACACCCTCCTCACTCTATATTCATCAGCCTAACTCCCTTCACTTGCCTCTGATCACTAATCAAGCACTCCCTCCTCATCAGCACAACTCCCCTCACCTACCTCTGATCTAGCTACTATATAAACTCCTGCCTCTCAGACACACTTTGCCAGATCATTGCCATGTCAACCCGCCCGTTTGGCTCGCCCTGTTCCCGGTTTCCTAGTCTGCCTGCCCTGCCTCGTCCTGCCGCATTTCCCCCCTCGTCTCTCGTCTCGTCCTTGGATTCCCTGCTGTGTCCCTGTAAGATTCCTGTCACACTGCATCTGGCTATGTCTGCATTTGAGTCCTCCATCACACCCCGTGACAGAATGATCTGGCCCGAAATGGACTCAGCAGACCACCGTTTGGGTCACTTTTTCCCAGAATGGTATGACTAGTTTGCAGGAACCTGTCTGGCCTTTGGAGGGCCTCGGAGTATCCAGAAGGCCAACCATGAGTGGATGGAATGCCTTTTCAACTCTCGATGGAAGCAGAAGCAGAAGAAGGGTCCTGTTTCCACAGAGCCGCAGCGATCCCCCGTACCCCGGGATGCCTCTCTCTCCAGCTGCTGCAAACATGGACCAGGGACCAGGGCTCGTGATGGGCTGGAGTGGAGCTGACCAGCCGTAGCTCCGAGCTGTAGCCAGGAAGCCTCAGGCACTGTGACCGGAGGAGGGGCCATGGCAGCAGGACTGGAAGCGGTGGAATCCTGCACACGGTCGCTGGTTGTGTTGGTTTGTGCTGGACTGAAGATGGTGTCCATTAGCTTCTCGGCATCCTGGATCTTGTAGAGCGCCGATATTCTTCCTTCCAGCTCTGTGATTTTATCGACCAGGCGGGCGCAGCTGACACAGTCGGATGAGGAGGTGAGTGGAGCCATTGTAGATGTGCCAGACAATCGGGCTCCAACCCGGAGCCCACAGCGTTGTTCAGGTTTTAGCAAAGGTGAAAGCTGATTCACAGAGTGTCCCATTTTCAGTTTGCCGATTGTAGACGCTCGCAGCATTAGCTAGCTCCAAAGCTAAAAGCTAAAAACAAGCCGGTAGTCGTTGAACTTAAAAGGTCTAGTACGTGTTTACTGACATTGTCTAGTTTAAAACATGTGGATTAAAACAGCCAGGATTTCAAAAGTTTAGTGTAAAATGTGGCTAAAACTTGTGAAAAAAGGGGAGCGGAGAAACCGACACGATGCCACACAACCCTAACGCATGCGCATAACCTTTTAGCAAAACAATTAGTTAAAATAGTAACATAATTTTATATTTTTCATATCACATCATAATAAATTGATCGCTGTTTGGCCCAGGTTGCCTACCTTGCCTAAAGGTAAAGTCTGCTCCTGGTGTTTTTTCCTGAATCAGAGTGTATTTCACTCGTATTTCTGGCCGTGAGTAGCCGTGACTTGGGTGTGTGACTCAACTACATGATGGCAGGTGTGGTGCTCAGGACACAAGGATGTGTTCCGCTACCACCTTTCTACATTTACGGTGCAGTTCAAGAACATAGCAAAAAAAAAAAATGCATAAAGCAACAAGAATTAGTAGCATAAATGTAATCTCTAGGACAGGGGTCCCCAACTGGCGGACCGTGGTCCGGATCCGGACCTAAACGCAGTTGCGTCCGGACCTAGGATCTAAAACTAACTCAAAATCAGTACCAGTCCCAAGGACTAGTAGGTTCATAAACCTACTAGTCCTGAGCAATCTTTACTAGTCCTTTACTAGAAACCCTGTCGGGGGGTGCTGGTGGCAGGAATTTTCATTTTAAATATGATCTTTAAAATGTAGCATTCTGGTGTAGTCTGAGAATAACATTAAGTGATAAGATCATATTTACTTTAAGCAAAAGAATAATTTATTATTCAGTTATTTATCACTATTTCAGCTCGAGTTGAACAGCTAGTTAGCTTCTTTTTTCTTTTTTTAAAAATCAATATTATTATTATTAACAACCTTTATTTAGACAAAATCCATTTAGAACGAGGTCTCATTTTCAAAAGTTTTAGTCAAATAAAAACAAAGAGTAGCGAGAACCATCGCATGCAAATAAAGTGATTAGTTTTCATTGAACCCTGTTACTGTATGTCTTCATATTACCTTCTACTGTTACTGTATGTCTTCATATTAACTTCTACTGTTACTGTACGTCTTCATATTAACTTCTACTGTTACTGTATGTCTTCATATTAACTTCTACTGTTACTGTACGTCTTCATATTACCTTCTACTGTTACTGTATGTCTTCATATTAACTTCTACTGTTACTGTACGTCTTCATATTAACTTCTACTGTTACTGTACGTCTTCATGTTAACTTCTACTGTTACTGTACGTCTTCATATTAACTTCTACTGTTACTGTACGTCTTCATATTAACTTCGACTGTTACTGTACGTCTTCATATTAACTTCTACTGTTACTGTATGTCTTCATATTAACTTCTACTGTTACTGTACGTCTTCATATTAACTTCTACTGTTACTGTATGTCTTCATATTAACTTCTACTGTTACTGTACGTCTTCATATTACCTTCTACTGTTACTGTATGTCTTCATATTACCTTCTACTGTTACTGTATGTCTTCATATTAACTTCTACTGTTACTGTATGTCTTCATATTACCTTCTACTGTTACTGTACGTCTTCATATTAACTTCTACTGTTACTGTACGTCTTCATATTAACTTCTACTGTTACTGTATGTCTTCATATTAACTTCTACTGTTACTGTATGTCTTCATATTAACTTCTACTGTTACTGTATGTCTTCATATTAACTTCTACTGTTACTGTATGTCTTCATATTAACTTCTACTGTTACTGTACGTCTTCATATTAACTTCTACTGTTACTGTACGTCTTCATATTAACTTCTACTGTTACTGTACGTCTTCATATTAACTTCTACTGTTACTGTATGTCTTCATATTACCTTCTACTGTTACTGTATGTCTTCATATTAACTTCTACTGTTACTGTACGTCTTCATATTAACTTCTACTGTTACTGTACATCTTCATATTAACTTCTACTGTTACTGTACGTCTTCATATTAACTTCTACTGTTACTGTATGTCTTCATATTACCTTCTACTGTTACTGTATGTCTTCATATTAACTTCTACTGTTACTGTATGTCTTCATATTAACTTCTACTGTTACTGTACGTCTTCATATTAACTTCTACTGTTACTGTATGTCTTCATATTACCTTCTACTGTTACTGTATGTCTTCATATTAACTTCTACTGTTACTGTATGTCTTCATATTAACTTCTACTGTTACTGTACGTCTTCATATTAACTTCTACTGTCACTGTATGTCTTCATATTACCTTCTACTGTTACTGTATGTCTTCATATTACCTTCTACTGTTACTGTACGTCTTCATATTAACTTCTACTGTTACTGTACGTCTTCATATTAACTTCTACTGTTACTGTACGTCTTCATATTAACTTCTACTGTTACTGTACGTCTTCATATTAACTTCTACTGTTACTGTATGTCTTCATATTAACTTCTACTGTTACTGTATGTCTTCATATTAACTTCTACTGTTACTGTATGTCTTCATATTAACTTCTACTGTTACTGTACGTCTTCATATTAACTTCTACTGTTACTGTACGTCTTCATATTAACTTCTACTGTTACTGTACGTCTTCATATTAACTTCTACTGTTACTGTACGTCTTCATATTAACTTCTACTGTTACTGTATGTCTTCATATTACCTTCTACTGTTACTGTATGTCTTCATATTACCTTCTACTGTTACTGTATGTCTTCATATTAACTTCTACTGTTACTGTACGTCTTCATATTAACTTCTACTGTTACTGTACGTCTTCATATTAACTTCTACTGTTACTGTACGTCTTCATATTAACTTCTACTGTTACTGTATGTCTTCATATTACCTTCTACTGTTACTGTATGTCTTCATATTAACTTCTACTGTTACTGTACGTCTTCATATTAACTTCTACTGTTACTGTACGTCTTCATATTAACTTCTACTGTTACTGTACGTCTTCATATTAACTTCTACTGTTACTGTATGTCTTCATATTACCTTCTACTGTTACTGTATGTCTTCATATTAACTTCTACTGTTACTGTATGTCTTCATATTAACTTCTACTGTTACTGTATGTCTTCATATTACCTTCTACTGTTACTGTATGTCTTCATATTAACTTCTACTGTTACTGTATGTCTTCATATTAACTTCTACTGTTACTGTACGTCTTCATATTAACTTCTACTGTTACTGTACGTCTTCATATTAACTTCTACTGTTACTGTACGTCTTCATATTAACTTCTACTGTTACTGTACGTCTTCATATTAACTTCTACTGTTACTGTACGTCTTCATATTAACTTCTACTGTTACTGTACGTCTTCATATTAACTTCTACTGTTACTGTACGTCTTCATATTAACTTCTACTGTTACTGTATGTCTTCATATTAACTTCTACTGTTACTGTACATCTTCATATTAACTTCTACTGTTACTGTACGTCTTCATGTTAACTTCTACTGTTACTGTATGTCTTCATATTAACTTCTACTGTTACTGTATGTCTTCATATTAACTTCTACTGTTACTGTATGTCTTCATATTAACTTCTACTGTTACTGTACGTCTTCATATTAACTTCTACTGTTACTGTACGTCTTCATATTAACTTCTACTGTTACTGTACGTCTTCATATTAACTTCTACTGTTACTGTACGTCTTCATATTAACTTCTACTGTTACTGTACGTCTTCATATTAACTTCTACTGTTACTGTACGTCTTCATATTAACTTCTACTGTTACTGTATGTCTTCATATTAACTTCTACTGTTACTGTATGTCTTCATATTAACTTCTACTGTTACTGTATGTCTTCATATTAACTTCTACTGTTACTGTACGTCTTCATATTAACTTCTACTGTTACTGTACGTCTTCATATTAACTTCTACTGTTACTGTATGTCTTCATATTAACTTCTACTGTTACTGTATGTCTTCATATTAACTTCTACTGTTACTGTACGTCTTCATATTAACTTCTACTGTTACTGTACGTCTTCATATTAACTTCTACTGTTACTGTACGTCTTCATATTACCTTCTACTGTTACTGTATGTCTTCATATTACCTTCTACTGTTACTGTATGTCTTCATATTACCTTCTACTGTTACTGTATGTCTTCATATTACTCATATTCATGTTACTGTACAGCTGTTAGAATTGTGGCCTATCTTCTATTTGCAATTAATATGCATTCAATCCAGTTCTATTATTTTAAATGATAATCTACTCTGGCTGTGGTCATCACAGTGAACAGTGTGTACAGTGTGATGAGAGGGCACGTGAGCCCTTGTTGCTGTAGTTCATCTCCTTGGATCAGAGGCTGCATTCAGCAGACCTGCCTCATCAATGTATTTAAAACACTGTGACAGCAGGAAGCTGTACTCAAGTCTGTTTAGACCTCCACCTTTATCCAGGCCCAGCTCCACTCGCATCTCAGCCCTGAAGCTCTTTGACCTCATCTCATCAGTATCTGGGCCTTTCATTCTACTTTGAGTTAAAAACAGCAACCAGATCCGCCGGTGTTCTGGTTTAATGTTAACGAGTGGCCGCGTGAACTGAACCGGAACACGGGGATGGGGCTTCATGTTTCATCACGTTACGTTTTTTCCTCCTAAATCGCGATAATGACGAATGTTAAAAGTCGACAGAGTTCCGCACGCAGTGGACGTTAACTTAACCCAGCAAGTCTGAACGGTAACGGAACATAACGGAACTTAAACTGTAACGGAGGGAAATGAAGACGCTGTAGACATCTTAACCAGTGGCGGCTGGTGGAAAATTTTCTTGGTAGGGCTGTGCCACATACAATCAATTTCAGCAAACATCCCAGAATGATTTAATGCAAACAAATTAAGGTATCAAACACGCATTACTACTTTGCAGTTAAATATTTAACATTCATTCCAACAGGAAAAAAAGCAGTAAATAACACTTTGACAAACACGTCAGGACATCTTATTAATGTCACCCTCACAGGGAATTCAGTATAATATAATATATATAACATATAATAATATTCAGTATAATATAATAATATATATATAATATAATATTCTGTATAATATAATAATATATATATGTCATATAATAATATTCACTATAATATAAAACACACACACACACACACACACACACACACACATATATATATATATAATTATTTATATATAACTATATATCCATTTCTCAGACAGGTGCTTCATGTCCCTCACTCCCTAACTGTCCATGCTGGTTCTGTCCCCGTTGTTTTAAAAAGCTAAATAAGTTATTAGCATGACGTCATCCAGCTAGTCAAACCTGTCTGGTGTACAGCTAGTAGAGAAGCTTCATGTACTGCTTCCCTTTCCTGCTAGTCTGCTGTCTGATTGTGAGGTCAGGCTGATCTGGGATCAGCTCTTTCAGTAGTTTCTCCTCTCAGTTCTCCTCTCAAACGGGTCTTGGAGGAGTAGTGCTCGCGCTGGCGCTCACCTGTAGAGACTAGTCCTGACGAGAACGCGCAGCTTGGGGCAGAACGAAATCTGCCCCGAACTGAATCTATTTGAGGACGCTGATTGGCTAAATTGTATGTCACTCATTTATATCTTTAGTCAGCATTAAAGCATCATTGGCTAAACTGCTTCATAGACCCGCCTCTTTGGGGCAGTTTCTCCAGCGCCCCAGCAGCTGAGACGTGCACACGAGGAGAGGAGCTGCAGACAGGCAGAGAGGACAAGCAGGAAAAGCATATATTTACCGCAGATATCATATTTTACACATATTACTGGGTGATTCCATGTTTCAAAAACACAAATATTGTCAATTTGTATAGTTTATTATTATTATTATTATTTATTTTATTTTGTATTATTTGTAGCTCAAGGGGGGGCGACGCCCTAGCGCCCTCTATGGACCAGCCGCCACTGATCTTAACGCTGATTGGACAAGACTCGACGCATCACATCTATTGCGAAGATCACCACGTCACCTTTTCTCCTCGTCTCACTCCAATTGGAGAAACGCTGGCTGGCCAGTTGCCCCCCCCCCCCCCCCCAAAAAAAAAACCTCTACGGATCTACACGATTCACGTGGATGACATATTTTTTATTCAAAACGGCGAATTTCGCCGAAAAGCGACACGTTTGCAGGTATGAACGAATAAAGCCTCTCAAATTTCACTCGCCATGAGGACTAGTGAGAATGATAATTTAGGTAGTCCCTCCAAAAATCCACTCTCCTCGGGCTAGCGGACTAGCGTTAGTTTCCGACCCTGCTTTAACCAGCGCAACTTATTCAGCCGTTACGGCACTTGTTCAGCGGTGCAGGAAACACACCGACCAATGCGTTGTAAATCACATCACGTGATGCAGCTCAGCCAATCAAATATGGGTATTCTGACAAGTTTCCTGATTCTAGTGAGATTTACACACCGTGACACACGGGGCTGAGACGAGGAAATAGAAAGAAGAGCAGGAAAATTGCGCTAATCAGAGAAGTTATCTCACATGACGTTCTCCAAAAAAAGAAATGTGTTCAGAGAGAATAGAATGTATACTCAAGAATGAACAGAATCTTATGTTAATTCTTCCCACAGGCAGTTAAAACCAGCATGTCTTATATGTTCAGAAACCGTAACTATGGATAAAAGCGGCAAATGAAGCGCACTATAAGGAAAAGCACAACTCTTTTGAGCAAACGTACCCACTCACATCTGAAATGAAGTCACAGAAAATAAACCTAAGAGCCCAATATGATCAGAATCCTCGCACATTAATTCACTGTTCAACAAGGATGTCAACAGAGAGAATAGAGCTGAAACAAGTCGTTTAATAACCACAGAGAAAGTCCATGCTCACTAATTTCTCTTTTTAGATGACAAAAATATAATATTGTGGCTTTTTTGATTGACATCACTTCACACCTGAATGAACTGAATTTAAAGCTGCAGGACAATTCAGTGAAACTTTATTTTAAGATGCACATTTTTCAAAAGCTTTCTGTTTAATCAGTTATTCTTTAATCCAGCCCTTATCTTACTTGAAATGAAAAGAACATTTATTTATGTATTTCTACGTATTATTTATAATCCATCCAGTTAAATTTGAAAACTGAGAATAATAATTGTTAAAATATAATTAATGTGTACTTTCTTTATTTGATTTGACAGTTGTTGACTACACAGACGTTACTCCTACTACTAGGCTTCTTGAATATATATATATATATATATATATATATATGGCACTAAATAGCGCAAGTTAGATATTATTGTAATGTTTCGGACCTTTGCCAGAGGAGATTTTCTCAATCTGGACCTTTTGGAATTTCAGCTGAATGCCCCTGTTCTAGGAGAACGTTTTGCAAGATTGGGTAAAATTGCAGGAGCCAATTTAGGGCCCTCTGTCTTTTTTCAATCAGATTTTTAACTAACCAAATTACAATAAAGTCCTTGCCCCACTGACAACGTGTAGGTCTGGGTCCCCAGAGCAGTGGCTCACTTAGCCCAGTTCACAATCCAGGATTGTTTATATTAATCCATGTTTAATATAAAAGGTGTATTTGACAGTGGTCTATTTTACTTGCTGATAAGTGTAAAACTAACAAATAGTAATCACTTGCATGAATCTTTCTGCTCCGGAATGACCTCTAATGACATTTTGAATAATGTTGAAGGAGCAGTTTGTAGGATTTAGTTGCATCCAGATTGGAACCAACTAAATACCCCTCCCTTTCCAAGCGTGTTGGAGAACTACGGTGGCCTTCAGGTAACTAAAAAATGCAAAAGGCTCTCTCTAGAGCAGGTGTTTGTCTGCTCTGGGCTACTGTAGAAACGTGTGAAGAGGACCCACTCCCTATGTAGATATGAAGAGCTCATTCTAAGCTATCGTTAACACTACGATTCTTAGTTTCAGGTGATTATACACTAATTAAAACATAGTTATGAATATTATATTCCATTTCGGGTCTCATACATCCCTGCTACACACTGGTCCTTTAAGACAAAAATGAAACTGACAGGCCCAATTTTGTTAAGTAGAACACTGGATCAAACAGAGAGCTGCTGTGATGGTTCATCTTCTTTCCCTCTCTCTCTCATTCCTTTCTTTGTTTTGCCTCTACCGCTTCTTCTCCTCGCTGTCTCTATTTCTCCCTTCTCCCCTCTCTAACCAAGTTTTACATTTCTATATTTGCCCAAGCACCAATGCCCTGCAGGGTAGCTTCAAAACAATATCACATGTGACATGTTACTATTACTTACACTGCTTCTGTGTTCCAGTTTCTCTTCAGTGCAGCTGCATGAAGCTATGTTCTAATCTATGTACTGTAACAAGCACAGTATGTATGCATGCACAGGGTATGAAACTAACTCAAAATCAGTACTAGTCCCAAGGACTAGTAGGTTCATAAAACTACTAGTCCTGAGCAATCTTTACTAGTCCTTCATGAAGCTTTGGGGAATGTACCAATCACGGGGTGTAGGGATGTAGGAAGACTCTCCCAAGGCAATTATCTAACAGTGAAACCGCAGAGATGCAAGGTACTAATCAAGAGTTTTATTGTTTGTAACATTATGGCTGTACAAAGATTGATGCATGTTACATCATGATGTTGTGAAATTAAGACCAAAAACTGTTACTCCTGTTGAGATGGACAGGGGGTCAAAGTTGGTCATTTAAGATGTATTCCAATGGGAGCTCGAAATACAGGGGTGGTACCTTAACAACACAACAACGTGTTTTGTCCGATGTGCCCGTGTTTTAGCAATGTCGCACCCCGTTGCGAAACCTGTCCGCCTCGAAACTGAAACCAAATTATCGGAATACGGCATCTTAAAATCGCAAAATATGCTTATAATGGTTTGGGGATTGACAATTCTTGCATTATTTAGGCTCGTAGTGAAGATGAAGGTTAAGATCACGATTAAATATTGTACAGCAGTTCAAATTGCCAAGTTGAGGAATTCCGCTATGGAACGTACCGGCTAAAAATGTAGCTATATTCCACCGTGGGGAGTAACAGCATGTCACCACGGCAGTTTAAGCAGTGAACGCTCAGAGCCCAAAACAATACGCAGTCTATGAATAAAGCAGGCATTTGTTCTAATTTTAGATGAAGTATTTTCATTAGATCACACAAAGATATTGGGTGTTAGTTCATGTGCTGCAGTGATAACAGCTTCACCATCTATATTTCTTCCGCGGACGAATGTTGGTGGGCCGCTGGTGAAACTGAAAGAGAGGCCGGCCTGATCGATGAATATAGTGCCTTTCACATTGCATAAAAACAAAACACTATAATCGAAACAAAATAGTCTAATATCCTCAACAATTTGGGGAATAGTGGAATGTTACTGTTAAAGTGACTGGGAAGGACTGTATAATTGTACTGGTTCATTACAAGTTGTGGCCACCAGGGGGCATCTATCAGAATGCACTCCAGACAAGATGTTCCTTTGAGAGGTTTATTGACAGCAGTCAAACAAGCAAGTGTGTGGTTCTGAAACAGATATCCATGAAATAATGATTAGTAAAAACCTCTATACAGCATTGGTTCCAAATTAGGACATACAGGGACAGAATACAGGCAGCGATAAACATGTCCGGGACTCCTACAGTCGGCACTGAGCAAACAACGAACGAGCCGCTAAATATCAGACTAGATTGCCGTGCAAATGACACAATATAACCCTTATGATGAAATTAGACTAACAGCAAACGTTACGTTTACTTACTGGTTGTTTACACGCACACAGTCTTGAAAGGTGAACTCCGAACATCCACATAAACTCTAATCTATTTACGGACACTGACGTCATTTCGCGCCACTACTCTCGTCAGAGCCTTTTCACCAACTTAATACCGGTGATATTAGTCCGCGAGCAGCTGACTGCCGTCCTCTTCCGCAAGGGGCGTAGTGCGGTTCCTGCTCGGCTGTTTCTCCGAAACCCGTCAATAGAGGTCGTCCTTCGTCACAGTTACATTTACTTATCGGGAAAGTCTTTTTCCGGACATAAATAACGAATAAAGCCTGTCAAATTTCACTCGCCATGAGGACTAGTGAGAATGATAATTTAGGTAGTCCCTCCAAAAATCCACTCGCCTCGGGCTAGCGGACTAGCGTTAGTTTCCGACCCTGCATGCAGCTCAAAGCTATGACTGAATGTGAGTCAAAAAGAAGACGAAGACCACAGCAAACCTGAGTCCAGGATATCATGGTCGTATTAAGTATTAAGCCACTAGGGGGCCCAATAGGCCCTCGGGGCAAAAACTAGCTTTGGGCCCTTGTTGATCCCCTACCACAACAATACATTATCTATTTGCATAGTGTGTCTTCTGTCAACCTAAAACAAAAAAGAAATGCACATCATGTGAGCACAGTATAAACTTCAATAATGAAAATATTTAATTACACCCAGGGCACTGTAAACACTAATGCTAAATTGTTTTAGAGCAAGTCAAAGCCCTATATGTATTGAATTACTTTAATTTACAGCAGTCAAGCATGTTATGAAGCCTTCATATAGGTTATTGGAATTCACTGATAAACAATGTCATCCTGCAGTTCAGAAGAAGTTCTTATCAGTCATCTTGGAAGGCAATGACACTCAACAGATTTAGTCGTTTATGAGGACTTGATGGTAAGGTATTGTGAGATTTGAACAGCGGCAATATCTCCACACCTGCAACTTAAATGTCACTACCAGGAAAATATTCTGTCTTCCCTCCTCCACTCATTAACTATTTAATTAAACTGATTCATTTTGACCTGATTAGCTGATTTGAATCGTAAATGGATGTACTTGTATAGTTCTTTTCTAGTCTTCCTACCACTAAGCTTTAACACTACATGTCATCATTCACCCATTCACATACATTCATAAACTGATAACAGGGGCAAGGTACCACCTTCCCATCAGGACTAACTAACATTTATACACCATAGGCAATTTGGGGTCAAGTGTCTTGCCCAAGGACACATTTACATGTACTATTGGAGCCAGGGATCGAACCGCCGATCCTCTGATTGAAGGACGACCCTGGCTCTACCACTGAGTCACAGTCTCCCCATGAATGGGTTTAATTTGAAATTACAATGCAAACAAGGCTGTCTGTCTTTGTTTGTATTTCATGCACAGAAGAACAGATCTCTCAATACTGTCTGTCAAAACTGAGTGCCGTCAGGGTTGACTGCATGAAACCACATTGGCATGCATTTCAGCAGAGCTCCAGAGACGGATGTCAGCCATTCGGCCAACAACAAAAAAGGTGCTGGGAGAAGAGTGCTCACAGCTCAAGCACAATTCTACAGCTTACTAGCTAGCTGAGTTCATCAGTATCTGTGTTTTTACTGGTCAGTAGCTGAGTTCATCAGTATCAGTGTTTTTACTGGTCAGCAGCTGAGTTCATCAGTATCAGTGTTTTTACTGGTCAGTAGCTGAGTTCATCAGTATCTGGGTTTTTACTGGTCAGCAGCTGAGTTCATCAGTATCAGTGTTTTTACTGGTCAGTAGCTGAGTTCATCAGTATCAGTGTTTTTACTGGTCAGCAGCTGAGTTCATCAGTATCAGTGTTTTTACTGGTCAGCAGCTGAGTTCATCAGTATCTGGGTTTTTACTGGTCAGCAGCTGAGTTCATCAGTATCTGGGTTTTTACTGGTCAGCAGCTGAGTTCATCAGTATCAGGGTTTTTACTGGTCAGTAGCTGAGTTCATCAGTATCTGGGTTTTTACTGGTCAGTAGCTGAGTTCATCAGTATCAGGGTTTTTACTGGTCAGTAGCTGAGTTCATCAGTGATCAGTAGCTGAGTTCAGCACTAGCTGGGTTTTCCCTTGTATTTTTGCTAGCATGAGCAGTCATTGACGGTGGCATACAGTAGCACTGTGTCAATTCATGAAAGATATGTTCGCCAAGATGTTGTCAGAAAGCACACATCTGCCGGTCTAGCGGCTTTGAATAACATATGTACTCCGCATTGTGTTCGCCATTAACATGATCCTACGGATCGGCGATCAAACTTGCTCCCCTGGTTAATGGTGGGACATCAGGTCACATTACATCCCCATCAGAGGGTATTACACCTCACACACCTTTCTATCCCATTCAAGGCTCCATGTTGGCTTTTCATTGGCCAGCCTTCCGTTTATGGAGGGTTTGATGGCAGAGAGGGCAGAGACCGGATATCACAGCATATTAGCCACCACACTAAAAAAGGTAGCATCACATAACACAACTTTTAGAGGAGTGGTGCACGAACAAAATGGATGGATGGGTCACTGTGACTGGGTTATTCTCCTGTGGTTGGTTTTTACGGGGCAGTAGCTGGGATTTCAAACTAAGCTATATGACCAGTGAAGTTTCGGCTGGTCAGAGCCCACAAATGAAGGGGGGCCGCAGGGTTTGATTCACAATGACTCCCGCAAGTTGTAACTCCAGTTTGGTGATGCTTTCTAGCAAACACAACTGGCCATGTTTGCCTGTGGGAAGCCTGTGAGGGATGTCATCCTACTTGTTAGGGTGCCTTCGTAGAAGGGACTTGATCTGGGGGATTGTGTAAACCTACGGCCTCCACTGACAGATGACAATTGAGTTGTGGCTGGTGACGTGTCGCAGAGGGAGCACACGTCTGTCTACTTCCTCTCCAGGCCGTACAGTCCTATTAGCAGTAACAAGGACTGCAATGCAGAGGGAGCTGGGCATTACAATTTAGACATTAGTAGAATTACATTTGTAGACATTTATGGTTGTTGAATAGTGAGTTTGTACCTAATTAAAACAGATTAATTTGTCAGGTCGACTTGTACACATGGTTCGAGATGATAATATGCAGTAAATGTTACAGTAATCATGAACAGCACCAGACCCCATAGCTGCTGAGTCTGTTTCATCTCTCCTCTTCAAGTGGGACCTGCTGTATGAAAACTATGTCAACGACATGCTGTTAAACTAAACTATTCTTGTTACCAGGGGAGGTGAATTATTGTGAGACCTTAATCTCTGGATTGTGTTGGCTTCACACAGCAACTCCCTGAAGACAGGAAGAGCTTCTTACCCTCCTAATAGACCCTCACGCCTAACGTATGCTGGCTGTGGCTGACATCTGTTAATGACAATAATGAAAGTGGCTGGGCTTGTTACAGCTAAGGGTTTTAAACAGAGGTAGTTAGATAGTGTTGTTGATGAATGGAAGAGAAAGGATCTTAAGTGCTAGCTTGTGCGATGGTCCTGATAGGACGGCAGGAGCTGCAGGCTGCATCTGATATTCATGGGCTTTCTGTCCCCGGCTCAGCAGTAAGCCTTTAGGGTTGCTCTAAAATAAAGCACAGGCTCAAAGTGATGATGAGATGAGAGGGAAACATCCAGGGCATGGAGTTCCAATCCAAGTAAAATAACACATCTCACCTTATTACCAATCTCACTTAATGTCCGGCACTTAAAGGTTTACCTGTGGTGCCTGTAGAGCTGTTAATTCTCATTATATGGTGAGGTAATAGAAATATCATGCAATAATAACTAAATCCAAATAAATATGAATAAAACCAAGAAGAAGGATTGCAGCCTAAAAGTGACCTGTCTTATTTTGAGGTCAGTGCCTCTCCCCTTTGGCAGCCAATAATGCCCAACAATCCTTATTAACATTTCACACCATCTGCATCATATTACTGTAGGAAACAGACTGACAAATCTGGTCTTTCAACTGGCATTCTGCTGCTGAATGCACTGCAGATATCTTCAGCGAAGGCTGTAAGACCTCAATGGATTCTATAGGGTGCTGTGATTGGTCGCCCTGGTTGCCAGGTCACTCAGGGCAGCATGTTTGGCTGCACAGGTTGCTAGATCACTGCAGGGCACCACAATTGGCTAAAGAGGCTGCCAAGATCACTGCAGGCAAAGATATGTGCTGGTGGAGAGTGGGAGCTAAAAATGACCACTCAACTCAGAGAAATACAACAGCTACAGATTTCTCTCCAGCAACAAAAGCATGTCGGCCTTAAAAGACACATACAATTCTTAAAGGATTAATATACAAATAGGCATTCACAGTAGATTTAGTAGAACGTAAAATCAACTTCCTTTTGAGTGGGAGCAGTGGCGGGCCGTGCATTTTATACCTGGGCCTTCACTGCTGTCCTGCAGCTGAAACACAGCTACAGTTATTATTTGTTTCGTGTAAAAATGACACCTGTAAATGCACTAACTGCAGAGAATACACCGAGAGTGTGGCTCCTCTCTTCTCTGTGTAGCTGGGACTGCTGCGCGAGGCTTCTGAGAGAGTCCGCCTGTGAGTGCTTTGGGGCAGCTCACGGCAGCACCCTCTACTCGTTCACGACAGTGCAGAACGGTACGTGCTTTAACGTCTGAGTCAAAACACCATAAAAGTCTCCAACAACACCAGAAAAAGTCACTAGATTTGTCACTAGTAGCTTTTGACAAAAAAAAGTCGCCATGACGATTTGGAAAGTCGCCAGATTTAGCGAGAAAGTCACCAAGTTGGCAACACTGGCACCGGCTAAATATGTCCCCCAGAGCAACATTGGACGTAACAATAGTTCCTATCACATATAAAACCAAACAAAAATCCATCTTCATAAAAACAAGTTGTACAAATAATAATATATAAACAAGCATATTAAAGCTACTGCAGATGTAAAAATGAATGCAGTTGACTTACCAGAGCTGGTGTTCACTATTTAAAGACAACGTCCATCCTCCTTTCTTTGTTAATAAAGAGTTTAATCCAACGGTTAAATCCCAACTCGCAAAACTGTTTCTCCTCCTTCAGCCATTGAGTGTTAAAAAAACAAAGCTAGGTAAAAAAAATTAAAAAAATGTCATAATTTCTTCCATATCTTTCAATTTGAACTCTTACTACTCCAACTAAGCTTTCTCAGCTTCTTTTAGTTTCGTTTCACGATAGTCACGTGCTCGCCACTGACCAATCGCTCACTGCAGCACTGCACCTGAAAACTGAGCTGTGCGTTAATGCTGACGTACTTGTAGGCCAGCTAGAAGGCTCTGACACATCAAAGAATATGCCCAACATGTCAAACTAAAGATCTGATTGGTTGAACACTATGTCAATCAACAATATCGTCCCCATTCACTTAAACTGCAAAGGGATTCACTTGTGAGTCTGCAGGCCTCGGGCCTCTCTTCTTACCTAGAGACACAGAGGTGAAATCTGATTGGATAAAAGCTCTACTTAAAACAAGCTGCACTGGAAGCAGAGCAACAGAGGAAGACAGTAGCTGTGCAATGAGAAAATAAGATGATGGGAAAAATATTTTTATAAATTATAATACATGTAGTGTATTTAAGTAAAATTATAAAATAGCTATAACTTTGTGATTCTGTTTAGGCCAGCAGGGAAGGCCTTGCTGGCCCTGACGGCCCTGACGGCCCACCACTGAGTGGGAGAAATAGAAATACTCTTATATGATGAACAAATGTTGTGGGATTGAAATTGCAAACAATTTGAAAAGAAACAGTCAACAATATGTCATAATGACCACGCTGTATATACTTGACTTATAGGACAGCCTCACCATGCATGGCCTCTGTAACTTTAATTTAATTTAGGTGAAAGTGACTAATCCCTACAAATCCATATTAAACTCACCAACGGGAAGCAGCTAACCTGGCTCTCCCACTGATTAACATGTTGTATAGAGCCAAAGTGACCCAACTCAGTGAGCATAGGTCTAAGTCTCTGTTCAGCACAATAGTACCAAGTCTATGAGACTTAAGGAAGCCGTGAACATCACAGTCACAATATTTATTCATAAAACATCAGCGACGTAATGGTTCACAGAAGTGAAAGTTCATACCTGGGTTTTAGGAGTAACGGTTCGGTGTTGGTCAGCAGGGGAATACGATTACATTTCTTTTTATTTATTCTTTTTGTTTTGAGCAAAATTTTGTTGGTTTACCTTTTTCCCCTTTAAGGAGGATATATTGTTTATTAAAAAATTAAGTAAATTAAATATTGTGTTGACATTTTGCATAGCACATTTACGTCTATTCTCAGAGGTAATTACATATTCATTATACAGACATAGCAACATTGGATGAAATAGAAATTAAATGGTGGGAATAATACAGAAGAGGAATATATGAAAATAAAATGTATACCCAGGAGAACTCGAGATTAGGTCATTGGTATGCTGTGATCTAGCCAAAACTTCATATAAAATGTAAATCTAGTTTATTAAAAATCATTTATAACTTACATTTAAACCTTGTAAGCTCCCAATTTGAACATAAATCACTCTTTAACGCCACCCTCCCATGGCACAGCCTTATTTGTTTCCCTTCATTATCAATATACAGGAAATACAAAAATTAACGTATCGTATAACCTAATTTGAACATGTTTGTTAAATGTACGAGTTAATCTATGTGGACAAGTCAGCTACTGTTGGCCAAGTTGGTAGATCTGAAGTAGGATACATAAGCCAGTAAATCATATTAGAATATAGAAGGTATAAATTATGTCAATTTTAGCATTCATGATATTTCATGAAAAACAAATAATAAATACATCTACATATTCACATTGACATACATATCGATTCTTACATAAACATCCATACACACAGAGTCAATTTCAGTTGGCAATGTTTTCTTGGCGATAAATAAAAGCTATGGATCACTTATTAATTTAGCAAGTGATGCTTATAATTAAATTAATTGAGCCAATTAATTGAATTATTCCAAACTCCACCAACCTATGTTCTTTTCATAGCTTTTAATGTCTATGTTCTATACAGTTACAATACCCAATGAGCAGTTCAGTTGTTTGTTTTTGTACAAATTTGAAACAAAGCTCAAGCCATGTTTAAAACGTGTAATTATTTCTTATTATTAGTCGATGCAACTGTAAATACATTTTTAAAAAATCTCTCAGGTCCTGGAAAGACCTTAATCCATCATTGTTGTAGATATGAGGTGTAATGAATACCACAGCGTTGCCATAGTAGGAAGTGTATGGGTTTTTCACCTATTGGTACATTATTATTGAATTTTGGTGTATCTATATGTCATTTTGTTTTTCATTGGCCTTATTTTCCAATTTGTTGCCAAGTAGAAATCTAATGGCTTATAGCTGGTCCAAATTGAGTGTTACAATACATATGTGATAAACCTAAAAAAGTATGGTGTTATATTTGGTTTTTCTAATTGAATTTTGAACAGATAGCAAGTGTCAAAGTCCTCTTGATGGGCACTAAGGGATTATTTTGCCCACTGGCAACTTTGGAAAACTCTTTTTATTGTTAAAATAAAGAACGAGTCTAACACTGTACACTGGACTCTTCCCCAAAAGGACACAGGCCACAATAGACAACTTTTCTGTTGGTAAACCTGATGATGTATTTTATATTTTACGACGTTGGTTAGTTAGCTAGCTTGTCCATTTCTAGAGCTAGGAGAGGTGGCCTCCTAGGGGCAAGGACAGAGGGACTGTGGACCCAGCACTGCCCCTGGCCACTAGCTCGCTGACATTTTCTGTGGCCAGTAAAACGTGAGTAATGAAGCATGGTGCAATTAGCATGGCAGCTAGCGAGTCAATACGTTGTTTAGAACGTTTACCGTTCTGCAATTCTTGAGTGGTGCACTGGTTGCAGAGAATGAACCCAACAGCAGGCCATCTCTTCATCTCTCTAGTAGTTCAGCCTATTAGCAACATTACTCTCCACCTCTCTAACAGTTTAGCCTTCTGCGTGAGTGTGATGTAGCATCTGTGACAGCTGAAGAGGTTAGCAAAAGGCTAAGCTTAATAATTAATAATTAGATCCTATAGATGTCAATGCATTTTGACATGTACTTTGATTATAATTATGACAATTGTGTATGCATTCCTGTCATATTAAACAAATATTTGTAATTATTTTGCGACCTCTGTCCTTAAATACTAATTTAATATAGTATTATGAATAATAGTGCTTTCTCACCATAGGAATTTGAAAAATTTGACATAGGGCTGTGTTCCATCTTCAGCAGCCATTAACCAGTAATTTATAGAACCTATTTACTCAAATCATATGAGCAAACCCTTCTTAGTGTTAATAATTCTTTGCAATGGTTCACATAGACCTTGTAGTTGGAGTGCAGGGCCCTTTGCGTATGTGTACAATATTTTCGAAAATTAGTCCAAAAATCGTATAGGGCCCAGAATGTTAATAAATTAAGGTTGTTTACCCCTTCAGTCTTACCCCGTCCAAGTGGATCTATGACCCAACACAGTGGCCACATATCACTTATCCAGACATCCAAACATATTTGATACAGCCAACTATTTAATCTTTAGGCTGAGATTTAGTTGGAGATGACAGTAGTAGCAGTAGTCTCCCACTCAAGCTAAGTTTAGTTATTCATCAGTAGTAAATGTCATTCATCAATTTACTATACTAATATTCACGGATGTGCCTCAAATCTGGGGCGACTGTGGCTCAGTGGTAGAGCAGGGTCATCCTTTAATCCAAGGATCTGCGGTTCGCTAGTCCATGTCGATGTGTCCTTGGGCAAGACACTTAATTGTACAAGTGCTCCCGTAGCTGTGCCTACGGTGTATCAATGTTGTGTAAATGTGAGTTAGTCCTGATGGGCAGGTGGCACCTTGCATGGTAGCCCCTGTCATCAGTATATGAATGAGTGTGAATGGGTGAATGATGACTTGTAGTGTTAAAGCTTTGAGTGGTCGGAACACTAGAAAAGAACTAAACAAGTACATCCATTTACCATTTACCATACCTCAGTGTGAAAGCCTCAGCTAGTAATATGGTTGGTTTCTTATCTTTTCAGCATTTTCCTGTTCCTCTTTATGTGACAGCACAGTTCTTTCCCGTTAAAGGGGACACGATGCTGGATGGTCTTTAGGGGTTGCTTTTTCCACGCCCAGGTGATTGGCACATCTGGATGATGTCGTTGAATGTGTGTCATTCATTTAACCTACACCCACACACTATCCTAGTCTCTTACACATTGTTGTTGCTATTGTAGCTGACCGGGAACTTACAGCAAGTCTTCCAGCTTTTCATTTGTGCTCGCTGTAGTGTGACTGACTCACATGCCAATCAGCTTGTTGTGCTAACATCAGCACACGTTGCAAGCAAAAAGCCTTGTTCCACATGAAACCTGTACCTACCTCCCTCATCATTACTTAGCTGAACGCAGCCCTCTCATTTCATCAGTGCAGTAATCCTTTTATCACTCCACCATGGAGTGGTCTCTCCAGACACATTTGCTCAATGTGAGACCAAATTGCATTTGTTCACATATTTCAAAACACAAATTACATCATCAGCCATCTCCAACTCTCCCAGTGGTGAGCAGAACACATTTAACAGCATTCACTGCGGTGGGAGGCAAAATGAAAGCCTGAGACAACGCACAATGGCAGTCCATGATGCAATCAGTCAGCTGATTCCCCTGACACAGATTATAGCTGTGTTCTTGTTGCAGATTTTACAATAATCCCCCTCCTCCCTGTGTAACTGGAGTGTGAAATATTACCAGCCGCTGCGTTCTAACACACCTGCTGTTTAACCTGTCTGTCCCTCCAAATCCTGATCAGCTCCTCCAAACCTCCTGTTCCCCCTTTGTCGCCTATCCTCACCTTCCTCTTATCTTCCTCATACACACAGCCAACACCTCCCCCTGCTCTCCTATAATCAGCTAACATAGTCAAGTTTACGACATTTCAACATTCCCATCCCCCCGGATTTGATTCAAGTCAGATTTAATATTTTTTCAAAACCAAGAGCAGGCAAATCCACCCTTTAACTCGACACTCAAACAAGACTTGAAAGTAAGTTATCAGGTGATGAATTTATTTTTTTTATTAAAGAGAGGACATGGGTGTGAAATTTCCTGAAAGTGTAACAGGTGTGGTAAGGACCCAGAAGCAGTACGACAGACACACGGAATAGTTGGAATCGAAAACTTTATTCTGGACTGAACACACAACAGGTAACAGTCTTGGCTCTGCACACGTGTAGATTCCCCACTCAGGGGAACGCCAAGCCGTCAGGGGAGAAGGCAGACAAAAACCAGAGGAAGCAGAGGCAGAATCTTGTGGTCGGGGACAGAAGGCTAGTGATGTGTCCTTCCGTGTCGAGGCTTTGAAGCGCGTGTTGAGTAATCCAGGAAGATTTTTGTGAAGCGCGTATCGAGGCTTGTGTTGATGACATATGTGGTGACGTTCGAAGCCTCGCGAGCCGGCCGTACCACGTGACTGATTCAGGAAATGGTTCGTGGGTTTGGCGTGCGATTCGAAATATAAGGGGCAGCGAAACGCAATGGATCCCCCCCTCACATTTTGTGGACATGGGACTTTATTGCGTGTTTGTTTGCAATCTATTCGAGCATCACAAACATTATTCATTAATTTATTAAATTCAAAGCTTCACACACCAAAGCCATGGTGTCATTATAATCACTCTGCCTGTTTTACATTTATTGTCCACTTGATGACGCAGTAGAGCAGATGAAGCACCATGAAGCTTCGGCCCATGAGTGAACCAATTGGATGGAAAGCTTCAAAGCTTCAATGCTTCATGGAGCTTCGTGGAGCCATCACTACAGAAGGCTGAGTCGTTTACCGGGCAGAGGCAAGGCAGAGAAGTCCAAACAGGCAGGGTCGGCAATGGGAAACCAGTCGGAGGGTAAACGCGGGAAAGTCTGGCATAATGCGGAGAACGATCTGGCAGTGAGTGTGTGTGAGACTGGGGTCTAAATAGTAGGTGCAGCAGAGTGAGCAGGTGAAAGTGATGAGCTGATGAGGTGGGTGTGACTAGCAGGTGCACTGAATGAGCTGATTAGGTGAGTGAGAGATAGACAGGATAGAAGTGGCAGAGCTGTGACAGAAAGTGTAACATTGTACTAAAGGTATAGACAGTATGATGAACTGTTTTGTTCAAAGATGAAATCTGAATGAGCTACATTGGCTGGTTCATTTTATATATATGTGTATATATATATATATACACATTTATATACATACACATATATATACATATATTTATATACACATATATACACACATATACATACATATACATACATATACACATATACATACATATACATACATATACATACATATACATACATACATATACATATATATATATATATATATATATATATATATACATACATACATACATACATATACATATATATACACATACATACATACATACATACATACATACATACATACATACATACATACATACATACATACATACATACATACATAGACATAATATATTTAAAAAGTGGTTCCATCTCCAGTCTGATCTGGAGCACACAGCTGATATGTACGTGGTTGGTTTCCATGAAGTAACGTTACACGTGTCTCTCTCTCTCTCTCTCTGCAGCTGAGTTTTCTGCCATTATTACAGTTGTTGTTAAATTATTCCTTATTCAGCTTGACCTAATGTAACATTCAGTGGCGGGCCGTGCATTTTATACCCAGGCCTTCACTGCTGTCATGCAGCTGAAATACCACCTTATAACCACATGATGGCGCCACAGCTATTATTCGTTTTAAACCGTTCGGTACGAGGCTTACAATACGTTTGAATAATGCTTAGAGCATTTGGAACATGCAGAAGCTTAAATTCAGGAAAAACATAATGTTTTCTGTGCTCATGTAGGACAGTGGTTCTCAGCTGGTCTGGCTGTGGGACCCACCATCATCCCTTAATGACAAGCCGCGGCCCATTCATCTCTATAGGAGACCGTCTTATGATTTTACTTTCACAACCCAAACATTAAACGTACTGCTCTGCAATCTCTTTCCTCGTCTCAGCCCTGTGTCACGGTGTGTGGTACTCGAGTCAGGAAACTTGTCAGAATGCCCATATTTGATTGGCTGAGCTGCATCACGTGATGTGATTCACAACGCTGACTCCCTCTGCTGTTAAGTTTCGTTTCACGATAATCACGTGCTCGCCCACTGACCAATCGCTGCACTAATAGTGACGTAGCTGTGAGCCGGCTAGTATGGGGATAGCAGGCTCTGACACGTCAAAGAATACGCCCAACATGTCAAACTAAAGATCTGATTGGTTGAACACTATGACAATCAACAATATCGCCCCCATTCACTTAAACTGCACATGGATGCAACTTGTGAGTCTGCAGGCCTCGGGCCTCTCTTCTTACCTCGAGACACAGAGGTGAAATCTGATTGGATAAAAGCTCTACTTAAAACAAGCTGCACTGGAAGCAGAGCAACAGAGGAAGACAGTAGCTGTGCAATGAGAAAATAAGATAATGGGAAAAATATTTTTATAAATTATAATACATAACAGTGTCGGAAACTAACGCTAGTCCGCTAGCCCGAGGCGAGTGGATTTTTGGAGGGACTACCTAAATTATCATTCTCACTAGTCCTCATGGCGAGTGAAATTTGAGAGGCTTTATTTGTTATTTATGTCCGGAAAAAGACTTTCCCGATAAGTAAATGTAACTGTGACGAAGGACGACCTCTATTGACAGGTTTCGGAGAAACAGCCGAGCAGGAACCGCACTACGCCGAGGGTATGAAACTAACTCAAAATCAGTACTAGTCCCAAGGACTAGTAGGTTCATAAAACTACTAGTCCTGAGCAATCTTTACTAGTCCTTCATGAAGCTTTGGGGAATGTACCAATCACGGGGTGTAGGGATGTGTGTGTGGAGGAAGACTCTCCCAAGGCAATTATCTAACAGTGAAACAGCAGAGATGCAAGGTACTAATCAAGAGTTTTATTGTTTGTAACATTATGGCTGTACAAAGATTGATGCATGTTACATCATGATGTCGTGATATTATAATTACACAGGAAGCAGAAGAACAACGTCAAGGGTCCGGTAGGCTATAATGTTCATTCAGCTAGCATGGGTACATCAAGTTCAGCATTTATGTCTGCCTCCATTTGCTGCCAGTCTTCTTGAGAATGAAACTGTGCAGGATCTACACTATCCTCTTGATCTTCGTCTAGGTACTCTGGCCTCCTTGCCCGTTGACCTGAATTCATCCAGAGATGAACAGAGTCGGAGGGGTCAAATTCTCCAATGGATGGTGTCTCCAGCAGCACCATCATACAGGGGTGGTACCTTAACAACTGTGATGTCATGAGAGGGAGGGTCATCAATGGGAGATACATCCCCTCCCAGTGGTTGCAGCAAAGACTACAACCCATCATGGCATCTGGGTAAAAGACTACAATTCCCATAGTCAGCAGGGCAGGCGGGGCCAAGGCTGCTGCCCAGCTGAAAGAGAGGGGCCTGATTACCCGGCAGGGGGGTGTGTGGAGAAAAAAGAGAGAATGTTTGGAGAGAGGACAGAAGCGAACTGGGAGAGAAAGAGTTTTATTTTACGTTAAAGACAATGAACCAGAAGAACACTGAAGATTCTTATGTTTGTGTTTTGTAGCGGCTTTCGGCTGGAATTAAGTTTACCTTTTGCTTAAAGAATCTAAATATATATTATTTTGAATTAGAACACACCCGCTTGTCGTCTTCATTTGTGCACCCACGCTTCACAAGCTGATCCCGACCTCTCAAGACATCACAGTGGTGGAGAATGCCAAATACGGAGGGGTGGGTGAGAGCGAATGTCCATCAGTGAGTTGACCATTCGCTTTGCACAATTGAGAACCAGTGAGAACGCAATGGAGGAAATGCTTAGGCTGCGGGCGCAAAGCACCCAGCTCCAGATGGAGGCCAGCCGGGCTCTGGTGGAGGAGCAAAGAAAAGCCAACATGTTGAAGGAGGAGGAACTCAGACTACAGAGAAGTCAGCTTCAAACAGCAGGGCTACGAACCCCAACCCTGTCCTCCGGGCCAGTGATTTTATCCCTAAAATGGGACCCACCGATGATCCAGAAACCTATCTTCATGCGTTCGAAAACACGGCAACCAGAGAAAAATGGCCGAAAGACCAGTGGGTTGGTATCCTTGCCCCGTTCCTGTCCGGTGAGTCACAGAAAGCTTTTCAAGACCTAGATAGCACAATAGCCAATGACTATGATGTCCTAAAAGAGGAAATGTTAAGTAGAATAGGACTTACTAAGTTTGGAATGGCCCAACGGTTCCACAATTGGGGCTTTAGGAATGACCAACCCCCCCGTACACAGATGCATGAGCTAATACGTATCACAAAGAAATGGCTTGATCCGGATAAAACCCCTGCAGCAGCTATAGTGGAAGCCATTGTTGTAGATCGATACTTACGGGCACTGCCCTATGAGGCAAAGAGGGTTATTAGCCACAGTGCTCCAGTGACAGCCGTTGCCCTGGTGGAGGCAGTTGAACAGTACCAGGCCACTAATCAAATGCTCCGCATGGGAAAAAAGGAGCAGCCCATGTCTGAAGGACGCCCAGCCAATTCACGTCCACAGGTCCACAGACCCACGCAAAGTAACACGACCCGGCACATGAATATACAGGGACATTATCAGACTGAGCGAGAGCAAAGGAAACGAATCCCGGAGGGGGATACTCGGAGATGCTACAGATGCGGGGATCTGGGACATATCTCATGGCAATGCGATAAAGGGGACGTACTAATGCCGACAGCAGAGTCCGCTGGCAGCCAGCCTACACACCTCTACGCCTCCTTGATGGAGGGTACAGAGCACCAAGCTTTTACATGCCCGGTGAAGCTTAATAATCAGGATGTGGAAGCTCTGCTGGACTCAGGAAGTAACTATACACTAGTTCACAAACCTTTGATAGAGGGAACAGACTGGCTTCAGGAAGAGACACGACCGGTTTCGTGTGTCCATGGTGATACACGCCAGTATCCTACTTGTATGGTGAAGCTAATCACAACGCAAGGCATGTGTGAAGTTAAGGCGGGGGTGCTAGATTCCCTGCCAGTCTCGCTCTTAATTGGAAGAGATTGTCCCCTGTTCCTCAGGCTGTGGAGAGAGATACAGGAGAGACGGTCTAGGGAGTCAGGACAACCCAGAGGTAAGATTAAGCTGAAATCTAGACCAAAGAATGTGTCCAGGACTGTTTTAACACATACCTCTTCTCCAGCAAATGCTTTTCTTGGCGCTGCAGAATCAGCCAGCGATGTGGGCCCGGCCTCGGAAGGCGAAGAGGAGGAGCCCCAGGGAAGCCACCAGCCGTCATCAAGCGAGGATAGCAGACAGACAGCTGCGGACGGCCCGCCCCCACTTTCAGGCCAGTATGGGACTGCTCAACTCAATGACCCAACATTGATAAATGCTTTGCGAAATGTGAGAGTAATAGAAGGGGTAGACCAAGACGAGAGAAGTGTTTTAATCTACCCTCATTTTGCGGTGAAGAATGGTCTACTGTACCGAATGATACAAGTGCAAGAGGAGGTAACAGAGCAGTTGTTGGTGCCTAAATCTTTTCGCCCTACTGTGTTACAACTGGCCCATACACACCTGCTTGGAGCACATCTAGGAGTGGAAAAGACTAAAGACAGGATTTTACAGCGGTTCTTTTGGCCAGGCATTCACAAGGAAGTCGAAAATTATTGCAGAAGTTGTCCAGAATGTCAGCTCATGGCCCCTCAGCCCTCATTTAGAAATCCCCTGATCCCCCTCCCCATTATTGAGGTCCCCTTTGAAAGAATTGGGTTAGATATTGTGGGGCCCCTACCCAAGAGTGCTAGGGGGCATCAGTATATTCTGGTCCTAGTGGACTATGCTACCCGTTATCCCGAGGCTATACCCCTCAGAAAGGCTACAGCCCAGCAGATCACCAAAGAACTGTTCCTCCTATGCAGTAGAGTAGGACTTCCCAAAGAGATACTGACGGATCAGGGGACCCCTTTTATGTCTCGTGTCACCAAAGGCCTGTGCTCCCTCCTAAAGATCAAGCACCTCAGAACGTCAGTATACCACCCTCAAACTGACGGACTAGTAGAGAGGTTCAACAAGACTCTCAAGATGATGCTAAGGAAGTCGATTGAAAGAGACGGGCGCAACTGGGACCAGCTCCTTCCTTACCTGATGTTTGCAGTTAGGGAGGTTCCCCAAGCTTCTACAGGTTTCTCACCCTTTGAGCTCCTGTACTCTTACAAACCCAGGGGGATCTTGGACCTGGCGAAAGAATCCTGGGAGAAACAACCTTGTCCTCACCGCACGGTTATTGAGCATGTGGAGGCCATGAAAGACAGAGTGAAGGCCATTTATCCTATTGTCAGAGAGCACATGGAAAAAGCTCAGAAAGAACAGCAAGCATCCTATAACCGCCCTGCGCAGCCCAGAGAGTTCACGCCAGGAGACCGAGTCCTGGTACTGGTACCCACTGCTGAATGTAAGTTTTTAGCAAGTTGGCAGGGGCCCTATGAAATTATTGAAAGAGTGGGAGAAGTGAACTACAGAGTAAAGCAACCAGGAAGGAGAAAACCAGAACAGCTGTACCACGTGAACGTGTTGAAGAAATGGCACTCTGCTGAGGTCCTATTCAGCTGTTTACCCCCAAAAGACACAGGAGCACCACCAAGAGAGGTCATAAAGGTGGGCCCTGATCTGTCCCCCCAGCAACGACAGGAGTGCATGGAGCTGGTGGACCATAACCGAGATGTGTTCTCAGCTAAGCCTGGCACCACGCACCTCGCTGTACATGAAATCCGCACCCAGCAGGGTAAAGTAGTGAATCAGCGTCCCTATAGGGTGCCAGAGGCCCATAAGGAAACAATTCGGGAAGAAGTTAAAAAGATGCTGGAGTTGGGTGTTATTGAAGAGTCCCACAGTGCCTGGGCGAGCCCTATCGTATTGGTCCCCAAACCTGATATGTCACCTCGATTCTGCAATGACTTTAGAAAGCTAAATGAGATATCAGAGTTTGACGCTTACCCCATGCCCCTAGTAGATGAATTAATAGACCGTCTGGGAATGGCTCGCTTCATCACAACGTTGGACCTCACAAAGGGATACTGGCAAGTCCCGCTTTCCCCAGCCTCCATGGAGAAAACAGCCTTTGCGACAAGTGAAGGGCTTTTTCAGTACACCAAATTACCATTTGGGCTGCACGGAGCCCCTGCCACCTTCCAACGGCTCATGGACCGGGTCCTGCGACCCCACAAGAAGTATGCCGCAGCCTACATAGATGACATAGTGATACATAGCACGGATTGGGAAAATCATTTGCCTCAGATGCCCTTCGTGAAGCAGGTCTCACAGCTAATCCCAGCAAGTGTAGGCTAGCATTTAGTGAAACCAAGTACCTCGGATACACAATAGGCCGGGGCCTTGTCAAACCGCAAGATGCCAAACTGTGGGCCATCCAAGACTGGCCACGTCCTGTAACACAGAGACAAGTGAAATCTTTTATAGGGCTGGCAAACTATTACAGGCGCTTTGTTCCTAACTTTTCTGATCTTATTGCCCCTCTAACAGACCTAACAGCTAAGAGACTGCCCCGAATGATGAAGTGGTCCCAGAAGGCAGAGGAGGCCTTCATGAGCCTCAAGAAGGCCTTGTGTTCCCATCCCGTGCTTGCAGTCCCGGACTTTGACAAGGAGTTTGCGGTTCAGACAGACGCCTCAGAGGTGGGTCTGGGGGCAGTGCTCTCCCAGGTACAGCAGGGGGAGGAGCACCCCATCCTCTACAGTAGCAGAAAGTTATTGCCCCATGAGAAAAGATACTCTACACTGGAGAAAGAATGTCTGGCTGTTAAGTGGGCCCTCGAAACCCTTCGCTATTACCTCATTGGGCGTAAATTCACACTGATCACGGACCATGCGCCTTTGCAGTGGATGGCAAGAAATAAGGAAACAAACAGTCGGGTAACAAGGTGGTTTCTCAGCCTACAAGCCTTTAACTTCTGTGTTGTTCACAGGGCAGGCCGGAACCACGGGAATGCGGATGCCCTCTCACGAAGAGATGTCCTGTGGACCACTTCTGGTCCTCCGGAAGCCTCAAACCAGTGGAGGGGGATATGTGATGTCATGAGAGGGAGGGTCATCAATGGGAGATACATCCCCTCCCAGTGGTTGCAGCAAAGACTACAACCCATCATGGCATCTGGGTAAAAGACTACAATTCCCATAGTCAGCAGAGCAGGCGGGGCCAAGGCTGCTGCCCAGCTGAAAGAGAGGGGCCTGATTACCCGGCAGGGGGGTGTGTGGAGAAAAAGGAGAGAATGTTTGGAGAGAGGACAGAAGCGAACTGGGAGAGAAAGAGTTTTATTTTACGTTAAAGACAATGAACCAGAAGAACACTGAAGATTCTTATGTTTGTGTTTTGTAGCGGCTTTCGGCTGGAATTAAGTTTACCTTTTGCTTAAAGAATCTAAATATATATTATTTTGAATTAGAACACACCCGCTTGTCGTCTTCATTTGTGCACCCACGCTTCACAAGCTGATCCCGACCTCTCAAGACATCACACAACACAACGACGCGTTTTGTCCGATGTGCCCGTGTTTTAGCAATGTCGCACCCCGTTGCGAAACCTGTCCAAAACTGAAACCAAATCAGAATACGGCATCTTAAAATCGCAAAATATGCTTATGATGGTTTGGGGATTGACAATTCTTGCATTATTTAGGCTCGTAGTGAAGATGAAGGTTAAGATCACGATTTAAATATTGTACAGCAGTTCAAATTGCCAAGTTGAGGAATTCCGCTATGGAACGTACCGGCTAAAAATTGAGCTATATTCCGCCATGGGGAGTAACAGCATGTCACCACGGCAGCCCCGTTAAGTGCAGTCTGATGGCCTCGTCCCAACTGGCCCATCCCAACCCATGCAGGACGACCTGATGGGAGACTCTGCATATTTCTGGTTCTTCGTTCGGCGTTGTTCCTTCCATTGCTGCTCCGCTTGGCCCGTCTGCTTCGTCCGGCACCAGGTCCGCTGGTTCGGCCGGCTCCGCTGCTTGCTTCTCGGACGCTTGCTTCTCGGACGCTTGGTCTGCCATCTTCTGTGTCTTTGTCTTTGTTGTCTTGAGTCGCCTTCCTCCCAAAGCCTCTCATTGTACGTTGAGTAAGGGATGGGATCAGGCTTTGGCCCCTCTACAGCGTCGGTTACTTCTGGTCGATGCTCCCTCGACGTCTGCAGGCTCTCCTGTGTTGGCTTGGAAATACCACACACAGCTTCGATGCGTCGGATGTCTCGCAATCGGACTTTTCTGAGGCTTGGGTGGAGTCCTTCTCTGCCCAATCACCTCTCCCGGGGCTGGCACACGACCAGCAGCCTCCTGGCTGCCGGGGTTCTTTTTCTTTTACGTTGGGCGCCACGTGTTAGATCCGGGGGTTTCTACAAGCCCGATACGGGGCGTACTAGTTACTCAGCTCTCTATTAAAAGGTTGGTAAGCTGGTGTGGTGAGGAAACTCGCCTGGCTCTGCTAACTACCGTTACTCCTGACGTCTACCCTGCTTCCTCCGGTAAATGTGCACTCGGCCGAGGGGCCACCCTGGCCAGGTGCTTCCACCAGTCGCGTCAGTTATGGCAGCTTTCCTCTTCTGGATCCGGGCTCTTGGTGAATTGCCAGGTAAGGTTTTAACGGCTAGGGAACGTCTGCAACGGTTAGGATTGCTAGAAAACCGTAAGGGGTTGTTAAGTGGACTGGAAACTTGGATAACCATTCAGAACTCTTGTTGTTAGACATACAATAGATTTAACATTTTACTACCACGAGGAACTTTACTACTCAGGCAAAATGAATTATCAGAGATTTACTTTAAATGCAGATTAGATATTTATTGCAGGATTGTCTTAGCAGGGGTACAGCTCAGCACAAAATAATACTAAATTTGACTAGATCAGATACAATTTCTTAGTCGATTAAACTTTCCATTATATACTCATCAGGTTCGACGCCGAGGCTCGGTTGGTGTTAATTCGGAAAGGAATTACTTCGGTGCAGTTGAATCAATGAAGAAATAAATCCTTTCTGGATCAATGAAGAAACAAATCTTTTTTGGCGGTTGTAGGAGCGGAGGTCAGGCCTAGACCTTCAGCTCCTCCTGTGCGGGACAGCAAAGTCAATACGGACACTGCCGTCATTTTGCGCCACTACTCTCGTCAGAGCCTTTTCACCAATTTAATACCGGTGATATTAGTCCGCGAGCAGCTGACTGCCGTCCCCTTCCGCAAGGGGCGTAGTGCGGTTCCTGCTCGGCTGTTTCTCCGAAACCCGTCAATAGAGGTCGTCCTTCGTCACAGTTACATTTACTTATCGGGAAAGTCTTTTTCCGGACATAAATAACGAATAAAGCCTCTCAAATTTCACTCGCCATGAGGACTAGTGAGTATGATAATTTAGGTAGTCCCTCCAAAAATCCACTCGCCTCGGGCTAGCGGACTCGCGTTAGTTTCCGACCCTGTACGCCCCTTGCGGAAGAGGACGGCAGTCAGCTGCTCGCGGACTAATATCACCGGTATTAAGTTGGTGAAAAGGCTCTGACGAGAGTAGTGGCGCGAAATGATGGCAGTGTCCGTAAATAGATTAGAGTGTTTATGTGGATGTTCGGAGTTCACCTTTCGATCAGGCCGGGCCTCTCTTTCAGTTTCACCAGCGGCCCGCCAAGATTCGTCCGCGGAAGAAATATAGATCGGGAAGCTCTTATCACTGCAGCACATGAACTAACACCCAATATCTTTTTGTGATCTAACAAAAATACTTCATCTAAAATTAGAACAAATGCCTGCTTTATTCATAGACTGCGTATTGTTTTTGGCACCGAGTGTTCACTGCTTAAACTGCCGTGGTGACATGCTGTTACTCCCCATGGCGGAATATAGCTACATTTTTAGCCGGTACGTTCCATAGCGGAATTCCTCAACTTGGCAATTTGAACTGCTGTACAATATTTAAATCGTGATCTTAACCTTCATCTTCACTACGAGCCTAAATAATGCAAGAATTGTCAATCCCCAAACCATCATAAGCATATTTTGCGATTTTAAGATGCCGTATTCTGATAATTTGGTTTCAGTTTCGAGGCGGACAGGTTTCGCAACGGGGTGAGACATTGCTAAAACACGGGCACATCGGACAAAACGCGTCGTTGTGTTGTTAAGGTACCACCCCTGTATGATGGTGCTGCTGGAGACACCATCCATTGGAGAAATTGACCCCTCCGACTCTGTTCATCTCTGGATGAATTCAGGTCAACGGGCAAGGAGGCCAGAGTACCTAGACGAAGATCAAGAGGATAGTGTAGATCCTGCACAGTTTCATTCTCAAGAAGACTGGCAGCAAATGGAGGCAGACATAAATGCTGAACTTGATGTACCCATGTTAGCTGAATGAACATTATAGCCTACCGGACCCTTGACGTTGTTCTTCTGCTTCCTGTGTAATTATAATATCACGACATCATGATGTAACATGCATCAATCTTTGTACAGCCATAATGTTACAAACAATAAAACTCTTGATTAGTACCTTGCATCTCTGCGGTTTCACTGTTAGATAATTGCCTTGGGAGAGTCTTCCTCCACACACACATCCCTACACCCCGTGATTGGTACATTCCCCAAAGCTTCATGAAGGACTAGTAAAGATTGCTCAGGACTAGTAGTTTTATGAACCTACTAGTCCTTGGGACTACTACTGATTTTGAGTTAGTTTCATACCCTGCATAACATTTTTTTTTTCTTTTCTGATTCTGTTTAGGCCAGCAGAGAAGGCTTTGCAGGCCCTGACGGCCCGCCACTGGTAACATTTTATATTCAATTAATGAAAGTGACGTTGTGTGACTCCCGTCATGTAGTGCATTCAGTTCAGCGGCCCACGCGAGAACTAGGCAGACAGCTGCAGTAGTGCTGCTTTATTTCGCAATCGTATATAATTAACTTGTAATACATTTTAATCATCAAATGTCTTTTTTTTTTACAATTTATATATAATTTTTTCAATTTTCAATATCGGTTGACAATCCTAGTGAACAGTAGGTTTTTAGTGCTTCTTCTCTAAAATTCCTGCTGTGGCCTAAAACAACAGTATGAGAGCAGTGAGAGTGACGTTGTGGCCGGATTTCTTAACAATGAGCTGAAACTCACTATAAAGATCTGTAACGCCGATGGGAGCTGCAGATTTAAGTGATAATTCTCTGTAGGTTCATTACTATGAGCAACCCCTTTCACACTGTCGCATGTTTTCACATTGTCACAATACATACATTACTTATAGCCACTTTAAGGATCGGTGTTGAAAGGGATACAACGACAATTTAGCATTGCAACTCCATAAAGTTGGAGAACTTGCATGGGACAGATTTAAAATAGATAATGGTCAAAATTAAAACGGCAGAGTTTGAGGTATCCTGACTTTTTAAAGTCTCTAGTACGAGGCAAACTACAACTAGAATAAAAACACTGGAACCTTCATATGCAGCACAAATAGCTTGGACCCATCAGTTTCAAATACATTGGCTAAAAAGTGGTCCAACAGAGCTACGTTAAATTTTGCCCTTTCACTCTTTAAGTGCCCATGAAAACCCTGCATTAAGTTCATGTCGCCCTCATCTCAGGCTTTAACCCCAAACAATCCACAGTGATAAACCTCTGACTTGTTTTCACCCCCCACTGCTTTGGCACTGTGGCTAGTTGAATGTAATAATAGTCAGGAGTTCATCCATGCGGTTCATTGTCAGCTTTGGGGGCAGCAGTAGCTGACCACCATTGCTCTGTATGATGGCCCCCCTCTCTGCAGACTCAGCCGTCTGCAGTTGGTCTCCAGTTCATTTGGAGCCGTCTGCAAAGGGACTGCGTCATCCTCTCCTTCCTCCTAATATCCCACTTTCTTCTTATCAACATCTCACATTCTCACTTACATATTTTACCTTTCACCTTTATCGCAATGAGTTTACCCTTATTTCTTTCACACTTGTTTGTTGCACATTCTGCTCTATTTCACTCCTCCATTTTGCCTATCCATCAGCTGTCTCGTTTGCCCACTCACCCATGTCCATCTCCATTCCCTCCCTTCCAGCTCGTCTCTCTCCTCTATCGTTCTCTCGGCTCATTCCCATTGAATTCAATAACGTTAATGTGATCTGCAGTGCATCCATAAAACACACTCTAATCTCCCTGGCTGTCTGTGGGCATGCGACTGAACCTGTTGGGCTATATCTGGCTTCTCTATTTCTCATGGTTAAAGTGACTGTGTTATCACTGAACAGCTTATTTCTTTGCTGTAGCTGTAACTGTATGCATCAGTTTGAATGCCACAGTTGCTTTGTAGAGCCATGTGCTTATCTTATATTGAATTAATTTTTAGATAGAAGAATGCATTTACATTTACCTGGCTTCATTTGAATGATGTGTAAACATTAAGAAACATCAACTGCAAATTCAGTCCTTCTATACACTACGAGTGTGATCAGTGATGTATGTAGCATGAACATGCTAAAAGAGCACGTTCACATTGAACGCTCAACTAAATGTATTCATCACAGCCCAGACCTGGCAGGATTGCATTTGTGCATGCAGAGAAAGATGCTTGTCCTCTGGAGGATATGGTTCTGTGCACTCGCGTCACCGGCATGAGCCTGGTTTGTATGTGCGCAGGTGTTGAGACTAATTAAACGCCACAGCCCCGACCCGTTCTTCAGACAGAAGAAATTAACATGATCTTTTTTTCCAACAAGCAGAGGACGGTCGGCAAAAGCTCCTGCACTTGATGCCATGTCTCCCCTGCGATCACTCGCTGTGAGTGAGCGCTGCCTGTTGAGTGTGTGAGCGCTGGGTAGCCCCGCCCCCTTGCAGTCAATGCGTGCAGGCAGCATGACAGGGACGGAACAGTCAGTGCGCTCTGATCGCGCGCTATTTTAATGAAGTATCGATACTAAAAATATGCAAAATCGTATCTTTTTTAACGTACGGGTACCGCGGTACCTTTTTAGTATCGATACACCGTGCAACATTAAACTCAACAGGACAATGTAAATATGAGTCCAATCAATAAAGTCTTCATTCTTCAATTTTTATACTCATTGGAACACTTGATGCACAAGTTTATCAATCCCGATCATCCCAGCTTTGTAAAGGCATGATATGCTTCTGATAATCTTCGAAGGCTACACTCGCCCCTTCACAATGACCAACATTAGTGTTAGTGTTACTTGATGCAGAAAAAGCGTTTGATAGGGTTGCATGGTCAGATTTTTCTTGAAAACCTTCAATTTTGGTGATGGATGTATTGGGGGGATCAAGTCTATGAACAGCATCCACAAAGTCGAGCATTACAGCGGCTGTGGCTCACAGGTAGAGTGAGTTGTCTTCTAATTGGAAGATCAGCTATACAGTCCCTGGCTCCTCCAGTTCTCATGTCAAAGTATCCTGAACCCCAAATTGCTCATGAAGGCTGTGCGTGAATGTGAATTAGTTTAGAAAGTTGAAAGTTTGGCTTACATAAGGGCTGTCTGTAGGGGTCCATTATCCCATTCTTATTTAATTTGGTGATTAAACCCCTAGCAGAGACCATGCAGATAAATGGAGAGATGTCCGGAATTGCCAGTGGCAGAATAAACAATAAAATGTTATTGTATGCTGATGACATTATCTTAAACCTAACCAACCTAGAGAGATCAATTCCAGACATACTTGATATCAACAAATTTGGAAGGATATCAGGCTACAAAATTAACTTAACGAGGGGGGATGACATGGATAAACAAGTAGGGCAATATTTCTAACGCAGGGGAAGAATGGGAGCCGGTCGCTGTGACAGGCGGCCTGAGGCGAAATCAGGAGAAGACGAGTGGGGAAGGAGACTATGGTTAGTCAAAAAACCCTCTGCTATGACTTGTCTGAGGTGCACAGTGTAACTTGTCTAGGTGAAAGTTCAGAGGAGGAGGAGGACATCTTCGAAGGGGGGAGATTTAGGGTAGAAAGGAGGTATAAAATAATGTACAATGCTTTACAGTAGAAACATGGCCTCCGTGAAGAGGACCAGCACCGTATGCAGATATAAATGGTATATAAATTTTAAGGTAAAAAGAACACAATGATTCAGTACAGAAAACATACTTATTGATATCATAATTAATTTCTCCCAAAATATCCCCCTAAAAGCACAGCATTCATTCTTATGATGAAAATGAATAACAATATAATTGAAAAGAATACGGGGGTACATAAGCTAAAATATGAATTAAATTAAATTAAAAACAATACAAGAGCATTTGGAGACAAATTACATGGTGAAGTGACACTGGTGTGATTGAAAGCAGCAGAGTCAAGTATAAGTAAAACAGTGTACAACAGGCTAATATATGATATAATTAAGTAATGGTACTTTGTGTTCGTTTGTATTAATATAATGGAATAAAGTGTAAGAATCAATGTAACATATTAATATAGTATAATAAATTGGCCCATTCATCTCTATAGGAGACCGTCTTATGATTTTACTTTCTCAACCCAAATATTAAACGTACTGCTCTGCAATCTCTTTCCTCGTCTCAGCCCCCTGTGTCACGGTGTGTGGTACTCGAGTCAGGAAGCTTGTCAGAATGCCCATATTTGATTGGCTGAGCTGCATCACGTGTGATTCACAATGCGACTAAGCCTGTTAAGTTTTGTTTCACGATAGTCACGTGCTCGCCCACTGACCAATCGCTGCACTAATAGTGACGTAGCTGTGGGCCGGCTAGTATGGGGATAGCAGGCTCTGACACGTCAAAGAATACGCCCAACATGTCAAACTAAAGATCTGATTGGTTGAACACGATGACAATCAACAATATCGTCCCCATTCACTTAAACTGCACATGGATGCAACTTGTGAGTCTGCAGGCCTCGGGCCTCTCTTCTTACCTAGAGACACAGAGGTGACATCTGAAATCTGAGGTGGATAAAAGCTCTACTTAAAACAAGCTGCACTGGAAGCAGAGCAACAGAGGAAGACAGTAGCTGTGCAATGAGAAAATAAGATAATGGGAAAAATATTTTTATAAATTATAATACATAACATTTTTTTTTTTTTTTGTGATTCTGTTTAGGCCAGCAGAGAAGGCTTTGCAGGCCCTGACGGCCCACCACTGGTATGATCTTAGCTAAATACAAATTACTCTAATGTTAGTTTTCTTTGTAGCATTCACCCTCCTAATGTTAGAATATTGGCCACAAACTAATAAATGTAAAAATGTAATTCCCAGATGAAACTACTATGTCAACATAGAAACCAATGCACAGTAGAAGCCAATGTTCGAAGAGGAGTTTTATACTACTGCAGTAGTCGAGCTAGGTGAGCTAGCATGTCTAGCATGTACAGAAAATGTCTATACCCGTTTTATTTATTACAATAGCCGTTTGTAACAAAGAAACGCAGCTTGCATGACTAATGATGCAGTCAAATTTGTCCATATCAAATGACAAGTTGCTTTGTGTTTAATCTGAAAGCACCTAAACAGCACTGCAATAAAAAAGTAGCCTGTTTCTAAATCTGCATGGGCACTACAGTGAATGCCTCTTCATTTGGACCTGCTACCACAAAGCACTCACTCTTGATCCCATTTAACACCAGCCATGTGTTACTTCTTCCTCAGGGCAAAGTCAACCTGCATTCTGTACATCCCTGCCGGAAGCCAGGCAGGCCCTGGACATTAGAATGCAGCACAGATCACAGCTCTCCTGCCTTCAGGAGAGGCACTTAACCTGTGCTGACCCTCTCAAGCCTCAGCTAGATGAGGAGAGAGGCATCTGACAGGCCAATAAATCATAGCATTAATAACAGCATCAGTGTGGGACAGCAAGCCAACACAAAGCTGTATTAGACATGCATTTGACAAGCTGCTGAGGTCATTCAGAATGATGGAACTCTGTTCTCCTTGTGCTTATGAGACAGGATGTGAGCACTTTACTACAGGATGTGTAGTAAATGTTTAAAATTACTTAATTATGTTTAATTAAATACAACTTAAAGCTCCCGTATTGTAGAAAGTGAGATTTCCATGTCTTTTTTAATTTAAAGCAGGTCTATGAGCTATATCTATACTGTGAAAGTATCAAAACGCTCAATCCAGGAAGGAATGCACACAGCCTGTAGTCAAAAACGGTGCCTTTAAAATGAGCCGTCAAGACTTCCTAAAGGTTGTGATGTCACGGTAGAAGTGCTGCTGGTTAACACTTGAGTCCCCGGCTGCAGTGACGCTGGGAAGGAGGTGACAGCATAGATGTGGAAGACTGGAAGACACTGACCAACCAGAGCAGACTGGGCTTTTTCGCTAGGGGCTTAAAGAGACAGGCGCTAAAACAGAGTGTTTCAAACAGACTGTATTAGAAAAATAAAGTGTTTTTTTAACATTAAAGCATGTAAGAATTTTTCAAGTAGAAACACAAAATAAAAAAGTATGAACCTGAAAATGAGTATGATAGGACAGATATGCAGGGGCATGTGGCATTTTATTTCCTAAATATCCTCCTCAATATGTGCTCTCGTCATTTTTGCATTTCCATGATGTGTTGGATAATTATAGCTAATGTAAAATTCCAAGAATGGCATTACAAGGAATGAATAATACATACTGGCAGGAGCGTGTTTGGTTGTCAGCAAGTATAAAACTAAATTATTTACATTAATACAATTATTAATATCAATAAGATTATTAACAAATGTTAATAAGTCTCTGTTTTTGTGTGTCGTGTACTGTGGACTGTGTCGTCTGTATGAGTTTTTGGTGGCAAATGAGTTTCCCCACTGGGGATTAATAAAGTTTTTCTAATCTAATCTAAGGACACAAGCTTCACTTTGCTGTGTCCATTGAAGGTGATAAGCAAACCCAGAAATCTATGTCAAGGTTATAGCATTGTTAAAACAGTGTTTCATGTTAGTTTCTTGGCTACATGCACCAGATGGACAGTGAGGTCATCATCATGAGACGCGACTACTCTCATGTAGTGTAGTAACAGATGTGTTGGAGGAAACAGCCCCGAGAGTGATGGAGGTTATTTCCATGGTTCTGGGTAACAGTGTGAGCCAAAATGCTCGGGCTGAAGTGAATAAAGGGGAAACCAGTGTACTGTTGAATCCTGCCGTGTCCTTTGACCCCCCCCCCCCCGTCATTAGCACGCAGTCACAGCCACATAAATAATTCATGCAGCATCTTAAATCAGCGTCACAAGAGCTCATGCATGTTGGAAAATAGATGAAGCGCATGAGCATTTGTGTGCCCATAACTAAGTGATGTCAACATGCTGCCCTGAAACACAACAAGTTTGAAAGCACAACACAAAGACAGTCCCAGGTCCAAAAAACAGGCAAGGTCAAAACCAGGTAATCCGTCAAATCAGGCAAACGGCACCAGACAGGGGGCAGGTGACCAATCATCAATCTGTGTATCAGGCACACTGTCAGGCAGGTTAGGGCAGATAAACACTAGACAATCTGGCAGGGAATAGGTGGATATATACTGATAGGTCGATTAGGGAAATGGGAAGCAGGTGAGTAAGTGTGCAGAGAAGGTCAAGTGAAAATGGTGACTGCCGGCAGGAGGGAGTGTCTGAGATGACTGGGAGAGCTAGTATATGGCAACATAATGAATGTTAGGAGCTGGCTGGAGCTACATGCATTATGTAAAAATCACACAGCAAATGAGAATGGGAATTGGTAGAATGCAGTACATGTACATTTTGCTTCTTCGTTTGCTCTTTTTTGTTGTAAAACCACACACAACTGATCTTGATTTTGTTGGAATGAATAAACAAGTCAAAAAAAATTCAACGTTATGAATGAAGCTTCGAAGCTTCCCACTGTTCGGTGCAGCCCTAGCATTGTTTTACATTCATGAATTTCATATTCAGGTTACTGATTAGGACACACTTGTCCCTTTCTATTGACATCTGCTTTGTTTGTGGTGCGGGTGTAATATAGACCCAAAGAAACAAAGTGAGACACTTTAAACTCGTAGGAGCTCTCAGTGGACAAATGATTTCATGGTGACATAGTTATGGCATTTCTATACCAACATTTCTTATTACCTATAGGTGGGCAGAGCCTCACAGGTGGAGAAAAAATAAAGTACCATAGAATACAACAAGATACAATATTACCAAGTGGTCAAACTGAGAGAAATAAAACCAAATGTTAAAAAAATTGTATTCAATTTATTTTGTGTAGCCCAAAATCACAAATTTTAAATTTCCCTCAGAAGGCTTTACAATGTGTACACATACAACATCCTCTGTCCCAGGGCCCTCGGGACAGGCAAAACTCCCCCCAAAAAACCCTATAGAACAATATTGAACCATTGAAGTAGAAAATATAAAAAGGGTAAAAATGCCTGACCATGCAAGTGAGTTTCTAAAAGCTTTTTGTAATGTTGCACTGACTCAGCTGATCTGATACAGAGGGGGAGTTTGATCCATTGCGGAGGCAAAGACAGTTTGTCTTAAGCCTTTTAACGTTGAAAATGACAGAAAGATCACCAAAGTACTCGTTGCACCACTCGCTGCAGCCTGTTAAGCTTGATGCTGTGTGTACCGTAACAAATGAAGGCAACTTAGACAAGTATATCCACATTTTTGTCAACTCTCTTTTTACCTGGTGGCTGAACAGTAAGATGACAATGTCTAGAGAGACTTTAGTGAGAACCTGAAACTAAAAAGGTGAAAAATTTCAGTGGAAATTACGACTGATACTGATATATGTGTGATAAGATATCACATCAGCTGATATCTCAACCAGGCCAATTTACCTCTAGTATTGCTGAAGTCTTGCAAAATTTAATTTTCCTTTACTATAATCAGCAAGCACATATATAATTTATAATCTTTTAGTTTTTTGCTTTAACTCAGTGTCACTGAATGTAAAAATGAGTCCTCTACATGTACATAATACATTTAAATATTTGTATAGGTCTTAGTGAAGTTGATGTTTCTGTTTTTCAAAGGATCTGTGGACAACTGAGCAGAAAAACAAATGTCTCTTCCTCACCCTCCCTCTCTGCATCTTCTTTTACCCACACACACAAAGCTGACCTTCCCCTCACTGGGTTGGTCACCCTATGAGGTGGAGGCGTACTGGGAAAGAGATACTGGGAGTGCAGTCTTAATTTAAAGATGCTGGTGCATGCCTCTACCTGCTGCCTGCAGCTCCAGCTCCTCAACATCAAATCACTGATATTTGCTGATTCCAATTTTACAACCTAAAAAACACAATGCAACAACAACACTATTCAAATACCCACAGGACACAGTCACTGCTCAAACATTATAGTAAATGGACTGTACTTGTATTTATCTTTTCTGGTCTTTCCGACCACTCAAAGCACTTTTACACTACTTGTCATCATTCACCCATTCACACCCTGATGGCAGGGGCTAGATGCCACCTGCCTATCAGACTAACTCATTCATACACCGTAGGTGCTACGGGAGCAATTTTGGGGTCAAGTATCTTGCTCAAGGACACATCAACTAGCGGAGCCGATCCTCTGATTGAAGGACGACCCTGCTCTCCACTTAGCCACAGTCGCCCTCGCATTATGCTGCCTCTCTCTTTCTCCCAGGAAACGTGACTGATGCACAGACCTCACACTGATATAACCAACACCGTTAAATAAAACCATTTGTAATCCATAAAGGGAAGCAATGGTTCAAAGAGCTCTGACAGACTGCGATTATACTGTTGTCAAAGCCTGATTTCCTGCACAGCCACACAGGGAGCAATAACAGGCTGGTGGCCTTGTCAATAATACATTCTATTTGTTGTTTACCGAGGAGCTGACAGCTCAGGACTGATCAGCAAATTGACCTGTGTGGCCTATTGGAACGAAAACCGAATGTGTTCATGGAGGTGTTTCTTCATTATCTGCAGAATAGAGACCTCAGTCTTCTCACTCTGTGTAACAAAAGCATGTCGATATACCTTCATTAGCCAAAAAGACCAGAGGATAATTATTGCAAGCGTGTTGTCTGCAGTACACACCGCCTAGTGAGATAAAAAACGAGAAACATATTCTTGTTCTAATTCTGAAACACACATGGAAGTGCATTTTTATTTATATTTTAGACATACCAATTTTAATGTGATGCATATATAGTAGACGTTTTATAATGTACTCTTCATGTAATGGGCTTAGTCATTAATCATTACAATAAAAAAGGTCCCAGAAAGTAAAAGAAAATCTAAATATCTATATCCATTACCAACCTTGTTCCCCAGTTGTTACACATACATTAGTGTTTTCCCATTTACATTGTGCTGCCAAATGTAATTAAATGTAATGACACTGAGGCAGAACAGGTCGAATAATAAGGACTTTACTTAATCTATGTTCAAATTAACAGGCAGGCTTGAGAAGGAAGTCCAAACAAGCAGAGAAATCCAGAGGAGCAAGGCAGGCAGGACATAAACAGGCAGCAGGTCTTTATCTCTTAACATTATGTGGTGGCAATAATGTAATGTAACAGAAACAACACCAATGTAAAGCCCAGCCTGTTCTCACACCCATCTCTTCAAATACAGCAGCTTGGTCAGTGGACCTGCACGTCAAACTATGACGCTCCACGTCGCCGTATGGTGGGAGTAAAGGAGGAAGTGAGGTTCCATAGTATAAAGATCAATACATTCCACTTTGTTAGTGGTGGTTGGGAGCGATGGATGGGTCAAACAAACACTGGACTTTAACCAAGCAGACTGGAGTTTGTGTCCCATGTGAAACCAAAAGTCAGCGTTGACTTATTTTAAGTTACATTACTTTCCGTAACTTAATTCCAAACGTAGTGATTTAAAACCTTCTTGACCCGAGAGCCCCCCCACCGGGGGGCTGCGGGGGGGCGACAGAGTACACACATGTAGTACAAATCACTTCTGAGAATGCATGAAATTATATTTTATGATAGATCAAAAACCTACGTAACGAAGAAATTCTGATAAAATGGCCAATGTATGCCATTTTACTCACTCAAAAACATATATATATATATATACACAAAGTACTACAATACACTACAAGTACTACCATCATTTCACCATAATTTCACCTATTTTTCGCCAGGACACAGCGAGATATGTTCTCCGTTACCGATCCCAACCAAAAACTACTGCACCTTCAAAAGCTTAAAAATTCCTCTCCTTCAAAAAGTTATCAATCCATCAGCCACAGAGCAACACACAGCCAAACAGTAAAACATTTGAAACGCATCGTACCTTTTGCTGATTTCTCCGAAGAAAATCGCCATGAGTCCAAAAATAATCCTATCAGCAATGTGGTCCCGCTCTCTGCCTTCGTTCTGTGAAAAAAACTAGTGACTACATGCTAGTATGAAGGATAGGCTGTCTTTGCCATTTTGGCCAATGGTTTTGACCCTTGGGGGTGCTCGCCACGGTTTTCGATTTCTATTGGCTTAAAATTCTTTCAATCAACTCAAAGAACGTATCATTAGGCTCGGTCAACATAAGCCAGGCGTGCGCAGAATCGATCACCGGCGATCGGCGCACAATGCATGCCGGGTAGATTTGCGTCCGATTTGCTCTGACGTCATGAACACGTGGGCAACGATAACCTCACGAGAGCGGGGCGGCCGCAGATTTTAGAGCCAGGCGCTGCAGTTGCTCTCCACCGACTGCGTGACCGCAGGGCATGATGGGAAACTTCTGGCTGTCTTCGGATCAAAGAACTGATTGGCTCTTAGATTGAGAACAAACAACACCTTAAGTATAAAACCCTAACTTTCTGTGTAATTTTAATACTTAGTGGGCGGCCGTGGCTCAATGGGAGAGGGTTGTTCGTCAACCGCAAGGTCATTGGTTCGATCCTTGGCTGCTACATGTACTATGCTGAAGAAGTCAAATTTCATACATCTGTATGACAATAAAATGCTAACTTCAAACTTTAGATTGTTGGCTATTAGTCTCATTTTGTGTGATTGATAATAATAATAGTATATAAGGTTATTTATTTATCATCTGTAAATAAAGACATTTATTGAGAAAGCCTACATCCTACTTGATGTCAACATGTTTTCAGTCAGAGCACTGAATGTGTCCATCGATTAACGATTGTGAATCATCACAAAATGTATTAAAAGAAAAGCACAATTGTCACTGATGGAAACTTGCAGTGTTGCTTTTCCTCCGTGTGTAGCCTATTTATGTGATGTTTGGACTGTTGGTTCAGTTTTTAAATTTCTACGGTTGTATGATTTAGTAAATTATATTTATTTATATAAATGTTTAAATAAATATGACATCCAAGAACTAAAATATGCCCAATCTTATATCCTCAATTATAATAATAACATAGTTAAATATATAAAAAGACATCCAAACTTAAAGACCAGCAATTTTGGGGTTAAGTGTCTTGCTCAAGGACACATCGACACGCGACTAGCGGAGCCGGGGATCGAACCGACGATCTTCTGATTGAAAGACGGCCATGCGCTCCACTTAGCCACAGTCGCCCAAGATCAGTTCTAGACTATGGCTGTGTGCGATATAGGTCGGCGTCTAAAACCTTGTTGGGAAAACTGGATGTAATACAAACTACAAGACTATGTAGTGGGGTCTTTAAAACAACACAGAAATGGGGGAAATGCCATTGGAGTTGAGAAGAATACAGATCATGATGACATATTGGGTCAGTTTACAAGGACATAACAACCATCCAACAATAAGTGCAATTGAGCCATGCTGGGAACATGAAAAAAGGCCAACAAAGAGCTTTGGTTGGGTTGTTAAGAAGAAGGCTAGTGAATTAGATTTAGTGGATAAGAGTTATTCTCCAGCAGTGGTTCTGCAGCTATTCCTCTTTGGTTACTGCCACAGCCTGAAATTGATCTTGGCCTCCTTGAACTGATGGGAGATGAACGTGGGGGAAACTGTAAGATCTTCAAGTCATACATCAGTTACCACAATTAAATACAGATTTATACAGATGGATCTAAAACCTGGTAGAGCAGCAGCAGCAGCAGTAATCCCAGAATTCCATTATGAGTGTGGGAAGAGACTCAGTGATGATTTATATGTTTACATGTGAGATGATGGCCATATTATTGCCTTACAGTGGTTAGAGGACGTCAGGCCAGAGAGAGTGGTGATTGCATCAGACTCATGTGCAGTGCTAACGAGTTTGAAATGTTGCCACTCCAGAAGCTTTGCAATACTACAATCACTTTTAAGAATCCATCAAATGCGGATGGCTGTTAATTTTGTGTGGGTCCATGTTGGAGTCAATGGCAATGAGACGATGGATAAAGCAGCAAAAAGGTCTTTGAAGAGTGGAAGAAATAATGTTAATGTGAATATAAGTAAGTCAGAAGCTAAAGTGGTGATTAAGGGACAAATCAAAAAGATATAACGAATGTAATAAAGGCAGTAAAGGAAGATATCTGTTTAAAAATATGATTGTGAGATGATTATGACAAGACTAACAGTTCCCTTTATGTTATTGGAAAGCATAATAATGGAAAAATGTGAATTTTGTGAAGAAGAAGAAACTGTGGACCATGTTTTATTGTCCTGTTAGAGGTACGAGTTAGTGAGAAGTTTTGAAAAAAGGTCTAAGAGAGATTGGAGAGGAGAATATCATTCATGTACTAAAGAAAAGCTTTAGTGACACATTTTTTTAACCTTTTTCTGGAATATTTAGAGGCAACCAGATTAATGAATAGAATTTGAGAAAGAAAATAATTATTATTTATTTCTTCTATTTCTTTTTTTTTTTTTTTTCTATATGTATATAGATATTTCTATATATTTGTATATACATATCTTTATTTATTTACACACATATATGTATATGTATGTGTGTATATATGTATAGCCTATGTATTTATTTTCGTTTGGTTGTCGTAGTAGAGTCCTTAATCCACACTCCAGATTGGTGGGAGGCGGTAATGCACCCGGAAGCTGTTTGCCAACCGCCATAAAAAGCAAAAGAAGAAGAAGAAGCAGGCGGCTGAAAACGGTCCGACTTAAACTCAGTTTTTTGTCAACGCCCCTTTTACGTCCGCCTGCTCTCGTCTGCTTTCCAGGCGAGGCGCAGTTCATCATTACAATCCCTGCTCGCTTCCGCATCTAACGCTGTGTCACATGCGAAAATCCGCCAATCAGAAGGCTCTGTAAGGTTCTAATGGAGTCTGTAAAAATGAAAATCAGACGAGGAAAACCCCTGTTTTACAGGTTTATATTAGGCCCAGGCTCTCAAAATGATGCCAGACTGCTTTATTAGATAGATTGAAAACTATTAGTGATAAAATAATTGAAATATATAGTTATATAGTATATAAAATTACAATAAAACAGCTGAAAATCCAAAATCAGAATTGACGCCGGCTGACCTCGGCTGACCTGTAGAAAAACATCGATACCGCTGGCCTGCTTCACTTTATCAAAGCCATTTTTTAGAGACTCCTGCCATGTTGTGCTATGGCTTGTGAGGGGTGATTTGGGTGTATCTGCATCAATTCAAATAAATAAAAATTGCATTATTTTCAGGCGAACCTGACATTTTCAAAGTGGAGCTGTGTTCCATCTTCATTTGCTATTAACCAGTAATATATACACAATATGTACACCTCTCACCAAAGCTCACCCACTTGAGTGTTATTAATAAATTGAAATTATTCAAATAGACCTTGTAGTTAGAGAGTAAGGCCCCTTTGAGTATGGGTATAGTATTTTCGAGCAGAAGCCAAAAAAAGGCCTAGGGGGCTATAGGTTAATTAAACCCAAAATCCACAACCTAACAAAGTTGTTTCCTGTGAAGACAGTGTACGCATAAAATTGACATATGGAAAACTGACGCTAGAGGGGTACTTAGAGTGTCATAGATTGACATAGATCATAGATCATTGGGGCCGCTTATCGAGCTGTCTTATTTGACAAGTTTGGAGTGAGAATGTGTTGTCTTTTCACTTATTTCTGTGACATCGTGTTGAAAGGTAGATCATGCAACATTGCTCTGCAACATGAAGCTCTTATGATTTGATAATTAAGGGCCTAGCTAGAACAGGAACAAGTTGTTGTGTGATTATGATTATGTGCAGTGAAATGGGATTTACTTGATCTGAATCAAATGTACTATACTATAAATTCGTATTAAACCGTTCAGTACGAGGCTTACGAACCAAACAATACGTTTGAATAATACAAGTGCATTTGGAAAATGCAGAAGCTTAAATTGTGGGAAATATAATGTTTTCGGTGGACTTTGCTAAAACTGGCAACCCACCCAGCGTAAGAGACACTCTGACCCCGGAAACAAAACATTGTACCCTGCTGAGGCATGTGTGTTCTGGGAAGCTTTGCTAAACTAGCTTAGCAGGAAAACCAACAAGCTACAAACTCTCCCCGCAGCGTTTAGCTGTTCCCTACTGATTCAAACAGGGCTAAAGCAATCGCCACACAATCCCCATTTCTCCAGACCATAATTCTTGCTTTGTTAAAGAAAACAAAAGCCCAAACAGAGAATCAAATGTCCAACCCTAACCCCGCGCATGACGGGATGCTTCGTCATTAACGGACAATGCATATAGTCAAAATCAATGTAATTAACACAATGACAAGAACAAACTCACAAGAACCAGTCACATATATTTATATGACAACAAAGCATGACAAATCAATCCAGCAACTCTGCAGCGCTAAAACACGTATTCCACCGCACACTAAAGAGCACCATTCAAATATTATTCACATCAGAGGGAACAATATTAACCATGTCATAAAAACGACACCATAAACAAATGAACACAGTAGTAACACTACTGCAGATGTAAAAACACAAAAGCACTTCACTTACCAAAGCTGCTGTTCACTTAAAGACAAAGTCCATCCTCCTTTCTTTGATTACAAAGAGTTTAATGACGCGGTTGTACAGAACATCAGTGCGGTTCAGTTCCAGCCAGAGGTCCTCCTGCGAACGTGTTCGTTGAGTTGTAGATCCACTCGGGTCTCAGCAAAAGTTTTCAAAAGCACAGTAGCTTGTAAGTGTTCTGTCGTGCTATGGTGTTGTGTTGCTGCCTTTCTTAGCCAACTCAGATTAGCGTTAGCGTAGCTCCAAACACCAAGACGCTCAGTTGCAAATAAAACGCATTCCCAGCCATAAAATGTGCAACGCTTCTCCGACGCTGTCAGTCAGGAATACCGTTCGTACAAATCCTTTTCCTGGCTGGGTCAGGGCTGCTAGCTGTGGGGTTGGCCGACCCTTTCTTACGATGTCCAGCTTTTCTGGAAATGTCCTTCTCCAGAAAGGCGTTGCCAGTAACTCCGCCACCAAATCAGTTTCTCCTCCTCCTTCAGCTATTGAGTGTTAAAAAAACAAAGCTCAGTAAAAAAAAAGAATCTACTCCAAGCAAAACGCTAACAATGTCATAACGTCTTACATATATTTCAACTTGAACTGTTACTACTACTACTACTAAGTTCTGCTAGCTAGCTTTCTGCTTCACAACAGTGACGCTAGCCCACTGACCAATCACACCGCACGTTAATGCTGAGCTGCACGTTAATGCTGACGTACTTGTAGGCTACCTAGAATGCTCTGACACATCAAAGAATACGCCCAACATGTCAAACTAAAGATCTGATTGATTGAACACTATGACAATCAACAATATCGTCCCCATTCACTTAAACTGCAAAGGGATTCACTTGTGAGTCTGCAGGCCTCGGGCCTCTCTTCTTACCTAGAGACACAGAGGTGAAATCTGATTGGATAAAAGCTCTACTTAAAACAAGCTGCACTGGAAGCAGAGCAACGGAGGAAGACAGTAGCTGTGCAATGAGGAAATAAGCTAATGGGAAAAATAATTAGAATACATGTAGTGTATTTATGAAAAATTATTAAATTATAAAATAACTTTGTGATTCTGTTTAGGCCAGCAGAGAAGGCTTTGCTGGCCCTGACGGCCCACCACTGAGGTAATGTCTTGGTAATGCTAGCTTCCTAGCTTTTCATATGCATTGGTTAATATTTAGATTATTGCTCCTATATATGGTTAATACAGTCTGCAGATAATGAGCTTTTTTACACTCGACATTTTGCCATGTCATAGTCAGGCAGCAACCTCTGGTTCTGGAAAGTGAGGCCAAGCCAAGTTCCTTAAACTCGCATTATCTCTAATGTCCATCAGGGCAACTCCTGTGGTTGCAAAAAGAAGTCTAATTGTATAGAACTCAATGAGAGAATGACCCTACTTCTCACTAGATTTATTAAGCCAGCGTTCATGTCAGCAATTTTACCATTGCTTTTCCTGCTGTAAGTCAAAATGTCTGCTGTGAAAAAGTGTAATGTTGAGAAAGTCTGGTGGACAGGTCTGAGGTTCCTCAGAGGTGCATGAGGAAAGAGATACGTGTCTGGAGGCAGGGACAGAGGAACAGAGCTAATTAAAACTAGCTGAGGCAGCTGTCCTGACATGGGGAAAGATTGTTCATCATCATGTTTTGTTTTGTGATTCACCGCAGAATTTTTCTGTATAAAGCCAGCACATGATATTTCCCTACCCTTTACCAAGTGCTGTGAGTGCCTAAACATAAGTATAGGAAGTTAAACATATTTATATTTTGGCGGAAAACAAATGAACTGTGTTGTCAATTAAAAATGTATTGATCTGCATCAACAGTTATGTAACTTGCCACATACTAATACTAATTAACAACATTTCTTCAATATGTTAATAGAAAACATAATCTGGATGGCATTATGTTTCCTTCAAAACGTATTTGCTGTTGCACATTAGTTGTTTATAAAGATAATTTCTAGGAGGCAGGGTTGCTATCACATGCCCCACCCCTCAATCATTTATGCACGGGATCTTCATCCATCGGTCGTCTTGTGGTTACAGTTTGTGCAGGAAAATGCTACAGCAGCACACACACAGGGGCTGTCATTTCGATAACAGTAGACATATGGTAGATTTTAGTGTTAAAAATGAAGTCAGGTGTTTCACTAAGTGGATGTGTAAAGTCTGATAAGGCAGAGAATTATTATAATGAGCAGCCAAAGTCTACAAAAAACAAAGATGTTTGATGGCAACAAACAACTTCCAAGTAGTTTCTTTGAACGGTTGACAGACAGTTTCCCTCCCATCGTGTGAATGTAGCATAGTCACTGCTTTCTCCTGCGGTGTAGCACAAAAATCTGAGCACGCAGCCTCAGTGGACCCCCTGCCACTTTAAGACATTGTCACACCTGTACAAATACCTCAATTAAAATACAGACACATGCATCTGCAGCGGTAGCTACACTGTTATTTATTTCTGTGTTATATTTGATAAGTGACCTTGGTTGAGACAAGACTGGACTCCAGACCAGGACCAAGACTCAACATCCGAGCAGGAAGGGGACTTGTGAGAGAAGCCACCAACAATCCAACAATCCAACAATCACCTCGGAGGAGCTACAGAGTTCAATAATAATTACATTAATTCATATTGCGTAATAGAATATACAATGCAAAATAGACTCCTTGATGTGAGTGGTACAAATGTCCTTTCAGTGTAAACTCTGTATGTTTCTCAAACCGAAGGCAACGCTGCTTCATTTCAGAATCAGAATCATGGAATTTGACTCTCAACGTACATACATGGAATATACAAATAAACAAGAAAAATATAAAAACAAGTCCATTAGAGCCAACAAAGTAGAACAGAGAAACTAAGCATACACATTTAACATTTAACTACTATGTACAATATAAATATAAATATATATCGAATAGGGGTGTAACGGTTCACAAAATCCACGGTTCGGTTCGGTACGGTACAGTGGAGCCACGGTTCGGTACGTTTTCGGTACGTTTCGGTACGTTTCGGTACGTTTTCAATACAGTAGAAAACTATAAATGCCAGAGAAACGTACTTGATTTTAAAATATATTTATTCATTAAAACTAACATCATAAAGTTATTCTTTGAACAATGATGGAACTATACCTGAGTGACCCATCTTCTGGGGTGTCTTCTTAGCAGCGTGTAAAATAAAAACAGTTTCTTATGAAAACTAAAATGTAGCATTGTTTGCTGTAGTTATAAACAAATAAAAGAAACAATCCTGTTTTATATGGAACTATGTGTGTGTGTGTGTGTGTTTCTACTCAATGTTTAAGTTTTTTTTCAGAAAGATGAGAATGTCTATATATATATATAATGTATATATACACTATATTTATCCCTTTATGGGGGACATTTTTCTCTGCATTTGACCCATCCCTGTATATAGGGAGCAGTGGGCTGCCAATGACAGGCGCCCGGGGAGCGAGGGGTTCAGTGTCTTGCTCAGGGACACTTCGACACATGACACGGCCCAGTCAAGGATTGAACCTTCGACCTTGCGGTTACCAGACAACCCTCTTAACCCAGGGAGCCACGGTCGCCCCCTTAAAAAAAATTAAAAAAAAATTAAAAAAATTAAATTAAAAAAAAAACGTATGAACGGTTCGTTCGGTTCGTCATGCGTACCGAACCGTGAGCCTCGTACAGAACGGTTCAATACGAATACGCGTATCGTTACACCCCTAATATCGAAGAATATACATAAAGAACAACAACAATGACAATGGATTTGGGATATTAGTGCAGAATGGTGGTAATAGTGCAAATGGAGGTGCAGTATGTCTGATTAATTGTTCATCAGAGTGATGGCCAGCAGAAAGAAGCTGTTCCTGTGTCTGGTGGTTTTTGCGTACAGAGCCCTGTAGCGCCTACCAGAGGGGAGGAGTTGAACAGCTTGTGTCCAGGGTGTGAAGGGTCTGCAGTGATCTTTCCAGCCCGTTTCCTGACCCTGGACAAGTCCAGGATGGAGGGCAGGCTGGAACCAATGATCCTCTCTGCAGACCTGACAATCCGTTGCAGTCTGTTTCTGTCCCTTTGGTGGCCGATCCAAACCACACAGTGATAGAGGAGCAGAGAACAGACTGGATGATGGTGGAGTAAAACAGAATCAGCAGCTCCTGAGGCAGGTTGTACTTCCTGCACCATCTCAGGACTCAGGTTCATTTAAAACTCGTGCAACAGTAGTTCTCAATCACTGATCTTTTCTTTTGTACATTTTTTATCATGAAATCTTTTTTTGGTGGTGTCGATGTTGGAGGCCCACTTCAGGGATTGTGGATCCCAGAAACTTGAAGGTCTCCACAGCAGACACCTTGCTGTTGAGTATGGTGAGGGGGGGCAGTGTTGGGGGGCTCCTCCTGAAGTCCACTGTCATCTCCACAATTTTGAGCTTGTTTAGGGGCCGTGCAGAGTTTTCAACATTTTCACGGTCGTACAAAGCGTACGACGGGGGGGGGGGGGGGGGGGGGGGTTGTCACTCATGTACGACTTTAAAGTTTCGTAAAATGTTGATATTTTTCGGTGAACGGAACTTTCATTTTTTAACGCCTAGCGAGCGGCATCTCGTGCAAACACTCTCTAATGCTGCGGATTGAGTCGAATCGAGTTTCTTTGCGTAACGGCCGCGCGAGAGCCTGTCAGACGCTGAAAGAGCTGCAACAAAGCGCTGCAGGAACGCCCGAGCCGGTGGGGGTGTGTGGGGGGGGTTCCGAGCACCTTGCTTGTGCATGGAGGAAAGCGAGGCAAGGACGATAACAACAACAACATTGGGGGTAAATTGCACCAGTGCCCGGTGTGCAGTGAGCTGTTCCCGACTCGCTATCAACTTCTGAAACATCAGAAACTGACTCAGCACAAACTAAAAACTATTTTAAAGTGGTTTTAATAATACATTGTTGGATACATATCTTCTATATACATATTATTGTGTTTGTGTCTATAGTTGGGACTCCTAAAATCTAGACCTCTGTCATGTAATGTGATAAAAATGTTGATATGTACTACTTTGGGGGGGGTGGGGGGGGGGGGGGGGGGGTCTGGAAATGTAGTACTCTTTGTACTACTGTGAAAATGTTGATAACTTTGGATGACCCCTTAGCTCCAGGTTGTTCTGATCACACCAGAGGACCAGCTGATCAACATCCCGTCTGTACGCAGACTCATCACCGTTCCTGATGAGGCCGATGACCGTTATGTCGTCTGTGAACTCTGTGAAGGAGTTTAACACTGTGACATCTGTACACCAACCTTCGTTAATGTAGAAGCAGATTCCGCCTCCTCTCGTTTTCCTTGATAGCACCGTTATGCGGTCCGCTCGGAGGAGTTGGAAGCCCGGCAGATGTAGTGCGCTGTCCAGGATGTGCGCACCAAGCCAGGTTTCAGTGAAGCATAGGGCGGCGGATCTGCTGAAGTCCGTGTTAAGGAGCAGCAGTTCATCCATCTTGTTGGCCAGAGAGCGGACATTCGCCAGATGGATTGACGGGAGCGCAGTTTTGAATCCCCGCTGACGCAGTTTAACGAGCGCTCCTGCTCGCTTCCCCCGTCGGCGTCTCCGGCAAATCCCGTGGAGAGCCGCTGCTCTTCCAACTAAAAGCTCTGTAAAGCTTTCCGGTTCGATGAAAAACGGTGAAAAAGTTTGACCAGTGGATTTACGGATGTTTAAAAGTTCCTCCCTGCTGAATGTGACCGGAGAGGGAGAGCTGGAAACGAGACAAATAAACAAAAACAGAAAAAGTACGAGAGCGCAGTACCGAGGCTGCCATCTGCGGAGCCATCTTGATGTGATGGTGCCGCTTCTTGATTTATCAGTAAGCTAAGTATTACAGTAATATTACATTAGCTAGATAACCATGTTGCAAACCAATATGAGCCAAACAATTCTGAAACACTGATAGCAATTTGTGCTGAAGAAACTGCTGCTTTCCACTGAGGGTCTCACTCCTGTCTGTACTTTTGTTTTTAATAATAAATAATAATAATGCATTTTATTTGTAACGCACTTTTCATTTAAAAAATCTCAGAGTGCCACAGAGCCAGTACATAGTAAAAACATAGTTAAAACAAACGACAACATTAATAAAAAAAACTAGTAAACATAAGCATAATAGAAAACAGTAAATGAACAGAAACACAAAGAAGTAACTGACAGTGATTTAGCACAAGGTCAGAAACGCCTTCCTGAATAAAAAGGTTTTTAGGCCAGTCTTAAAAGAGACCAGTGTCTGTGTTGCCCTTAGGTGGTCAGGGAGACTGCTCCATAGGCGCGGCGCTGCCGAGCCAAAGGCCCGGTCGCCCATGGTGTGGAGCTTGGTGTTGGGGACCCGGAGGAGCGAGCGGTTTGAAGATCTGAGGGTGCGGGTGGAGGTTTGGGGAGTAATGAGTTCTTGTAGGTAGGGAGGTGCATGTCCATTTATGCATTTATGTGTGAGTAGTAGGACTTTGTAGTCAATCCGGAATGAGACAGGGAGCCAGTGTAGTGAGTGTAGAGTGGGTGTTATGTGCTCATATTTCCGGACTCTCATCAGGATCCTGGCAGCGCTGTTTTGGATGTATTGCAGCTTCTCGATGCTCTTGCCAGTGATCCCAGTGAAGAGTGCGTTGCAGTAGTCCAGTCTTGAGGAGATAAAGGCGTGGATGAGCTTCTCTGCATCTGACAGGGTTAAAGTGGGGCGGAGTTTGGAGATGTTTTTGAGATGATAAAAGGAGGTTTTGCACAGGTGTTTTATATGGTCATTAAAGGTCAGGTAAGGGTCAAACCTAACTCCCAGATTAGTGACTGTGGAGGAGAGGGGGATGACCTGACCGTCGAAGGTGAGATGAGTTATGGAGGATGACTGAACCTGGTGTGGAGTGCCAACAAGGAGGGCTTCGGTTTTGCTACTGTTTAATTGGAGAAAGTTGTTGCTCATCCATGCCTTTATCTCCCCAAGACAGGCGGTGAGACATGACATGGCTGCAGAGGGGCTTGGGGCGGCTTTGATGTAGAGCTGTGTATCGTCGGCGTAACAGTGGAAAGACATCCTATGTCTGCCGATGACACGACCGAGGGTGAGCATGCAAGTAATGAAGAGGATGGGGCCGAGGACCGACCCTTGCGGTACACCACAGGAGACAGGGAGCAGTCTGGACTTGCATCTTCCCAGTGAGACATATTCAGTTCTGCCAGAAAGGTAGGACTGAAACCACTTGAGTGCAGAGTCTGATAGTCCAATGGTGGTGTGGAGGCGCTCTAGGAGGATAGTGTGATCCACTGTGTCGAATGCAGCAGTCAGGTCCAGGAGGATGAGGAGTGAGGGTGATCCTGCATCGGCTGTCATCAGCAGGTCATTCGTCACCCTGAGCAAAGCTGTCTCAGTGCTGTGGGCTGAACGAAATCCTGACTGAAATGATATTGTTGTTTCAAAGTTCATCTGAAGTCATCGTCAGCATAATGCACATTTGGAGATTCACTATTTTTGCCAACCCTACAGCGGGAGTGGACTTAACAATATGCACCTTTCAAAGAGGGGGAGAGTTTTAGATACAAGGAATAGTCTGTCAAACTATTTATTAGTCGTTTTCTTATAATGCTAATAACAAAACTGCAGATATCAACAAACTTCTCACTCCAGGCTTATGTTGGGGCCCTTGGTACTTTCTCTCACTACTAACCTGCCTCTCTCTGTCGCCTAACAATAAAAGAGATGCTGGATGTTCATTAGGGTGGAGACAGGAGGACAGTGTGTCCCCAAAGTCAGGGAGTCAGTTGGACTGTAATGGAAGAGAAGAGAGCTTTCTCCTGCTTCATTCATCCACACACTAGCATTGGTGAAATAGATGAGAGACATAAATCTCCTGTCCTCTGCTTCTCTTTCAGTCCCCACTCTGCTTCTCTTTACTTCACACTGGTATAACCACCATCCCTCCTTCATGTCTCCCCAGCCTCACCATCCCTCCTCTCCTCCCTCCTCCATGTCTCCCCAGCCTCACCATCCCTCCTCTCCTCCCTCCTCCGTGTCTCCCCAGCCTCACCATCCCTCCTCTCCTCCCTCCTCCGTGTCTCCCCAGCCTCACCATCCCTCCTCTCCTCCCTCCTCCGTGTCTCCCCAGCCTCACCATCCCTCCTCTCCTCCCTCCTCCGTGTCTCCCCAGCCTCACCATCCCTCCTCTCCTCCCTCCTCCGTGTCTCCCCAGCCTCACCATTCCTCCTCTCCTCCCTCCTCCGTGTCTCCCCAGCCTCACCATCCCTCCTCTCCTCCCTCCTCCGTGTCTCCCCAGCCTCACCATCCCTCCTCTCATCCCTCCTCCGTGTCTCCCCAGCCTCACCATCCCTCCTCTCATCCCTCCTCCGTGTCTCCCCAGCCTCACCATCCCTCCTCTCATCCCTCCTCCGTGTCTCCCCAGCCTCACCATCCCTCCTCTCATCCCTCCTCCGTGTCTCCCCAGCCTCACCATCCCTCCTCTCCTCCCTCCTCTCCTCCCTCCTCCGTGTCTCCCCAGCCTCACCATCCCTCCTCTCCTCCCTCCTCTCCTCCCTCCTCCGTGTCTCCCCAGCCTCACCATCCCTCCTCTCATCCCTCCTCCGTGTCTCCCCAGCCTCACCATCCCTCCTCTCATCCCTCCTCCGTGTCTCCCCAGCCTCACCATCACTCCTCTCCTCCCTCCTCCGTGTCTCCCCAGCCTCACCATCCCTCCTCTCATCCCTCCTCCGTGTCTCCCCAGCCTCACCATCCCTCCTCTCCTCCCTCCTCCATGTCTCCCCAGCCTCACCATCCCTCCTCTCATCCCTCCTCCGTGTCTCCCCAGCCTCACCATCACTCCTCTCCTCCCTCCTCCGTGTCTCCCCAGCCTCACCATCCCTCCTCTCATCCCTCCTCCGTGTCTCCCCAGCCTCACCATCCCTCCTCTCCTCCCTCCTCCATGTCTCCCCAGCCTCACCATCCCTCCTCTCCTCCCTCCTCCGTGTCTCCCCAGCCTCACCATCCCTCCTCTCCTCCCTCCTCCGTGTCTCCCCATCCCTCCTCTCCTCCCTCCATGTCTCCCCAGCCTCACCATCCCTCCTCTCTCCTCCCTCCATGTCTCCCCAGCCTCACCATCCCTCCTCTCCTCCCTCCTCCATGTCTCCCCAGCCTCACCATCACTCCTCTCCTCCCTCCTCCGTGTCTCCCCAGCCTCACCATCACTCCTCTCCTCCCTCCTCCGTGTCTCCCCAGCCTCACCATCCCTCCTCTCCTCCCTCCTCCGTGTCTCCCCAGCCTCACCATCCCTCCTCTCCTCCCTCCTCCGTGTCTCCCCAGCCTCACCATCACTCCTCTCCTCCCTCCTCCGTGTCTCTCCAGCCTCACCATCCCTCCTCTCCTCCCTCCTCCATGTCTCCCCAGCCTCACCATCCCTCCTCTCCTCCCTCCTCCGTGTCTCCCCAGCCTCACCATCCCTCCTCTCCTCCCTCCTCCGTGTCTCTCCAGCCTCACCATCCCTCCTCTCCTCCCTCCTCCGTGTCTCCCGAGCCTCACCATCCCTCCTCTCCTCCCTCCTCCGTGTCTCTCCAGCCTCACCATCCCTCCTCTCCTCCCTCCTCCGTGTCTCTCCAGCCTCACCATCCCTCTTTTCCTCTATAATGCTGGCAGAGAGACATCTAAGTGGAGACATTAGCGCAATGATGACAGATCTGACACTTTGAATGCAAAAAATGCAAATATAAAAATGCACATATACAATCAAAATAACAAAGTAGTAAATATAAAAATGCATTAAAAAAATATATATACAATGAAATAGAATAATATTAAAATGAACTAACTAAACAATAGTACAAAGAATAATATATGCTGAAAATGTAATGCTTAAGTTCTGTTGACTGTTGCCTTCTTTCTCCTTGTATCTTTGTCGGTAGTTGTATCCATGACTGTCAGCAGCACCTGACACATAACTCATGCTTCTTTTATTGTTTCCAAACATAATCATTGGTTATTCTTTATTTTTCTATTTTGTTCTGTATCTATGTTGTGCTTATGTGTGCTTATTTTCGCATTTTTTTTTCTTCAAAATAAATGAACTAAACTGATGTGTTTGGTTTATTTGAATATATTATTGATTCAGAGCTGAGACATTTTTATGGCAAGAGAAGGAAAACTGATATGTTATAATGTGAAAATGTGTATTGAAATTTTGTAAGACACTAAAAACAGAATGACATAAATGCAATTATACAAGATAATTATGTAATAAATACATCCTTCATCATAGAAAACCGCAAATATTACATTTTCACGTAATTTCAACATTTCACAGCAGTGGGTACAAAAGAGCCTCTAAATGTTTCTGAGGAGCACCTGGACATCTTTAACTGGTCACACATGATTTAAACTACTACAGCAAACAACATTTGACCTTCAACTCTCCTCTTGGTTCTTTTCTCTAAAACCTTTTCTAATGAATCGGGTGCTCCGAAATGTGGTAGAGAACATTTAAAAGCTTCCTACTGACCTTGGAAGACTTTATTTTCCTGAGGTATATCAACTTGTCCTAGACTGTCCGTTCTTAAACATCATTAACATTTTCTGACCAATTTAGTTTCAAATCAATAAGAACCCCAAAGATATGTGTAAGGTGACACAAATGAATCTGCTGAATTTGGATGAGAATTAGTGAAGCTCCCTCTTTCCTTTTTCAAAGGTCAATAGCTAGCTCCTTAGTTCTTCCTAATAGAAAGGTTCAGGTAATTAACACAACACCAGCTGACAAATCTCTCCACATCGTCTCTACAGGCTCACTATTCAAATATGAGGCCTAAAGGTGCAGAGTCAGCAGAGAGATTTCCCTGAAGCCTGGCTGTGTAAGAGTAAATACAACTGCAGGACTGTTCCCTGGAGGGCTCGAGGTTTAAAAGTGTGTCAGAAGCTTTAAATCAGACAAACTGCATCTGGAAATAAGGTAATCTAAAACCCAAATGATGGAGCAGTGAAGGTTACATTCATCAGTGAGACATTATTGACTTTATATAGTGAATTTGCTGTTGTAAAAAGAATTGTTGCTGCTCTCGAAACAATATTTAGATATATCTTCAATATAAATTCTAATCCGGTTCTGAATTTATTCTTTTTTTAAAATGATATATGTTTTTAAAAGCAATTATTTAGTTATGTAGAAAAGCAGAGTAATGATAGGTTTAGCTCCTCGATAACTCTCTTCTACCAGAAGGTCACCGCAGTTCTCTGACACGCTTGGAAAGGGGGGGGGAGTATTTACCACTAGATGCCACTAAATCTAGACAAAGTACAATTCGTGTGCAATTTAAGTGTCACATGTTCTGTCACATGATTTAACGGAGCACCATTGAATCCATTATTACAGAATGGAAAGAATATGACACGACAACAAACCAATACTCAGGTAAGCCCTGCATGTACCATTGAGGACACGGAGGAATGTGTGTGTGGGCTACTTTTAATGAATCAATCAATCCAATCTTCCAACAGCCAGATCATTGATTGTTTGAGCAAATCAGGTGTCACCTCAACCTGGAGGTCAAACCACAGCTACACAGACAGACTCATGACCTCAGGAACAATCCCAGCTCTAAAGATATCTTTTGGGTTTCTCTTTTTTGTTTTTGTGGTATTTTGGTTGTATATATTTGAATAATTCCCATAATTTTGTTCTATTTTAGCTCTGATGTCAAATAGATTTTTCTTGTCTTGTCCTTAAGTGAATGGAAAAGGGGTCAAATGGTAAACACTTCCTGTTGCAATTCAGTCACATGGTTCAGGTTCAGGTTAGATTCAGGTACTATTATTTGTACCCGTAGGTAGACTTGGTTTGCAATAGAAGGCGAGGCATCCATCTCAACACACATTACAATCAACACAGACAATTCTGTGTTGATTGTAATGTGTTGAATGAGAATACAGGAGGAACTGAACCATATTTTAACTTAATTCAATCATTTTTTAACTGACCTGATGTTTTACACTGATTGTAAAATATCATGATGGTAAATATGATTATCTTAAACCAGAACAGATATGAAAACTAAAAAGCTAAAAGTAAAGATGAATAATGATCTGACGTGATGGTTTTACGGTCATCCAGGTTATAAAATCCTATTTGTGTTTCCACAGCCCAACAGACTCAATCAGTATTGCCGCTAGTGAGGCAAAGGAACTCTTCATTTTAGAACATACCTGCCAAAAAAACATTAACCACAGTAGCTGTTTGCTGCTTGGTTATTCACAGGATATTAGCAACTGCACAGAGACACAACAGCGGCTTAAAGACCTCAACTCGGAACAAAGAATTGTGAGGTTTAACAGGCTTAACACCACCCACTGCTCATCTGGGATGGAAACAGCAGCAGCACAATATCGCCACCCTGAGAAAAGATGAGAGTACTGTCACTGGAGGATGTCTCACCTACTGGCACTGTTCAGGCATTTTTTACTTTTTTATAATTAATGTTTCCAAAGACTGCGTATCTTCCATTTTCTTTATGTCATGATCCATTACTTTATCTCCTTCTATAATATGAAGCTTCAATATGACAAAAATATGACGTGCAAGGTAGAAATCACATAGCTTCAGCAGTCTGAGTCAGCTGCAGAGAAAGAAAACACTCCTTAGGTACCAAAAGGTTTGTATTCATAGTTCAGAATCTGATTTCCCGATCAGTGATCAGCGCGCACATGCTTGAATTATATTCCTCTCAGTGACTGTCTTTACATTCAGAGACAGAGACAGTGGAAAGATCTGCCTGGTTTCATTTCTGAATATGATCACATGCCCTGCAGTGTGTTTGCTAATTGTAATAGAGAGGGGGGGGGGTCACAGTCAGCAGAATGTTAAATGACTTGAGAGTTTTATTCTCACTTTTTTCATTGTTTGTGCACGCAATGTAAAGCGTCAATATTGTATAACCTTTTAAATTTAATCTTATCTTCTGTTTTTAGGTTTATTTTGTAACATCTGCCTCTTGGGACTACAGATGAAAAACTGATACAGATGTATCTTTTCTCTGAACAATCTTTACCACTAAAACAAAAGCAGCCCATGCCAACCAATCACAGTTCATCCTGGCTCCATGTCTGTAGCCCAAACAGGCAGTTTATTTATATTTTGAATAAGCCCATTTAAGTATATACCACTCCAAATGAATGAAATGACTGTTCAGGGTTTAGTATTTAGCATTACTACCTAAATGCCTCACAATATTTAGAGGTGTTTAAGCATACTACTCACCAGCATCGTCAGAAAACAAGGCAGAGTCAGTGAAAATGTACACATGTGGTTCTTTTGAATCAGAAATAGAACAGCTAACTAGATGTCACAAGCTCACAATCTCATGCCCTTTTCAGACATGTAATGTGTAACAATGCTGGTCTCATCTCTCTGTGAGCAATGGATCTTTGGAAATGGTCGTCTTGGCTTTATCTAGATATGACAGGGAAAGATCCACCTTCTCAATGATATCTGTCACTCAGTCCACAGAGGGAGCGCTGTCACTGCTGGAGAAGATGTTGAAAAGTAATAAAATGAAAAGAGAAGAGTGAGAAGAGAGACAATGTTCCTACCTTTGTAGTGCCGATCATCTTTGGGATCAGACAAGAGGAGACAAACAGAGTTTGGTTTTTTACGACTCACCTAAAATAGGCCACAAACATATTTAATTTGTTCCATGATTTGTTCACTGCAAAAATACACAAGAGGCAAACGTACACTGCGTAGTCAGTATTTCACACCTATCTTTTAATTAGCATAAATGTACTGAATGTCCATCTTAACATGAGGGTAGAGGAACAGAGAGGCGTCTACTGATAGAATGATGTTAGTCCGTTAAGACTGTGTCAGCATGTGAAATCAGCCAATGTGATGGTAAATGAAACCGGCTCATATACCAAATAAAAGGAGCTGGACTACATGACATCCCACGATTCCACACTATTCCACTTATCAACAGTTGGTGGTGGTAATGCGTCATAAGTCCCAGCATAAGGCAGGGGGGGGGGGGGGGGAGCACATCTAAACAATGCTGCTTCACCTTGTAAACATGGACTTTATGAGGAAAGAAATGCATTCAGTCTTTTACTCTGGTGCCTTTGAAATAGTGTACATTTTCTCAACTACTATAAACCACTTTTTTTTTCTTTTTTTTCTTTTAGTTTGAACCCAAAATGTTGAGCCAGGCAGCAGAGAATAAAAGGAGGAGAGTGACTCACAGTGACACACAGGTTTTGGGGTGTCCCACTTTCCCATCTTATTGCACTGTGTTGAGTTTCGGCCCATGAGGATGAAGCCAGGCAGGCAGCTGTAATGTAGCTCTGTGCCCTCCACCGGGGGCCCCAGGGGCCACGAAGACACCCGGCCATTTTCCAATGATGTCCACACCCGAGGACACAACAACACTGGAACAGAAAGACAGATGAGACTGTATTTTACACATGTTCTGAAGAGAGATCTCATACTTAATGATAGTGTGATAGAACAGCAGCAGAGAACTGCTATTTATCACGGTCGCTTTCTTTGATGCAGCCACTGCAAACATTCTTAAACCCTGCAAATAGATACATAGTTACTTTATTAATCCCAAAAGGGGAAATTGTTCTGCAACAGCAGCATTTATACATACACGTAAGCAATAAAAAAGTAAAGTAAAAAATATTAAAAAATATTAAATATAAAAATGCACAATATATCAGTGGTGGGCCATCAGGGCCTTCAAGGCCTTCTCTGCTGGCCTAAACAGAATCACAAAGTTATAGCTATTTTATAATTTAATAATTTTTCTTAAATACCTACATGTATTATAATTTATAAAAATATGTTTCCCATTATCTTATCTTCTCATTGCACAGCTACTGTCTTCCTCTGTTGCTCTGCTTCCAGTGCAGCTTGTTTTAAGTAGAGCTTTTATCCAATCAGATTTCACCCCTATGTCTCTAGGTAAGAAGAGAGGCCCGAGGCCTTCAGACTCACAAGTGAATCCCTTTGCAGTTTAAGTGAATGGGGACGATATTGTTGATTGTCATAGTGTTCAACCAATCAGATCTTTAGTTTGACATGTTGGGCATATTCTTTGATGTGCCAGAGCCTGCTAGCTGGCCTAGCCATACGTGATTGGTCAGTGGGCTAGCCTGACATGTTGGGCGGTGACAATCCCAATATCTGCTGCCTCTGTCGAGCGGACATTTTCAGCCCTCAAACGCATTAAAACGTATTCAAGAAATACAACTGGGGAGGCTCGACTGTCTTCACTGGCGTCCATGACTCGAGAAGGACTTCTTACTGGAACTAAAACTCACGGATGTACTGAACAACCGTGAGATTAAACTCTTTATTAACAAAGAAAGGAGGATGGACTTTGTCTTTAAATAGTGAACAGCAGCTCTGGTTAGTTAAATGCGTTTGTTTTTACATCTGCAGTAGCTTCAATATGCTTGTTTGTATATTATTATTTGTACAACTTGTTTTTATGAAGATGGATTTTTGTTTGGTTTTATATGTGATAGGAACTATTGTTACGTCCTATGTTGCTCTGGGGACATATTTAGCCGGTGCCAGTGTTGGCAATTTGGCGACTTTCTCGCTAAATCTGGCGACTTTCCAAACCCTCATGGCGACTTTTTTTGTCAAAAGCTACTAGTGTTGGAGACTCTGACGTGAAAGCACGTACGTTCTGCACTGTCGCGAACGAGCAGCGGGTGCTGCCGTGAGCCCCTCCCCAAAGCACTCACAGGCAGGTACTCTCTCTCGCGCAGCAGTCCCAGCCTGCAGTCAGAGCAGAGAGGAGACGCACTCTCAGCATATTCTATGCAGTTAATGTATCTATAGGTGTTGGCTTCATTTTTACACGAAACACATAATAACCGTAGCTGTGTTTCAGCTGCATGACAGCAGTGAAGGCCCAGGTATACAATGCACGGCCCGCCACTGCAATATATACAATGAAATAGAATAATATTAAATTAACTAACTAAACAATTGTGCAAAGATTTAACAAAACAAACAAACAAACAAACAACAACAACAACAACAGAGTAACACTGTTATTGTCGTGTGATTGATTTGGCCAGAGGTGATTTATTATAAAGTGTTATAGCAGAGGGCAGGAATGTTCTCCTGTATCTGTCCTTGTGACAGCGGAGCTGGATCAGTCTGTTGGAGAAAGTGCTCCTCTGTCCCTGCAGTAGGTGGTGGAGAGGGTGGTCCGGGTTATCCAATATGGATAATAGTTTCTTCAGTGTCCTCCTCTCCACCACCTGTTCCGGATAGTCTTGTTTACAACCAATGATGGAGGCAGCCTTCTTGTTAAGTCTGTTGGTGTCTCCGGCTCCAATGCTGCTCCCCCAGCAGACTACAGAGAAGTGAAGTGCACTGGCCACAACAGACTGGTAAAACATCTCCAACATCTTGCTGCACACATAGTGGCTTTAAAAAAATTTAAAAGAGTGCAATTGACATATTAAGTAAAAAAACATTGTGAAAAGATGGTGAGAAAGAGAGAAGGAGTGAGGGAATTGTAACAGCAGCTCATGATTGTTTCAGAGGATGAACAAAAGAGTGAGAGTCAAATGGATATCAATTTCATGTCTGTGTGTTAGCCATTATGAGGAACTTTGTGTCGATTTTGGTGGTTCCTGTGGACAAAAGCGTGCTTCCAAACACCAGAATCTCTTTAAAAACACCAGAATCCCTTTAGAAAACGTTTTACAACAAGGTCTGACAGTCTGACCCTCTCAGTCCTGGTTCTGGTTCTCCCCCGCCTCCCTTCCTTCCAGCAGGCCCATCAATACGGCCTGGGCCTCCAGCAGCGTGCCGTCTGCGGTAGACTGGTCTCTGCTGGAGGCCCCACTGGAGTCTGAGGTGAAGGACTTTTTGGTGAACCTGCATGATTTTGTCTGATTTCACCAGAATCTGACCCGGTGTAATAATGAAAAAAACATCACAAACCCCCATTTAATAACAAAGGTTACAATTTTGTAACCCTACTTCTATAAGCACAGGCTCCACCCTCTTATGGGCTCTATCGGTAATCCTCTCCTCCACTCTCTAGCACGAGTTCGCTGACTGAACATTTCAGTAACATACATAGACAGCCAATCACTGTCCAAGAGATAAAACCATATGAATGGACAGGGCGTCGCTGTAAATATGTCCTCGACACTGAACCGCCAACTTTGCCACGCTGCATGTAGAATGTGTGCGGACCACAGTAGAAGGGTCTTGTCCCGCCTGCCTATAGGCTTGGGAAATTCATTACAGCGAAGCATCGGGATTCCACTGCTGCTGGCGTTGAATCTTGGGTAGCGCTAGGCAGAACTTGTGGGCTGGTGGCTGCTGAACACCCCTCTCTGGTTCCTGGAGAATTTGTATGCGACGGTAAGCAGTCAGTGGGAAAACCACCGTTCGCTGATGAGAAAAAAGATTGCAGACAGAGATGTGTGCTGCCTTATTTTATGTGGGTTCCGCACATATTCATGTTCATTCTAATTTTCAGTGGGCAAATGCATGCTGATTGAAGGAGAGTATTACCGATAGAGCCCAGTAGAGGGTGGAGCCTGTGTGAGTTAAAACAGTCATGTGGTGTAGTTTCCTTTGCCAATACAAAAACATATCACACAGAATGAAGCCAACATAGGAATCTCAGCAATAAACTCTATGTTGGATTAAGATGACCAATCAGAATAGAGCAGTTACACTAAATCCAATCCAATGCCTTATACAGTTCACACCAAACAACTCATGGATGACAAAAGGAGCTCTGTATTTCCCTGTGTGAGGCTCAGGGATGTGTTAATTTACAGATCCCGAAAACTTTTCTATAACATGAAATAGTCATGACTAACGAATTTCACAGTTTAAGTTCAGAAAAATAGCATTGTTATTATTACTTATTAAGAGTTAATCACTCAAACTCTCATAATCTGATTGATCAGGAATGTTTGGGACTAGTGTTATCACATTTGATTGATCAAAAGAAACCCACAACAATCAACACATTTGATTACATTGTTTATGTAAAATGCAGAACTCTGATTGGTACATAACATGCCTCCAACTGAGCCCCACCCACCTCACACCAGTCGGAGTCACTTGTCACACCTGAGCTCAAACCAGACTAATGACTGTCTATCACACTTGAAGCTGTGTTTCCCTGTGATGAAACAGCTTCATGTTACAACCTCAACAAACAAACACAGGAGCAATTAACAGCAATTAATGATGGCAACTGGTCCAACAACACCTTTAACACATATTTAGTTAAAAATGAACTAGTGTCCTGTGTCTTAAATGGGAAATATAGGTAGCTCAGGTTTCTTTTTACTGAAAGGCTCAAATTTCATCGTGCACAAGATGTTGGCCAATGAGAACAGAGGGAATTCAGACGCTCTCTCCTCAATATGATGAAAACAGGATATTTATTTCTTCTGAGAGGACGATCAAAGACTGGGGTATATATGTCTGGAACAATGTTTCATGTGGGAGATGAATGAACGTGTGATGGAGAGTCAGCTGAGGTTAAACTCACAGCATCTGCTGCGCTGGCTTAGATCGGTCCAAGTGCCGTTGGGCAAACACTTCCTGACCTTGGGTCCCACAATCACTCTGTTGCCCCTGCAGATGTACTCTATCTCATAGTCTACTGGGAGCACCTGCACACTGCGGATCTACACACACACACACACACACACACACACACACAGAATTAAAATCAGAACACCAGTAAAAATATACCACTACATAGATTTGGTTATTTTGGATGGATTTTGATGGCTAGTAGATGAACATGCCCCACCATCCAATTAGAAAAGATAAGACTGAGTCCCATTACATCAAACACTTGAGTTACAGTATATTCCCAAGTATATATTTTTTTACTTCAACTGGAGAGAGAAACAGACCTTTCTTATTTTTACTGGTTTTACAAGTACATTTTGACATATTTCATCAACATCTCTCATTGTTTTCTGATCTGCTCCCATTTGAATTAGCTGTAATTTTACAAATTTCCCCCTGGGGATGAATAAAGTATATATCTATCTATCATCTATCTAAATGCAAACTGAACACTTCCTCCAAGTCTAACTTTGGGTTGAACTCTGTGCGGCTGTAAAAACCGAGTGACGGTAGCCATTCCTACCTGCTCTTGTGTCAGACCTCTGTACCTTATCCCTCCATCTCTGGGAGGACGGATGATAGCACAACCTGAAAGAGAGACAAACTGTCAGGTGGAGAAGAAAGAGTCCTGCAGTCCTCCAGCTCTGATCTGTCTCAATCTGCTGGCTGTTAATCAGCTGCAGGACAGACAGCTCTGCTTTTCAACACTGATGCTGGATCCTGACAGCCACACAGATTTCAGATTAAAGCTCAATTCAAGTTTTAAACCCACTTTTCTTTTGGCCATCAAATATCTATCAAAGATCTTCTGACAAGAGCTGTGTGTGTATCAAAGCCTGAGATCTCTTCTTCCTTTGTGCCATAGAGCTCCATTGTTGTCCAAAACACATCAGTGAGACACACTGTTGCACTGGTGACATGTTCCATCATCACCATGAACACACACACACACTGTAGTTTATTCTGTCTCAATCCCACATCTACCGTCTTGCTGCCACAAATACTACCAAATATGGATTAATCCGAATGCTGAAAATAGTCCCCAACAAATGCACTATTTCCTTGTTTTTGAGTAACATTTTAACAACACAAACAGTGACCAACTGTTTAAGGAAATTACTGAAGCCCCTTTTGAAAATGAACCTATATATTTACATCTTCAACAGGCAGGAAGGCAGCTTAAAGGTGCAATATACAAGATTCAAAGCACTAATAAAACAGCAATTATTTGCTATATAGAGGAGTAATGTCTACCTGCAGAGAATGAGCTCACTCTCCCTCTGTGATCGTTGTAATCCAAGTTTCTCCGTTCTTTGTTGGCATAGCCAGGCCAGCCTCACATGCTGTTTAGTGCATGTTCATGCATGTGAGAGTGACCCACTAGCTCGCTCACAGCTGCTGATCTGCACTGCTGTCATATGGCTGTTACAGCTAATAACGCCGTCCTGTTAGCTGCGAGCCGCGGGCTTATTCGTCGCCATGTTGAGAGGCAGCAGATATGCTCCCAATCCCGTTTATGGCACCTTTAAATTAGGGGTGATTAGGGAAAATTATCTTGTATGACATATTATGTATAACGCAGTTGCGGGCCGTGCATTTTATACCTGGGCCTTCAGTGCTGTCTTACTACAGTTTAACCACCTCCTAATAACCTCATTATGACGCCACAGCTACGGTTATTATTTGTTTCTAAGGGTGTAACAATACACGTATTCGTATTAAACCGTTCGGTACGAGGCTTATGAACCGAACAATACGTTTGAATAATACTAGTGCATTTGGAAAACGTAGAAGCTTAAATTGTGGGAAATATAATGTTCTTTCGGTGGAGCCACTGCTCTCAACCTGGCAACCCACATGACGTAACAGACAACGTGCTGTCTGACACGCCCACCACGGAAGAACAACATTGTACATGGCACGTGTGATCTGGAAGGCTACGCCAAACTAGCATAGCAGGAAAACCAACAGCAGCAAACACGCTACACTCTCCCCGCAGCGTTTAGCTGTTCCCTACTGATTCAAACAGGGCTAAAGCAATCGCCACACAATCCCCATTTCTCCAGACCATAATTCTTGCTTTGTTAAAGAAAACAGATGCATGAATACGCGCATGACGGGATGCTTCATCATTAATGGACAATGCATATCGTCAAAATCAATGTAATTAACACAATGAAAAGAACAAACTCACAAGAACCAGTCACATATATTTATATGACAACAAAGCATGACAAATCAATCCAGCAACTCTGTGCTGGATTCCACCGCACATTGAAGAGCACGAGCCATTCAAATATTATTCACATCAGAGGGAACAATATTAACCATGTCATAAAAATGACACGATAGACAAAATAACACAGTAGTAACGCTACTGCAGATGTAAAAACACAAAAGCACTTCACTTACCAAAGCTGCTGTTCACTTAAAGACAAAGTCCATCCTCCTTTCTTTGATTACAAAGAGTTTAATGACGCGGTTGTACAGAACATCAGTGCGGTTCAGTTCCAGCCAGAGGTCCTCCTGCGAACGTGTTCGTTGAGTTGTAGATCCACTCGGGTCTCAGCAAAAATGTTCAAAAGCACCGTAGCTTGTAAGTGTTCTGTCGTGCTATGGTGTCGTGTTGCTGCCTTGGTTAGCCAACTCAGGTTAGCAAATCCAGCGTAGCTCCAAACACCAACGACGGTCAGTCTCAAATAAAACGCATTCCCAGCCATAAAATGTGCAACGCTTCTCCGCCGCTGTCAGCCAGAAATACCATTCGTACAAATCTTTTTCCTGGCTGGGTCAGGGCTGCTAGCTGTGGGGTTGGCCGACCCTTTCTTACGATGTCCAGCTTTTCTGGAAATGTCCTTCTTGAGAAATCCGTTTCTCCTCCTTCAGCAACTGAGTGTTAAAAAACAAAGCTACACCAAGCAAAACGCTAAAAAAATGAGAAAATAAGCTAATGGGAAAAATAATTAGAATACATTTAGTGTATTTATGAAAAATTATTAAATTATAAAATAGTTATAACTTTGTGATTCGGTTTAGGCCAGCAGAGAAGGCTTTGCTGGCCCTGACTGGTATAACGTAATAAGTAATATATTTGATATGATAACAAATGGATAATTGAAACCAAAAGAAAATAAGCCATCTATCCCTCCTCAACCACCAGTAGACATACAGCTGAATTCACAATGAATTTAAGAAGCAAAAAGTAAACCCTAACCCTGGCATGAGCACTATAAATTATCCAAATAATTATTTGTGACAGGATGAATGTTATGACAATATGTATAGATGAGTACAAAATGAGTCAAACAAAAATCTGGAGATGAAAAACAATGAGTTGAAATAAACAGAAACAACATTTTCAGTGTTTTGCAGGTTTGAAACAGTCAGAAAAGCCTTTTATAAAGAAAAGAAAAGGCTTTTCTGACTGTGTCATGCCACCATTTCTACCACTAGGTGGCAACCTATGTCATGTCTTCAGTATAACACTCTACAGCACCAGCAGCCTGGTTTCCAGCAGAAGGCTCACTCGTTATCCACATCAGTCAGTTTTCTCCAGTAAGACAGAATCCTTATGAGGTTTGTGCTTGTTGCTGCCAGCAGAGCTTATTTGTCAACTGAGCAATGGTTTCACATGAATAAATGGTGCTTCATTGGGATGGGGACACAGTTAATAGGGCCAGCTGGAGCTTGACTATCTGGGAGGAGACTGATTTGCATGTTCAGACTGCCTTAGACTGATGTACCTAAAGGTTTACGCTACAGTAAAAAGCAGAGATTTGGAAGGTGAAAGGGACTGAATTAAGATTCTCCAAGCCCAATTATTTCTGCATCAAATATCGTATTTTTACATGCTTTGTGTTTTTCAAAGCAGTTATATCAGACAATATTCAGTGATTAATGATGGCCAAAAGCAAAACTCTCTCTCTCTGTGTTCCTAGCTGTGTTAATGCAGGATTTAACAGGATTCCCAGATAATTGCTTTGCTTGCAGTTTCTTATGATAAATTCTGAGCGATATCTTTTCAACTGCTCCAGTTTGGATTTGAATTTATGGCTTTAACGATTTGCTGACTTTAGTTCAACACTCTAGTCAAATTATAAATTTTATACGCAAAATGTTAACTAGTCGTGGGTTTTAATTATATTTTGTGCAAAAATTCATGGTCCTCAGAGATTGATTCCTCATGATTTGGGTGATCCATGAGCTTACTGACACTGTTGCACCATTACTATGGGGAAATGTAATATCTACACAATAATAATAAACATAATATCAGAATCTGATGTCCCAAGCCCATTGTGACTGCTAAATGAACTTTAGATGTCTAGTCTTATTCAGCATTTGTAAGGTTCAGTGAATTCATTACCTTAGGGACTCTCACCCTCACTGTCACGGATTCAGTTTTTGTCGACTCAGAACATCTTTCCATATGAAGTTGACATTATGATTATCCAGAACAGATCTGTGCATAGACTTATAATCTGGTAAATGGTAAATGGACTGTACTTGTTTCTCTCTTTTCTAGTCTTCCGACCACTCAAAGCGCTTTAACACTACATGTCATCATTCACCCATTCATACACTGATGGCAGGGGCTACCATGCAAGGTACCACCTGCCCATCAGGACTCAACTTGGGGTTAAGTGTCTTGCCCAAGGACACATGGACATGGACTAGTGGAGCCGGGGATCAAACCACTGATCCTCTGATTGAAGGACGACCCTGCTCTACCACTGAGCCACAGTCGCCGTGTAGCACGTGGAGTTTTTATCAGTTGCCTCAAAAAGGTCATAATGTTTTAACAAAGGAAAGGCTCTCTACGTAAAAATGCTCTAGTTCATCCATTTTGATTGTTTTCCTGTCAATCAAATGCAGCACATTGGCTACACTCTTTGCAAGCAGATCAGACACGTATGGACACAACAAAGTCAGAGAAGGAAATATTCAAAAATAACAATTACTTTACTAAAAGATAATGTAAATGAAGCCGCTCATCAGCATGGTATACATTCTAGACTTAGTACAACAGGGTTAAACATTGACAATATCTCAGTATCCGAGGCACCTATTTCTGACCAGCACTGTGTTCTTTGATGCCAGCCTAATCTCAACAAAAGGGAATTTTTGGTTCAAAAGACATTCAGAGATGCCAAAGTTTTAACAAAGTTATATTATGAAATAATATCTGAACCTGACCCTAGCTTCAAGCTTTAGTCAACAAAACAACCCCAACCTAATGTTTGGTCCATGAAATGTAAAAAATACTGAAAAATGACTATAACAATTATCTAAAGCACAAGGTAGCATCTTCTAATTGCAATTTCTGATATTCACTGCTAATGCCTAACCCTGCAGGAGTCAAAAAGACAGACCGATACACACCTACACTTTTCACCAGTCCTGTATCATTCCAGTGAGCACACCCTGAAGGGAGACTGACATCTCCAAGAGATGCTGCGTGTAGAATATGCGCTGACCTTAGTTGGAGGGTCTCTTCCCGCCTAGGAGACTGTGGGTCATCCTTCAAACAGCGGATCAGAAGTTTGATCCCGGGCTCCGCAAGTCCATGTCCATGGACTGCACATGCAGAGCAAGACACTTAACTTAGGCTGTATGAATTGGTAGACTTGAAGCAGCAACCAACTTGTACACCCACAGGGCGGTTATTCATACACTCTCTTAGCTGAGGTCAGTGCAAGCAGCTAAGCTGTTGGAGAAGAGTGTTCCAGAGGCACAAAGGGACCTTTCACCAAAGCCTTGAGCACCAATGGCACTCCCCACTGTGGGGAGGAGGCACACATCACTGCTTGCCGCCTGGATGGTCTGTACCACCTGTAGAGACAGCCCAGCTCTCAGAAGCCTGACCCTCTCAGAAGTCAAGCCAGGAGAGAACGGCCCAGGTTAGGCAGCGTACAATTGCACCCGACTCCTAAGACAATGCCCCCCAGAACTGGGGACAGTCAAGGGCTGGGGCTGGGGCGTCATCATCTCACTCATTTCTGCATAATACAGCGCCAGTTTGTGGGTGTCGATCCTCCATCGGCGCATCACATCACCTACCACTGAACATAGGCAGGTCGCCGATGTTCTCTCCTTCTCATCGTCACATTGTTGCACTTCTCCTCAACTTTTCCTTTGAGGGTGAGCAAGTGGCAAGGCAGCTTCTCCTCCAGACGTTTAAAAGCACTGAGTGACAGATGACATTGATCCCAATAGCCCAATCTGTGACGAATAGGTCATCTCGGTCGTTCCACAGGAGGGATCTGAGTCCCAGCCACACATGGCGAGAGCTCACAGTGGCTAGAAACATCACACAGCCTGTTTCAACTCCCGGAATCAGATTATTCATTTGGCTGATGCTATGGTCCAGAATGTCAATCTGAGATGGCGGAGCAACTAGCTGGGCTCCATCTTTCCGTCTTTTGAAAACAGCTGATGTAAAACACTTACTAAAGAAACCCAGCCTAGATGAAAATTCACTGACCAGTTATATATACTAACCTTCCATTCATTAGTAAGATACTTGTAAAGACAGCTTCAGTGCAAATTTACTCCTTTTAAAAAGAACATAATATCCTGGAAGAATTTCAGTCAGGCTTCAGAAAAGCACCGAAACTGCTTTTAGTAAAATGTACGCACCAAAGAACACACAACGTGTAGATATAGGAAAGCCAGTTGCTAAATATATTTAAAAGAACTTATCTCTTTATTTTAACCTTTAATTTGCTATGACTAGCTATGCACTGATGTAAATGTGCATGCTGCAAATATGGGTAATGGTTTTAATATGTTTAACTCAGTTTGTATTATTGGTATCCTTGATTGGAAGATTTTGAGTGTTTTTTTCGGAGCAGTTTTCTGGGATGGCTGAAAAAGGAATATTTACCTAGGTACCAAATTCCAATTGTGCACAAGACGCCAAACGTATTATTAAATATAATAATACATTATTATTATTATTATGCTTCCATCTAATATCGCTAACCGCTTATCATTGGGGGGCTGAAGCCAACAGGTTGACAGACTATCTGACTAACAGAGTCAGACAACCATTCACACCTACGGGCAACCTTTTCTTTGAAATGTAGGAGGAAGCTGGAGAACCAGGAGAAAACCCATGCTGACACGGGAGAACATGCAAACTCCACACAGAAGGGTCGTCCAGCCCCTCTTGCTGTGAGCACAGTGCTAGCCACCACACTATTATCGTATCATCTAAAGTGACTCCCTAAAAGAGTACATGCTAAAAGACTAATCTAATGAATGGATACAGACAGATTAGACCTACACTGCTAACACTACATAGCCCCTCAGCATTCTCAACCTGACCAGCCTTGCTGTTGGTGTGGCAGACATGGGCAGAAACAAAACGACACACAGAGGGGGAGAAATAAGCCAGAAGAATGGTAATAGACTCTTTGATGAAGATGGCAGCCTAACTTTGATGTAGATGGGAAGTGACCTTGATAGACACCACCCAATGCCTTACTTCACAATATGGCCTCCAGTAATCCATTAAAGCACATGAAATCAATCAGTCCTGGTAAGAAACCAGCTCCTCGGAGCCTCCTCTGTGTGCTGCGTTCCTTATTTCCTGCCAGTTTACTGCAAAGCTCTGTTTCACTGACACAACACCACAAGTATTTTCTGTGCTATCTGATTATCCTCTCCATCGCTTACTGCCTTGCCTTCCCTGGGGGTAATACATCTGGAGCCTGCCATTCCACGCAGGTTCACCCACAGTGTAAAACCCTAATTACTAAACAGTCACCACATTTCTCAATAGAGGCCAGGAAAGACCACTAGACGTGACTCCCATAGCAAACATCCTCATCCACCCCCGCACCACCATCCCCACCGCTCAGCAAAAAGGAAATGACAGTTTACTAATCTGACGGCAGGTTTATGTCTGTATTACAGAGATCAGACATCTGCCTCTGAGCATTAGTGTCAAAGCATGAGCTAAGAAATAAAAGCAACATAATAAGCACTAGAAGTTTACAGCAAATATTCATTAGTGGATTCAGTGCCTATTGGTTGCAGATTGGTTTTTAAATGTGGGGCTAGGCCTGCCTGCCAAGCTGGGCTGTTAGAGGTGGAAATGGTGCTAGTCTAGTGCGAGCTGTGGCAGCAATTTCATGCTCAGAGACTGACTGATATGACAGAGGGAAAAGGGACAGAGGCATGACTGAAGAACTGAATGCATACAAAGGCATACAGATCCAGCAGCCCCTATCCAGAAAAATCCACTTAGTGGTTCCTTGCTGTTACCTGCACAATTCTGTGAACGCTAGATGTATAACTAATGTATCCGTCTTAGCTGCATGTTGCTTTCTACTTCTACTCAATTCAAAAGTAAATATTGTATGTTTGATTCAAAATGTATCTCATCATTTATCTGACAGCTGTAATAGCTGTTTACTTTTCTGTTTAAGTTTTTGCATAAATAATCATATGAGCTCATAAAATTCAGTACAAAACAGTGGTTCCCAACCTTTTTTGACAATAAAAAAAAGAGTTGGCGAGAGGCCAGTGTCTGCCTGGAGTCTCTTACGGTGTTTCAGATGTTTCGTGGATGTAGCTTGATAGCTAGCTATGTATGAAGATGTCTCTGTTCAACTTCTTAATACCACCTTTAAGATCTGATTGGCCTTTTGTTTACCTTTGTTTGGTTCAGAGGTAGAAACAGGACAATTCTCAAGTCTCTTTGCATATGAAGTTTAGATGTGCTCCTATACAGTGACGAGTATACAGCTTGGCCTCCTACATGTTGAATACTCAAAATAGGATCAAGAGGATAACTGATGAATAACCAACAGGATATATTTTAACCCTCCACATATCAACATGTGTGCACACCACACATCAAAAGACAAACATACATCAGGCCAGCACACAGTACGCTCACAAAGTTGTACCATTGTACTGTCGCAGCCACAATCATTTTGTACAGACAACTGGATACATTGTGTCAGAGACAAAAAAGAGTGTGTAAGACAGCACAGTCATTACCGGCAGATGCATTATAGGCTCTGAGTAAGGGCAACACGGCAGAGAAGAAGAGAAGAAAGGACAGTGCCATCCCTCTACCTGAAAAACAAAACACAGAGAGAATTCATTTAAAAGATGAGGCTGACAGGGAGAGAGACACATCTGTTTTAGGAAAAGAGCATGAAATAAACTAAAAGGAAGAATCCACCCTAAAACACGGTTGTTGATGTACCTTGTATACAGTATATACGTTTCCTTATGTAATGTTTTGTTTTGACAACTGGCTACATGTTAATGACATGATGTTGCATCCCATGTTACATTCCATCAAGGTTTCAAAAGGGCTGCACAATATGTTTTTTTGGTTTGTCAGGATTGATATGTATCATGCCAATTTACTGTGTAGATTGATTCCTTTATTCAGCTTTTGTCTAACTTCCTATGCATTTTTTGTGTTCAAGAATAGGAGGGCTATAAATGTTTGACCGGGTGACCATTGCTGCGGTTTCTGGTGAGGACATCTGTCTTGCTACATTTAGACGGCATCGTCACGCTGTCACCTAAAGTGAAAACAAGGTCTACAAATCAAAACTCCATTCTTTTCTATGCACTGCAGCAATCTCAGAACCCATCAGCAATCAGACGAAGATTTAACCTCTCAGTCAGTATTTCCAGAGTTTACAGTTCGATTAGCAACTTGAAAAACCAGAATGGCTTGAGTTGAGAGGTATCTGTCTGTCTATCTAGCCATTAGCCAAGCTAATAGAAAGCTAAATCGTTGTTAGATGTTAGCCAGTGGGTTCCAAGATTATATTTTAGCAAATCCGATTTGCCTATTTTGATCTCCACACAGTTTACCTGCAAGCAACCAAAGCCTGCTCAAACTAGATTCACTACAACTCAAATAAAAATAAATGAAAAAAGAAACCAGAACAAACAAATCTTGTCCCGTGCCTACAGATTGCTGACATCTTTTTATGGAGATTATGCATTAACTTGACAACCTATGACCATAACCTAAACTTTAAATAACCTTGTGAGGCTTTGATGATAGGTTCCTCCATGTGTTTCGGTAAAATATCGTGTTGATGCTTTCACGAATTATCATGAGTTTACAGTTATTAAGCTTTACAAGCAGTAGTGAGTGATTTGCTGACTTTTTTTTTGTCTTGGCTTTCACCTCTCAGGCTACATAGATTTTAAAACCTTAGCCTCTGATTGATGGAATTGTACCTGCAGCTTTGAGGAACACCTGATAGACAATTTTTTTTTTAAGAAATAGAAGAAGCACAGTCAAGAGGACTCTGAGTAAATGGACTGTACTTGTACAGCGCATTTCTAGTCTTCCGACCACTCAAAGCACTTTAACACTACATGTCATCATTCACCCATTCACACCCATTCATACACTGATGACAGGAGCTACCATGCAAGGCACCACCTGCCCATCATCTATCTAACATTCATACTACATTCACACATTTGGGGTTAAGTGTCTTGCCCAAGGACACATGGACATGGACTAGCTAGGAATCGAACCACCGATCCTCTAATTGAAGGACACCCTGCTTTATAGCAGGGTGTCCTTCATACCCTGCTCAGAGTAACTTGCTAAATTAAAGTCAACAATGACAACACCAGGACTAATCTGTTGACTATCAATAAACTAAAATGTCAACATTTACTAAAACTATAACGAAGTAGTTATGGTTGTCTTTGATTAAGATTGGACTCAAATGCCCAGTCTACAAAAACTTGACAGAAAAAATTTAATCAGAATTGACCAACAAAAAATTAAGAAACACAACGTCTAAATACAAGTGTTCTGTAAATTGTAAACAAAAGAAATAGTGCAAAGAAATAAATACTGATAGGATATACACAGACTGGATGATTATGTACGGTATGTGCATGTAAAGATGTCTCTGACAGTGACAGATGATATGTACATATTAAATTGTGCATTTTAAACTGTGAGATTATAATCTATAATGGCAGCAGTGGAAATGTTGGTGTTCGAGGGTTATTGACATTCTGTGACTGATGTTGTGTTCATCAGGGAGAGGGCCTGGGTTGACCTTGTGGCAGCGAGAGCCAGAAACTGTTCTTATGTCTAGTTGTTTTGGCGTACAGTGCTCTATAGCACCTTCGAGAGGGGAGACATTTAAACTGGTTGTGTCCAGGCTGTGAAGGGTCTGCAGGGATGTTTCCTGCCTGTTTTCTGACTCTGGAGGTGTGTATAAATCCTGAGGGCAGTTTGGCACCAATGATTTTCTCAGCAGTCTAGACCAGGGGGGGGCAAACCTTTTGGCTCAAATTTGACAGACGGGCCGGGCCAGTAGCAGATGGATGGAGAGTGTTTGTGTGAACTAATATAAATTACAAGTAAAATCCATGACCTAAAAAGTAAAGAAAACTCACATTTAATTTCAGTGGGAACAGTGTTGTTGGTCAAACTTCTTTGCCAGTGCATCAACGTTTGGTGTCAGTTTGGTTGTGGCAATTCTCAGGACAGATCGGAGGTGTTCATCAGTTAACTGGGATCTGTGACGTGATTTGTTGATGTTCATCACGCTGAACGTCTGCTCACACACGTAGGTAGAACCAAACAACACCAGCATCCTCTGTGCCATCCTCCTCATGTTTGGAAACTTAACTTCGCTTAGTGAAGCATAAAACTCATCCAGTATAAGGGAGTTGAACTTCGTTTTAAAACAAAAACGATCTCCGTCCACACGGTGTTTCAGCATCGTTTTAGAGATGATCTCCGTCCACACTAAAACGCCTGAAAACGAATATCACGTGACTATTCGCGGACACTGGGCATGTGGGTGCTGTGTAAACAGGAAGTAGATTGGTTGCTTAGCTAAACAAAATACGACAGAGTAATAAAGTAGTCTTTAATAATGAAAGGTCGTGTTTGATACTTAAGATCTTCTCTAAAATCTTCCTCTATGAACTCAAACAGACACAGTTCGTGGAAAGTTTTATTTTTCAGACTTAACGTTAGTTACAGCGCTGCAGGTCTGCTCTCTCTCACGTCTCTCACTCTTTTCCTCGGTTTCATTGTTTCTGTTCTCACTCGTAGCTCTGCTGGTGTCTGAAGTCTCTGTCCTACTGGAGAACAATCCATGTTTTGTTCCTTTACATTTTATCTACAGACTTCACAATAGTTGTGCAGAACAAAATAAGCATTAATAAGGACAGGAAAGTCCTCCGTTTTGTGTCCATCACCCTCCCTAAAGCCGCTAACCGTGACTTCAGACGACCTGATAGGTCTGATAACGCCGCTGGACACGCCGCTCACTAATCGCTCCAACAACAGCTGCTTCCTCTGTAATAATGCAGACTTTCAGCTGCTAGTAAAGACAACAAGGTCAGCAACGCCTGTAATCAGTTGTCCATGTTGAATTAACCTGGTAGCCGATCGGTAATCAAGGCTGCTGTTGTCTGTGAGCTTCCGGGTAAGGGTCACGTGATAGGAGTGTGACGAGACAGGGAAGGACACGTCGTGACTGCTAAGAACCAATCAAGTAGTGAACGCGGGTGTGGGCGTCATCTGGAGAGAACAGACCAGACCCCAGCAAAGGTCAATTGTGTCTGGAGTGCGCCATCTAGTGGGATCAACTGAAACGCCGGGTATTGCAGGAAAAAGGCAAAATGAATGCAGCCTTTACTATAATTTGGACAATTTTGTACCAATATTTGACGGGCCGGATTAAAAAGCCCAACGGGCCGTATATGGCCCGCGGGCCGTAGTTTGCCCATGCCTGGTCTAGACTGTCCGTTGTAGTCTGTTCCGGTCCTGTTTGGATCCAAACCACAGTGATGGATGTGAAGAGAACAGACGGAATTATTGCAGTGTAGAATTGTGTCAGCAGCTCCTGAGGCAGGTTGAACTTTTTGAGCAAAGGAAGTACATCCTCTGTTGGGCCTTTTTCCTTATAGTGTCTGTGTTGGAAGTGTCACGGCTCCGCTGTGACCTCAGCCCGTTCTCGGTGTCTCCCCTCTGTTCTCTCTCTGTGTGTGTATGTGTGTGGCATGGGCGCGGCTTCCATCATCCGGCACCTGGGCTCATCTCCACACCTGCTGGCAATCAGTCCATCATCACAGGCAGCTCAAATACCCCGGCTTCCTTCATTCTCATCGCCAGATTGTTTCGTCATCTCAGTGGTAGCTACAACCTCGGCCCCTCTGAGTTTTTCCCCTCTTCTTAGAGTTGTTTTACTTCGTTTCTCTGGATTTGCAACTAACTTGTGTTCTCCTTGTGCTTCAAGATTCCTGTGCCACGTCGCCGCCCACCCGCTGCCACTCACACCGCCTCGCCTTCCTACCTGCATGTTCCACCGGCTCCACGAACAATAAATAAAACCCTTTTTCTTCAACTACCCTGCCGTCTCGGTGTCTGCGTATGGGTCCAGCTTAACCGACCGTAACAGGAAGTCCACTTAGGGTACTGGGAAACCTGAAATTTCAAGAGTTTAACAGACGGGTCTCCTGAGGTGTAGTCGTTGGTGTAGAGCAGGGGTGTCCAAACTTTTTTCACTGAGGGCCACATACAGAAAAATATACCAAGGGCTGGGCCACTCACTAGAGGTCCGATATATCGCCTCACCCCTAGTGTGTGAAAGTGAGCAAAATCAATCAAATTTGGTTCTCAATGTGCTTTTGTTCAGATTGAACAGAGAAAATGTTTGCTCACATATGTATGTTGAGCCGAACAGACTCATCATTCAAGAAGAAGGGAGTTGAGAACAGCTCGATGTCTTTCTCAATGAGAGAAAAATATTGAAAGCTCTGACTGAGTTCTGTCATGAGAGACGTTATCACCGACACATATTTCCCCTTTTTATCAGAAAGGTTGGCCTTTGGAAAAGCACATTTGACTTCGGACTGCGTGGGGAAGTGCGCAGCATTGAAGTTGCGTAGTTGTGCCCTCGTGCTCGAATTATGTTGACAGTTTTCACAACCGTGTTCACAAGGATACAAAATACCCCTCAAATAAATGTATTAAAATAAAATACTAAATACTGGTGCCAGAAAATGTAACAAAATACAATACATGTATTTTGTATTCAATATAGGAAATACTTTTTTCTGGATTTTCCGTTTTCTCACAATTTGGTATAGCAGAGCATTCAGGTTTGGGCTATAATGTACACAAAGCTCTGGTGAACCCCACAAAAAGGAAGAACTGTCACAGAATGACAGTGTAACTAAGCAAAGCTATTAAAAGACAACAACTTGATTGATTATGTATATATATATATATATATTTATTAATGGGACTTAGCCCGTAAACTTTGGCTTTGTATCAACAAGAAAATATTCATCACATATGAATAGCATCACACATTAGGCCTATGTATATTTATGTATGAAATAATAAAACTAAGAATACTTTCATAATATGCCTTTTAAATAAAATAAATTGGATATTTAATGTTTTTTTTGTTTTTTTTTAACAAATGCACATCTACTGTCATAGCCTGGCTAACTGTGAACTATATTATCTGCCAGTAATTGATATGGTATTATGACATTCACATTGAGAAGATACAGCATAACTTTACAGTGCAAGATTAGATGGTCAGACGCAGTGGCGGCTGGTCCATAGAGGGCGCTAGGGCGCCGCCCCCCCTAGAGCTACAAAAAATAAAAATAAAAATAAAAATAAAAATAAAAATAAAAATAAAATTAAAAATATAAATAAAAATAAAATTTAAAATAAAAATAAACTATACAAATTGTCAATATTTGTGTTTTTGAAACATGGAATCACCCAGTAATATGTGTAAAATATGATATCTGCGGTAAATATATGCTTTTCCTGCTTGTCCTCTCTGCCTGTCTGCTCTTCCTCTCTGTGTGTGCACGTCTCAGCTGCTGGGGCGCTGGAAAAACTGCCCCAAAGAGGCGGGTCTATAAAGCAGTTTAGCCAATGCTGAGTAAAGATATAAATGAGTGACATACAATTCAGCCAATCAGCGTCCTCAAATAGATTCAGCTTGGGGCAGTTTTTTTCCTGCCCCAAGCTGCGCGTTCTCGTCAGGAGAAGTCTCTACAGGAGAGCGCCAGTATGAGCACTACTCCTCCAAGACCCGTTTGAGAGGAGAACTGAGAGGAGAAACTACTGAAAGAGCTGATCCCAGATCAGCCTGACCTCACAATCAGACAGCAGACTAGCAGGAAAGAGAAGCAGTACATGAAGCTTCTCTACTAGCTGTACACCAGACAGGTTTGACTAGCTGGATGACGTCATAATAATAACTTATTTATCTTTTTAAAACAACGGGGACAGAACCAGCATGGACAGTTAGGGAGTGAGGGACATGAAGCACCTGTCTGAGAAATGGATATATAGTTATATATATATATATATATATTATTATATATATATATATATATATATATGTGTGTGTGTGTTTTATATTATAGTGAATATTATTATATGATATATATATATATTATTATATTATACAGAATATTATATGATATATATATTATTATATTATACAGAATATTATATGATATATATATATATTATTATATTATACAGAATATTATTATATGTTATATATATTATATTATACTGAATTCCCTGTGAGGGTGACTAAAATAAGATGTCCTGACGTGTTTGTGAAAGTGTTATTTACTGCTTTTTTTCGTGTTGGAATAAATGTTAAATATTTAACTGCAAAGTAGTAATACGTGTTTGATACCTTAATTTGTTTGCATTAAATCATTCTGGGATGTTTGCTGAAATTGATTGGATGTGGCACAGCCCTACCAAGAACATTTTCCACCAGCCGCCACTGGTCAGACGTCTCTTGATAAGGTTATCATGAACATACAAGCTCCCAATCTCCCTCTTCCTATAGCTAGCTACTCCACTGATAAGTTAACTTGCTAAACACTGGCTATGCACTAGCCTAGACAGCATGCTAGCGTCATTAGCATGTTAGCATCGATCGCTAGCTTGATATTATAACCATCATCACCATGTACAATAGGCTATGTAGAGACAGGAGGGACAGACGGTTCCGGACCGGGCGTGTCACCTGGTGGGGGGGAGAGCGGCAGCAGAAGGAAGTGACGCCACACAAACAGCTGTTCACCGCTCGCTGCCGGTTCTTGTGTTAAAAATGTCAGTTTAATAATAAAAAAATATAAAAATAAAAAAAAAGTTTCAAGTGTGGGCCATATTCCATTATATTTTTTGAATTTGCTGCGGGTCAATTAAAAATGGACCACGGGCCGTAGTTTGGACACCCCTGGTCTAAGTACTGTCCTAATGAACAGAAGTGTCCTTACTTCACCCATTTTAACCAGGATGCTTTGGAAGTTGACCAGGGTAGATAAGTATCCCAGCATGCATTTCACTGCTTCTTCAGGTAGAAAAAAACTTCAGGTGAAATACAATCCAGAAAGTCCAGTTTGAGTTATATATTCATGAGCTTCAGGGTTTATCAGACAAAACACTGTAACACTGCACAGCGTTTAACAATATTAAGAGACAGGATTTTAAAACACTGGAAAGTTCACATCATTATTTGACCTTTTGTTGCAAGGATTGTGAGGTAAACAAGATGGGCCAAACAACTAAAATCGCACCAGTTATGATCTTAAATTAAATCTCAAACAATCCTAATTCTAATCATTTTTAGAGACAATTTATTAAGATTATTCCAAAACGTTTTCTGCAAGAAGTGGTGCACACACACACATTCACAATCTCTGACAGGTGACAGACAACAGAAGGCAATCTACTCCTCTGACTGTAAAAGGAAGCTAGATGGTGGCTAATTGTGTTGCCTGGCAACCATTAACACACTTTCTCCTGTGTGCGGATGCCTCTCCACATTTAACCACTGATGATGGTTTGTCTCCTCTGGTTACCATCACAGCATCGTCTCCCTGCACTGACAGGCAGAAAACACCAGACACCACTTCCTCTCTTGTTTGATATCACATGAACTGAATATTAGAGGGAACAGTTCAGCATGCACACAGACAGACACACACACACACACACACACACACACACACACACACACACACACACACACACTCATACACAAGATGTTTTTAGTTTTTCACTTTTCAACATATTGGAGGGTAAACAACATCCTATTTCCATTAATTTGAACTGTCTTAAAATTGTCTGTGTGGGTATTTTTTTTTTACTGTGGCCAAATAACAGAAAAATACAGTTGACAGTAGTTGATGATCGTAAAAAAAAGTTCTACTTAAACTGTCAGTATCGCAATTACCAACAACAAACAGGAGGGAGCCCACACACTGAAGTGGACACAGACATTTCCAAACTTCCCATGGTTCAGTAGTAGCTAATGTTGAAAAAGTTATTGTTTTTCCTGAGCACATGAAGGAACTGATGAAAGAGCTTTCACTTCACTCAAGCAACACTAAACATATATTATATATTTCCAAATATATTTAGATATATGAGTCATAGGGATGCTATGGCAACGGTGCAGCGGCCGGCAGTTCCCACAGATTTCCCTACATTTAGGACAAAAATACACTCATCAACATCGGAAAAGAAAGTACAAGGATAGAATTATGAGACGATCACCGCCCACAAAATCTTCTGACCACTCGGCCGGACCGGCCAAACAAAACACCATAGAAAGCAGTGTGAACTAACCAGGAAGAGGGGGAAGAGAGCCAGGATAAGGACTTAACAGCTTGGACCTAATATTATTCCACTAACCAGCCTGCTTCTAGCTAATGCGCTGGAAAATAAGATGGATGAAATAAGACTAATCCAGCAACAGGAAATCAGAGACTGTGGATCTTGATTGGGTCTTAGCAGTCACGGCGTGCCCTTCCCTGATTCGTCACGCTACCGAAGAAAACAAACCAATCAACTACCAGGTTAATTCAACATGGATAACTGATTACAGGCATTGCTGACCTTGTTGTCTATACTAGCAGCTGTTGTGCAGTTAAATTCTGAGTTTTATATTTCGACTACTGCCGACATGCGGAGGAAGCAGCTGTTATTGGAGCGCTTTGCGTTATCAGCGTTATCAGCCATACGGAGCAGACGTTTGAAGTCATTGTTTGTGGCTTTGAGGAGGACAATGGACAGAAAATGTAGGACTTTCCTTTTCCTATTATTGCTTATTTTGTTGAGCACAACTATTGTGAAGTTCACAAAAAAACTGTAAGCGAACAAAAGCATAAAGGCTCTCCAGTGCTACAGAGACTTTAGCCAGCAGAGCTACGAGTGTGAGAACAGACAATGAAACAGAGGAAACGAGTGAGACGTGTGCTGACTAAATGTCTTCAACCATAATCCAGTAAAACTTTGATTTGTAAGTGTTTATTTTAATGTACATGTAATGTGTGTGAGAGAGAAAGAGAGCAATACCTGGATCAGAACAGAACCAATAAATGTGTCTGTTTGAGTGTGTGTTTGGAAAATATAAAGGAAGATCTTAAGTATCAAGAACGACCTTTTATTATTAAAGAGTACAATAATGGGTAACACTTGTGTTTCGTTATTGTGTTTTCATACTTTATAAATGATGGATTCCCCATTTGTAAATTAAGTATTAAAGATATTACAAACCAATTATTAAGGAGTTGTAGATGATTAATAACATAATTTATAAAGTGTTAGTAAATGATTAATAACTTATTTAGATGTACATTATTCATGCATTTATATATATAATGATTTAGATATGCACTAATGGTTAGGGACTATGTTAATATATGCTTTATAAATGCGTATTAATACTGCAATTCATGATTAATTCAGGTATTTACTAATCATTAGTTAGGTGTTTTGTGTGAGCTCATCTAAAGTGAGGACCATTTATGCTTTATAAAGCATTTATAAATAACATTCAGTGCCTCAAAACCCACAAAAGTCTCAGTTATCTTCTCAACAGAAAAGGCAAATAGACACAACACAAAGTGATAAAGAATATATCAATATTTATTGCAAGATGCAATCAATGTATTCGTAAATACAAACCTCTCAGCCATATTGTATATATAATATAACTATATATACAACTTTTTAAACTGTGGTATCAAATAGCTTTTGCGGCTCCAGACAAATTTTATTTGGTGGAAAATAGGGCAAAATGGCTCTTTGGATAGTAAAGGTTGCCGACCCCTGGTCTAGTGCATACTACATACTCAATCAGTATGTTCCTACTGCCTATTCAATTAAAAACAAATAAGTATGATCTTACCAGCAGACTCTTCAAACCACAATCACAGCAAATTTCTGAACAGGCCTTTATTGAATAAACTGGCCACATGTTGGGAATCTAAACAGTTGCTTTCTGTCATGAAAACGTATTAAAACTTAATAAAGTGACATAATAACTAGTGATGTGACCTTCCGTGTCGAGGCTTCGAAGCTTGTGTCGAGTAATCCAGGAAGATTTTCATGAAGCGCGTATCGAGGCTTGTGTTGATGACGTATGTGGTGACGTTCGAAGCCTCGCGAGCCGGCCGTACCACGTGACTGATTCAGGAAATGGTTCGTGGGTTTGGCGTGCGATTCGAAATATAAGGGCAGCGAAACGCAATGGATCCCCCCCCCCCCCCCTTACATTTTGTGTACTTCGGACTTTATTGCGCAGGGTGTTTTCTAAAAAAAAAGAGAAACTGCCTGAAGCCCAGCACTGTGGAAAAGTTGTTATTTTTAAATAAAAATGAATAAAATGTTTTACGTGTTACATGTTGTCCCTAGTAACATAAGCACAGTCACAAACCAAGCAACACAAGCACATTCGGCCGTGGCTCAATGGGTAGAGAGGGTTGTCCGGTCGGCGGTTCGATCCTTGGCTGCTACATGTCCTGTGCCGAAATGTACCTGAGCGAGACACTGAACACCTAACTGCTCCCCGGGCGCTTCTCAGCAGCCCACTGCTCCCAATAAGCTAGAGAATGGGTTAAATGCAGAAGTCAAATTTCGTGTATATGACAATAAAATCCTAACTTTAATTTTAATTTTTTTTACTTTTCACATCACAACCCTCTCCCCAATTTATTTCCACTTTCCCTTTTGATCATCACAAACATCATTCATTCAATTCAATGTTCACACACCAAAGCCATGGTGTCATTTTAATGACTCTGCTGTTTTACATTTATTGTCCACTTGATGGCGCAGTAGAGCAAATGAAGCACCATGAAGCTTCGGCCCATGAGTGAACCAATTGGATGGAAAGCTTCAATGCTTCATAAAGCTTCATCTCGCCATCACTACTAATAACAGCTTTCATTAACAGTACTTCTGATTTTTTTCTTTCTTTTCTAAAACTATTAACTATTAAACTATTAATACCGCACAGTAAATGCATGATGTAACCTGCATTCAAATGTTTACTTCTAGTGCAGAATGAAAGTGAGGCATTATGTACTTCAATTTACTTAATGACAGTTAGAGCTTCAATTCTACTATGATGCTGGATAGTTTAATGAATAATAATGTTTCATTTTAATTGTTATATTTTGTGAGTGAAATATTAATCTGCAATGTAATCAGTAACATTTCTCTGTCAGGTAAATGTAGTACTACAATGTTTTCCTCTGAAGTAGAAGTACATAGTGTACAGCTGAGTTGCATATTCTTTAAGTGCTTTGGGGGCCTTTTGTATTTAGGGGAACGATGAGTTACAATAGTAACATAATATAATATTTTAAACATATCTAAACTTCATAATACATCTATAACCTTTGGGCCCCTTACAGTGAACCAGAGTGTATTTCATCTGTGTATTGGATGTGTCATGTCAGGTGTGGTGCTGAGGACACAAGGAAGCTCAGTGTCGAGTGAGAACTTTGTATGAACGGTCCTCCAGAATGCTGCAGGCAGCAACACCACAGGCCAGACATTCAACCCGGTCTGAACAGACATGTTTTCAATAGACACTGAACTAGTTTCCGTTTACTTCTACTTTGTAGTTCTTTAATCCATGTTAAAGTACAATCATTATGACTCAACACTTCCTTCACAAACACCTTCCTGTGGCTCGAAGGATATGATCTCTCTGGTTGGTTTTAAATGTGAAACATCTGCATTAAGTGTTCAAAGGCTTTCACTGAGAGCAGCTTAGTTAATGACAATACTATTTGTGTAACAAAGAATGTTGGTGACATGGATTTAGTGCTGTAGATATATACAATGTGAGCTTTTATTCAACCCTTTATTTTGCTGTGATTTTGAAGACCAGCTTTTATTTGAGAATTGACGGTGTCTCTCCCAAAGCTATTATCTCTATTAGAATACATAACAAACAAAAACTAATTGACCTGTGACAGGAGTTCTGTGTTGACTCCCCTCTCAATAAGCAGCCACATGGAGGCTATCGTGCATACAGAGTCCTGGACAGCAGCTTTAAATATTCAGAGCTAGGCAACACCTCGTCCTCCTTATCAACATAGCTTTATTCTGGATCTCTGTTGAAACAGCTTCCATCCTTCTTCATCCAGATAAATCTCCGGATTCTGAGGAAAAATCCAAAATGCCAATTCTCATTCTGCCAAAATCACCAGGGATGTGTGAGTTCTGAGGCAAGGAGCGCCTCCAGGACGTGACTAGACATGAGGCCACGCAGGGGAAACGTGAATCCAATAAGACTCCGCACATTAGCCAGACGATAATGTATTCACACAGATTCAGCTCCCACTGTCCACCCACACCGAACCAGACACTGCATTCTGAACCAAAGACAGGCCACAATATATGCTCCCACTCATACACATTTGCATTACAGCTAATACATGTGACAAAATTGTTTATTTTGACCCTTGACTTTTCGACACTCTCAGTCTTTTGAATGGTTTCCAAATCCCGACTCTGCTGTTTAAGGGCCCGGCGCTCCTGATCTGCTGATCTCCAAGATGGAGCACTTCGTAATACGACAGGAAAGGTAATGTGATTTCCCCCCCTTCCAATCTGATACTGAAAAGATGAAAGACATCTTCTGCAACAATGTTATGCAAATGAGAGCAAGTGAAAGAGAGAGGAGAGGGCTGAGAGACAGAGAGTAGTAGAGACAGGAAATGATGGAGACAGAGTAATAACACTGAGCGGTATGGAAAATAAATGAGTGCTTGTACCACTGCACAGAAGAAAAGATGAGGACTGCAGGTTGTGGTTTGGTGGAGGTTAGTCAATTATGACTGAAAGTGGGAGATCTCATACTCAGGCTGCTGCCATCTAATCAGAGATGGCAAAGAGACAGAGGGCTCTAGACAAGGAGAGGATATTGGGAAATGCAAAGATAAAGAGCAGGAGGAAATAGATGCTGTTTTACATGGACCGGAGGAGAGAACAGGATACAGACGGTGGGATGGAAACCTATTGTGATGTTAATTAATCATTACTGATAAACACCATGAAAACACTGATCAGAGCTGCCGGCACCTGCCTCTTCCTGCAGTAGGCCAACATGCAGGACATTTTGTCAGAACAGTCAGCGACAGAGGGGAGAGAGAGACATAATCCAGCTAGTCTTATTCATATTTTCTTTGTTCTCTCCCTTTGACGGAAAAAAATGCAATACCATCCCCCAATATCTTAAAAAAAAGATAACAACCATAGCAAAAGGTGTGTGGAGGTTTAAAGAATATACCAGCAGCTCTCTATATTTGAAGGATGAACTGTGAAGAGATGTCAACGCTTGTACTGAATGAGTGAACCAGACAGACTAACCAGATTAATATTATCATTTCACCCCAAAACAATGAAATACATATAGATCAGCTGGTCTTATGTCCTGTCCAAGAACCAAGTGTGCATTCATGAAGTGACCATATTAAGGCATAACTGTAAAAAGCCAAACATGTTGTCAACATGTTTTTTCTTCCTTGATTAGCAAGATAACAGGTTGGCAAGATGTGATGAGCATTTTGATGATTCCCTCTGAAGCGACGGTGTTTAATCACTAGTTACTATAAAGATTAGTCCTATTAGTAGTAGAACTACTTTGATGGGGAAAATAACACCCTTACTGCTGTCCTCTGAATTTAGTGTAATATTCCTATCAAAGGAACACACATACCTTTTATGACCAAAAAAAGAAGAAATGGAAACACCTGTCTGAATGTCTTCAGTCCTGTTGTACAGAATGTGACTGTCATATTATTAAGCATCATAAACGTTTTTTATGTTTTTATAATTACACTGGTTTGCACATATTCCATTTTTTGTTCTCCCAGGTAAAATCACTTGAGTACCGTCATGTGTTGTCACCAGAGCCCTGTTGGCTGCTGAGTGCTGACCTGAGGCAGGACTATAGACTTTAAAGCCAATGCGGTCTCCACAGGTCCCTGAGCCAGAGCAGACTGGGTTGCAGCAAAGCCAGCGCTGTTCCTATACACAGAACAAGGAGCAGCGATAAGCTCCCTCAGAGAGCAAAAGCACCACTCGGTGTGTGTCGCTGGACACAACCTTGATCCTCACTGGGTGGATGCAGCAGCTTTTTTAGCAGCAGGAGGAAATGGCTTATTGTGTGCCCTCTGAAGAGAGAGCCCTGCTTAAGAGGGCTTCATAGGTTTAGATGGTGTTTACACTCGTGACTCTCTGGGGGTGTGGGGTGGGATTTGAAGCAGTGGATGTAGAAAATGCGTGTGGGCCGGGGGGGAAATAAGGGACTCATTCATTCATTGTGATTCACTTGAGTCCAACATCTCTGGTAGCTTTATATCGCAGCTGGAAAAATAAGCAGAAAACATGTATTCAAAAAAAGTGCTACAAAGAGCCCTCCACTACACAAAGACATCAGCATTTTACAATTCACTCCAAACACTCTTGCAAAGCAATCCGCCCCATTGAAGGACTTTGGAAATGGAAGCACCAGGCTCGGCTAGTTACTAGACAAACCAGTGAATAGCCAAGCACAGGCCTGTCACTTCATTAGAATAAAAGATTAGATAACACGTTATTGATGGAAATGTGCAGCAGCAGAAGGAGCTACATTATTAAAGACGAGTAGAGCAAGTTAGTAATGGTAACTGGAGAGAACTAAGCTTTAGTTTGATACAATAAGAGGCAGCGCCTAATATCATCTTAAGTACATCTTTATATAAATATTCAAATTAAATGTCTCCCTCTTTTGTGATCCACACCCATTTTAATTTGCTGCTGTTGAGGCTGGCCATAATTAGACATGCCATTTTATTTCACTTCACTTCATTCAGAGAGCATTCTTTTTTTTAATTGGAAATATTGGCAGACACAGAATACAGTAAACATGTCACGATTAGGCTTTGCCTTCTGTGTTGTGTGTGTCTTTGTGTAGCTCCTCACCCGACCTGTCAGTCACTCCCTTCACCTGCCTCTGATCACTAATCAAGCACTCCCTCCTCATCAGCACAACTCCCCTCACCTGTTAAAGCCACTTTATAAACCCCTGCCTCTCAGTCACTCTCTGCCAGATCATTGTCATGACTACCCGCCCATTTTGCTTGCCCTGTTCCCGGTTTACCGGCCCTGCCTCGTCCTGCTGGATTTCCCCTTCGTCTCTTGTCTCGTCCGTGAATTCCCGTGTTCCTGTAAGTTTCCTGAGGAAAGGTCAGACTCCCGTTCCCGCTGGGCCGCAGCGAGCCCCCGTCTCCGAGCTGCAGCGACCTCCAGTTCCTGCCGTGGCCGTCTCCGCGCTGCAGTGACCTCCAGCCCATTACCCCGCTGGGCCCCAGTCCCCTGAGCCCCAGTCTATGGACTTCGGTCCTCCGGAGCCCCAGTGTCCCCAGTCCGGCCGCCCACCCGAGATCTCAAGTCCAGAGCAACTCCGGCAGTCCGGCCGAGACCCTGGGTCCGGAGCCCTGTTCCCTGTCTGATCCCCAGTCTCTAGAGTTCCGTCCTCCGGACCCCCAGTCTCTAGAGTTCCGTCCTCCGGACCCCCAGTCTCTAGAGTTCCGTCCTCCGGACCCCCAGGCTCTAGAGTTCCGTCCTCCGGACCCCCAGGCTCTAGAGTTCCATCCTCCTGATCCCCAGTCTCCCCAGTCCGGCCGTCCCCCCGAGCACCGGTGTCCGGAGCAACTCTGGATCCAGCCGTCCCTCCTCCGGACCCCCTCCACCCACCCGGTTGTGGACTCTGACTCTCCGGCTCGGAGGAGTTCTAACCCTCCTCCGGGCCCACACCGCCCTCCCTTGGAAGACTTTTTTGTTTTGGGACGTCTGGAATCCGCCCTTTGAGGGGGGGTACTGTCACGATTAGGCTTTGCCTTCTGTGTTGTGTGTGTCTTTGTGTAGCTCCTCACCCTCCTCACTCTACCTGTCAGTCACTCCCTTCACCTGCCTCTGATCACTAATCAAGCACTCCCTCCTCATCAGCACAACTCCCCTCACCTGTTCAAGCCACTTTATAAACCCCTGCCTCTCAGTCACTCTCTGCCAGATCATTGTCATGTCTACCCGCCTGTTTGACTTTTCCTGTTCCCCGTTTACCTGCCCTGCCTCGTCCTGATGGATTTCCTCTTCGTCTCTTGTCTCGTCCGTGAATTCCCTGTGTTCCTGTAAGTTTTCCTGTGAGTTTTCATTAAATTCCCACTTCTGGTCTGGTCATGCCCCGTGACAAAACATGTACTTTGACCAATGTTTCCATTGTTTTTCAGCTTTTTGTTACAAACAACAAACCTGTCCCACCCACTGGTACACCCACTTAGAGGAACAGATAAGTAAGTAAAAAGGTCACCTCATTTCACCGTGCCAGACGTCATTATATTTATATATACATATACTGTGTACATCTGTATGTAGACACGCCTGCATCACTCTACAAAGTAAATACACAATCATAACATCATACAAGCACAATATGCCCAAAAATCAAATAACAGGATTGGCCAGTAAGTAGAGACCAGAGTGCCCAAATTATTACTTGTCCAACAGAAAGAGAGTAAAATTAATAAATGGATAAAAAAAAAGCCCAGTTATGTCTATTGTGCGCCTCATGGTTTAGGGTCTAGACTAAGAAATACTGCTAGGGGGTATCAGGCATAGTTTTGAGTTTCCCTAAGTATGTCAGAACCGGGTCCCAGGTGGAGAAGAATTTGTTCCTTGACCCCCTAAGTGAGTTTTTTATTTGCTCTAACTGTATGAATTGCATCAGGTCACTAAACCACATAGTGGATTTGTTGATTTCCAATGCAACAATATTCTTCTACGAGCAAGACGTGTCATAAACGCCATGATGTTTTTATGTATTTTTCTTATCTGTAACACCAAATATAGCTGATGCTGCATTGGGTTGGAGATCAATATTAAGAGCCTCAGATAGTGTTTTAAAGATCACAGACCAGTAAGATGCCAGAGCAGGGCATGACCAAAACATGCGAGTTAAGTTGGCAGGGGTATTATGACATCTGTTACAACTAGCATGTAAATTAGGGTACATTTTAGCTAATCCTGCTTTTAAAAAATGAGCTTGATGCACAACTTTGAATTGTATTATGTTAAATTTTGCACAAGAACAACTGTGGAACACATGTCTTCTTCTATGTCACCCCCTAGATCACCTTCCCAGTCCGCCCTTATCTTCGCCAGGGTTACGTTGACAACCTATTCCTTTTTCTAATTCAGTACAATTTTAAATCGCAATTTGACTTTCAATTTTCCAAAATGCAGTACCTCACCGGATGTTTAAAAGTATATCTGGACTCAATCAGGTCCTTCAGGATTCCAGTGAAGACAATTAGGAGCCGCTGTGGATCAGTCCTCGCTCTCTTAATTTAGTTTGGAGGTAGAGGCAGGAGTCTCCTTCTGTAGGGCCAGATCACCAACCGCTGTTTGCTGAAAGCATGTTGTCCTCAAAGCCCCTGCTAATTCCGGATCCCAGTTCTTCAAGTAGGGAACATTCTCATTAGTTCTCCTGGCAGTTGTGGATGCCAGTTCCTTTTATAGAGTTCAGGGGATGGTGACGTAGAGTACTGGGCATCCACTGTGTTTATTGATTTAATAAGCTGGTCTTGTTCATTTCTACGCATCTTATTGGTTCTTGATGAATATGATATCATTTCTCAGAGAGCAATATTTTAGCTTATATTATTTATAGTTGTGTCAAATTGTTTAAAGTTAAAAAATGAAATGTTCAGATGTTATACCCACCTTAAAATTCAGTGCATTAATCACTCATGGTGAATATGATTGTGCTCATAAAATATTCTATCTTCTATCCTGGTACTAATTTCCACGGCGGAGACACAAATTTCAGCTAAAACATTCCAGCTTTGTCAACTTTACTGTGAACCTGCAAGAGGGCACAGAGATCAGGATGGCGATGAAACATCTTTTCTACTTTTTGTTTACTAAATAGTAAACAGGTCTTCTAGCACAGATCATCCAATAATGCACATCTGAGTTTCACTCTGAAGTCAGCAGAATCATTTTCGTAGACCATTAAAGAAAACTAGTTTTAATGACATTTCATTTTAGCAATATATTAACTAATACTATCAATTATAACTTGAGAGTACAATACTATAAGGAAACTGTATTGCAAAGCTCCTTTGTCAGACCTTCACTTCAGCACATGAATGCACCATCAGGAAGGATTCACAGATCACTCAACCATTTTAATACACTATTAAAACTATAAAATCCAGTGTGGACGTGTGTTTCACTGTGATGCATTAGCTCTGTTCAGCAATTTTTACATCTCTTATTTTGATAGCGTACTAAAATGGACTGACAGCAATGGAAGGTAGGAAAAGAACATTTCATAATTACAGCACCATTTGCATGAAATGAAAATGGTTGTCAGTTATGCAAATTTGAAAGGGACAGATCACCCCAAAATTAAAAATACACATTTGCCCAATAACCTTGAGTGCTTTTTATCAATCTAGATTGTTGGACAAATCTGCCTTTTCTCCAATGTAATTGGACTATATGGCACTCGGCTTGCGGTGCTCAAAGCGCCAAAATAATACAATGAAACAGCAGTTTCAGGTAGGAACTGTTTTTGTTTTTTTCAACCATAATTCCTACATGAAACTGCTCACAACAAGGTCTGTGGATTATCATCGAGTCATGATTTCTGGAAAGAGACATTGCTGTTGAGTTTTTCAAATGTAATTTTAGGGAGCTTTGAGCGCCACAAGCTGAGTGTCATCTAGTCCAAATATATTGGATAGAAGGCAGACTTCGCTATTATATCTCCAACACTCTGCAACTCAAACCAATCCAGACTGCTAAATGGACTGTACTTGTATAATGCTTTTCTAGTCATCAAAACGCTTTAACACATGTCATCATTCACCCATTCATACACTGATGACAGGGGCTACCATGCAATGTGCCACCTGCCCTTCAGGACTAACTGACATTCACACACCGTAGGCACAGCTACAGGAGCAACTTGGGGTTAAGTGTCTTCCCCAAGGACGCATCGACATGGACTAGAGGAGCAGGGGATCGAACCATTTCTTACCTGAAATGGCACTACAGGTAAGCGGCCAAATATGTTTGATTTTGGGGTGAACTGTCCCTTTAAGCACAGAGGACTTACTGGGGTTATTGTGTAAATCTACTCACTGTTGAGAAGCACTTGTGTTGTGACATACCTATATGCCTATAGTGTGTAGGAATGAAACACAATCCTCTTCAACTTGTGAAAGCCACGAGAGAGGAGCTGAGCTGGCCTACTGGGAGTGGAAGGAGGAGGAGGACCATGTGTTTGAACTGATGGCGAGCTCCAGCTCTGGCTGCATGTCATCAGCAGCATTCGGTACATGAAGGACAATTTACAGGAAACTTGGTCTCCCTGATCTGAGCTAAACATGCTCTTCGCCTTCTTTGGAGGAGGACACATACAACTAGAAACACACTTGCTCACAGAAATGCATTTGCAACTATTGGTTTTTCATGAGAGAGAGCCTCGAAAGATGTGAGGAAAACAGTAGGAAGACACACGTCTATGCACACGTACGTGATTGGTAACTGAAGAGAAAGGGTGTCATTGGGCTAATTGGAACGCAGCCTGGTTCTGTGGTCCTTGGCACTTATTTACTAAGCTACAACAGCTATGAAGACATTTTTCTCCATAATTATGTCACTAAACTTTACAGCCTCTCCTGTCCGCCATCTGTCAACTTCAGCAGCATACTAAGCTTGATGGAGGCACTCATGAAGTGTTAGGCACACGTTTGATTTGGTTCTGAATATTTACCAGCTGAAATGACACATTATATGCAGCTATGGCACATTATGTACTACATGTTAAATAACAGATTGCTGTTGACAGATTTTCTGCATGACATAACCAACCTAGAATTGTAAGGCCAGATCAGCATTGGTCTGAAAACAAGACTGAAACACTAATTTGTTTTAGTTCACTGATTCAGCATGACATGTTCAGTGGGGGGTATTTTATTTTGTTTTACCCTTAACCCTGGGATTTTAAAATGTGGGGCCCATGCCCCAAAGATTAGTAAAAATGACAAGAAAATATGTTTTGGCATTCTTGAAGGCCAGACAATAAATGAACCAACATAGTTTACAACAAATCATCACTTCTCTGCTACCATGGGACCAGAAGTCAGAAGGAATGACCATTGCCACTGCCAGGAGGGGTAGCCATTGTGAACATGCATCCTGTGGCAGCGCAGCAAATCCTAACACAGCTGACCACTGCTGTGAGCAGAAACACACCGGTGTGATAAAAACTGATCCCGGCGCTTTACGCTCCAAAGCTGATGGAGGAGGGGAGGAGGACAGAGGTCAGAGCCAAGGCCAAAGTTTATCTCCTGAAATACCTGCAGGAATCTGAGGCTTACAGACAGAGAGAAATGAGAAAACACAGCTCTTTTTCCTGAGGGGCACAGCTCGGAGATAAAGTTTGATTTAGTCTAATCTGCCATGCCAGATATAGTCCCATCGAGTTCAATTAAACCTGTCAACAGAAACCAATCTATTTACACAAAAGTGCTATTTTGTTCTTCGTCACTGCTGGAAGATGCAATTTCTCCCCCCAGTCCTCCAGTCTCCTTAGACCTTCACTTTAGACTAGAAAGGTTCCACCGCTAGAAATGGTTTCTCCAAAATGATCAGCACAGCACAGGCAGCTCCATTCACATTAAAAATGAAGCATTTCCATTATAAATTACTAACAGCCACACAAGCTGCTCAAATAGGTGACTCTCTACAAATAGTAAAAATAGATCGAACATGAATGGAATTTTGTTTTTCTGCTCTGCGATGAGCAGTGACACCATTTCAGATGGAGGGAGAACATAGGAGTGAGAGAGAAAGACTGAAATAGGGAAAAGATGGGGACACTGTATGTGTGTGTGTCTAAATAAGTGAGAGAGAGAGAGAGAGAGAGAGAGAGAATCAATAGAGAGAAAAGGGAGAGAAGCTAAATAAAGGAGAGGAAAGTATAAGTGTGAATGACCAGAGTAACAATTACCATCAGCAGTGGGAACCCAGGATTTTTAGCTTGTGCTCACTTGTGTATGCATGTGTGTCTGTGTACGGAAACACTGACACTTATTAAACTTACCACACATCTGTAGTAAGCTATACTCCAACCTCAAGCTGTGGTTATTACAGGGTTGTTCTAGGTTTTTAGAGCTGCTATGCAGCTGTTAGGGTTGTTTGTTGACGGAAATATATTTCAAGGAACTATGCATTTTCACTTCATTATTATGACTGTAAATGATGACCAAAAATCTTCAAGGAGGTTCATTTAAATATGACTCCTCACTGATTCTTTCTACATCCAGGCTGTTACAGACCATACTGCTGGCAAAACTTTGACAACAACGCTTCTGGAGATTCACGCTTATCATGTCTCATCTGAAGATGAGTACATATCGAAGAGGAGTGCATTTTTGAAACCCAAGATGATGAGGAATGCTCAGATGAAAGGGCCGAAGAGAGCCGTACTATCCACCGTAGCTCAGCTGGCAAGAAAAAAATCCCTTCAAGCTTTCTATGGCCGCGATATCCCCGCTCCCCTCGGAGCTAGTCACTGATTTTCAGTTTCTCATTGCAAATGTTACTGTAAATAAAGCATAGTTCCTCCTGTCGCTCCTCCAACAAAAGGCACATCCAAGAAGAACTGTCCTCTCTCCGCTGCCATCGCTAATGCCTCTGCATCCACTGACGCTAGCACCTCGGCTAAAAGAGCAAGACTCCATCCTTACGTCAAACTTCAAGAGAAGGACCCGGTCCTCGCCTCTCTCACTATCATTCAGTCCTCCCTTCGCGAGATGGATGTCCGCTTCCAGGTTCGATTCCGGGTCATCTACGGCCGCAGCTGCGGCTCCATTCCGCTAACGCATTAGCCAACCGGCGCGCTACACGGCAGCCTGTGCGCTCTCTACAGACGTCATGCCGTCCCCGCAGTTTCAATTAGTGTGCCATTCTTTCCACCTGCAGCTGCAATTTCTCCTCAGCTAAGGAATCAAATCCTCGCAGGTAATGACGTTAATTTAATTAAAATCCTGCTGCGTTCAACCGTCCTGCCGCACTCATCTTGTGTCAAGAAGTTAATAAACCATACACCTGTCAACGGCTCAGAACTTGGCAAAAACTAGAAGCATATCCAATCGTTGTTTTGTTAATTATTTAATTACTGGTCTAGTTCGAGGTTTTCTTGCTGGCTTAAGTTTTCTTCCAAAAGTATCCCATGTCTGTAAAAACCTTTTATCTGCTCTGAAGAACCATAAATAGTAGACTAAAATAACTAAATTAAATAAAAAATATACTCCCCAGCCCCTCATGTGATAGCACTCCAATAACTAATAGCTCATACCTTTATGTCATGCCATCGCAGTGGCACATTTTTGGCGTCAAATGCCAAGATAAAACATATTTTCAGTCAGACTAACCTTTGGCTGTCGTAGTAGCCCCTGTATATTCAATACCCTTTCAGAAGCACTTTGTTGGATATTGTTGAATAACTGCAAAATGCCATTTGTTCTTCACCAATTAGATGATTTTCTTGTAGTGAATTTCTACAGTCTAAAACAGGCCGATGCATTAGTGCACTCAAGCATACTTTAAGCAATTGGGTGTTCTCCTCTGCAGTGAAAACCCAAGGCCACTGAAAGCGATCGAAATTTTAGGTATAACAATAAACGTCGATCTTACGCAGGTGTCACTGGCTCTCAAAGTGGGTTTGCATTAGAGAAGTCACGAAAAGTGTGTCGGATGCAGCGTCTATTACTAAACGTGCTTTACTTTCATTATTAGGCCACCTTAAACTTGCTATGAGAATTATTCCCCAAGGCAAATCATTCACAGTGGACAAACTCCACGATCTCATTGCCTTAGATGAAGTAGATCTGATCTAAGATTTGGTCATTGCTTTGCGATAACTGGAACGGCTATCGTTTTTCTACAGCAATAATACAGAAACTTTAGCTGTTCTCAAATTCTTTACTGATGCAGCTCCTATTGGTTTTGGGGGAATCTACAACAATCAATGGTTCACGGACACCTGGCAAAAATAATCAATCTCCCTCCCTTCAAATCTACTCCTCTGCTCTTGAAAGCCTGCATTGCCCAGCTTTCTCCCAAATGTCCTAGACTAGACGGCACTCTCCAGTCCTATAAGAACTCTGCATGTGTCTTAGACTGGAAAAAAAATGTACAATAAAAACGTACGACTCCGTTTATTAGGATTAATGCTTTAATTGTGCACCGTTTTAAATCCCGGAAATCCAACCTTCCATCAAAGCATTTGTAGCAGGTATTTGGTGTAATTCAAGATGTGCAGATCCCTCAATATGTAGCCTGCTCGGGAACTCTTCCATTCGCCTCCTCTGCAACGGCCTAAAAATCCAGGAAGCAATGATAAGCGTCTTCCCTTCTCATTACCTTTAGCGCACAAACTAGTGCCTCACTTAAGGCTCGGGTGTTTTGGGCCTATGTGGATTCTTTACTAAAGGCCGTGTTTTTCGCTGCTTTATCGGTTCCTCCAGTGTGGTGATTCACAACCAGCTCAAACTCTTCGATCCCTTGCATTATCTTACAATTTCTGATGTCACCATAGATGCTCACATGTACTCCATCCACTTTAAACATTTAAAAAACTGACAGGAAAGTTAAAGGTTTGACCATTGTTATCTCACTAACCAATACTGCATTCTGTCCTATATCTTCCATAACCCGGTCCCTGCAACGACGTCCTAGTGCGAGGCAAGACGAACCCTCGTTTCTGACGACAAAGAAAAGCCACATCAAGCTCTTGGTTCTCAACCCGACTCGTCTCCTCTGCAAATGATGTGGACTCCTTCTTCAGCAATACACTCTGCACTCCTTCCGCATTGGTGCATCTACCTCCGCAGTTGCATTGGTCCCAGCATCTACACTGAAAGCTATGGGCAGCTGGTCCTCAGCAGCCTATGAACGTTAAGTTCACCCAGGAGTTGTCGAGATAATCGCAGCTCAAAAGGCTATGAGCGCTAGCTTGTAGACTACTTTAGTACCTCCATGCATGATAATCAATAAATAAAATAAAATAATAAAAATAAATTTAAATGCTGCATTTGCAAGTGGTTGGCTGGGGTTCACTGCTTGATTTAGGTAGTATGACCTCTCTTGGATGCATGCTTGCACCCTTATTCCTAACATAATGTTGGCTGAGGTCTGCAGCATGCTTGCTGCTACACATAGATTTTCCATAGTCCGGCTGATGCTTAGCATGGGCGTTATACCAGACTTGGCGTTGGGTTCCGTTGTTTTGGGGGTTGATGCTCGGTGCTCCCCGTTATGGCTTGGTAGCTGCTGGCTAATCTGGGGAGCATTTAAAGAGTGGAGCCATCAATGAATGGTTATGACGAGAGTGTTCCTGACTGAATAATTTTTTATGTACAAATTAAAAAAAAGGGTACCATAACACTGATTACAACAGTAACCAGTCTAGACTTCCTACCTGCCCATTTTCCAGTTATCTGTGCTAGTCATTTCCACAGACTGGGTCCAGACCAGCAGGAGATTTTATTTGGGTCACCAAATAAATTAGCAGAATTTCTTCCATTGTCTTTTATTTAACATATATATATCCACAATACACCTTTGACACACATGAGGGAGCCTGTATGTTTGTATTGTTCTAACAGTGGTAGGCTGTCAGGGCCAGCTAAGCCTTCTCTGCTGGTCTAAACAGAATCACAAAGTTATAGCTATTTTATAATTTTTCACAAATATACATGTATTATAATTTTTTTCCCATTAGCTTATTTTCTCATTGCCCTGTCTTCCTCTGTTGCTCTGCTTCCAGCCTGCAGCGCTGCTTCCAGCACAGCTTGTTTTAAGGAGAGCTTTTATCTAATCAGATTTCACCTCTATGCTGTCTCTATAGAAGAGAGGCTCGAGGTCCTCTAGGTAGAGTTTGCAGTTTGAGTAAATGGGGACGTTATTGTTGATTGTCATAGTCTTCAACCAATCAGATCTTTAGTTTGAAATGTTGGGCATATTCTTTGACGTGCCACTGCTACCCAGGTAGCCTGCTAAGTACGTCTGCATTAACGTGCGCCGTGATTGGTCAGTGGGCCAGCGTAACTTTTGTCAAACAGAAAGCTAGCTAGCAGATCTTAGTATTTAGCAAGAGTTCAGGTCGAAACATATGTAAGAGAGGTTATGACATTTTTAGCGTTTTGCTTGGTGTAGATTCTTTTTTGTTTTACCTAGCTGTGTTTTTTTAACACTCAATGGCTGAAGGAGGAGAAACGGATTCCTCAAGAAGGACATTTCCTGGAAAAGGATTTGTACGAACGGTATTTCTGGCTGACAGTGGCGGAGAAGCATTGCACATTTTATGGCTAAGAATGCGTTTCATTTGCAACTGAGCTCTTGGTGTTTGGAGCTGTTTGGAGCTACAAGGCACCATAGCACCTGTGAGGAATTTAAGTATTAAAAGCATTCTTGGCATGTTTAATAGCACTCCTAGTGGTGGATATTATATGTTACAGTATATTTCCTTATAGAAGTGTTAAACCATAAAAGCATAATCATTGAATGTATTAAACTAAAAAGTATAGTCACTGTATGTATTAAACACTGTAAAGAATAATCATGAGGGCCAGTAAGGGATTTTCTGAGTGAGGATGAACTGGCTGAGAATCGGCAGCACCCAGGAACAGGAAGGGGTCAGCGGGGAGGACGGACTATCGTGTCTGAAGCCAGGAGAAGACTATTGGATTTCAGCCAATCACTGAGCCGATACTAGACTTTTGAAACTTTCGGATAAACAAGGGACATTGTTTCACAGAAGAAGAATTGGATCACTTGGAGCCTCTGGACAGATAACTAGCTTGGCTGGACTGTGCGGAGGAATTAATTTGATCTCTGCTCCTAGGAACATATTCTATCGATGGTGTAATTCAGTTTGTAACTGTTTTAGCTTCTGTTAATTATTAAATACCTTTTTTGATTATAAAAATACATTTTTAGTACGACTCTGCTGACAAAAGATAGCAGCAGAGTGAGACGTGCGGCTTTGCATTCCTCTGAGAAGTTTTTCACCTCAACACACCACAGGACACGCACAAGCTACGTGCTTTTGAAAACTTTTGGAGAGACCTGAGTGGATTTACAACTCAACGAACACGTTTGCAGGAGGACTCTGGCTGGAAATGAACCGATGCTCTGTACAACCGCCGTATTAAACTCTTTGTTAACAAAGAAAGGAGGATATACTTTGTCTTTAAGTGAACAGCAGCTGTGGAAAGTGAACTGCTTTTGTGTTTTTACATCTGCAGTAGCGTTACTACTGTTAGATTGTCTATGATGTCGTTTTTATGATATGATGAATATTGTTCCCTCTGATGTGAATAATATTTGAATGGCTCATGGTCTTGTTTGAATCAGTAGGGAACAGCTACCTAAACCTGCGGGGAGAGTTCGTAGCTTGTGTGCTGTTGTTTTCCTGTTAAGCTAGTTTAGCGTAGCCTCAGCTGGTTTTGTTTTTGGTTTTTTTAGTTCCGGGTTCAGAGGTCACACAGCCCGTTGTCTCCTACGTAAGCGCAGTCCACCGAAAACATTATATTTCCCACAATTTAAGCTTCTGTATTTTTCAAATGCACTAGTATTATTCAAACGTATTGTTCGGTTCGTAAGCCTCGTACCGAACGGTTTAATACGAATATGTGTATTGTTACACCATAGAAACAAATAATAACGGTAGCTGTGGCATCATAATTAGGTTATGCAACTGTAGTAGGACAGCACAGAAGGCCCAGGTATAAAATGCACGGCCCGCCACTGTGTTCTAATAATTGTAGTCTACTATTAACATTGAATCTAATATGATAGCATACACTCTGGTTTACTGATGAGAGAAAGTGAAAAAAAACAGATGAATCACGTCTGTTTAAAACAATGAGTATGTTACTAACTATGTTTGTAACTAACTTGCATGTTATGCGCTCATTAAAAGCCATTGAAGTCTCTGCGTGTTTCAGAAGTTGTGGTGCACATGTGTGATGATAAAAGTGGAAATACTTTTTAAACATTTGCACGCAATTTACGCATTGCTTTATTGATATGATGGCTGAAGATAAGGATTGATATGATGGCTGAAGATAAGGAGGTAATTAATGCTGAAGAAATGGAATCTAAGAGAACAAGAAAGTTAACTGAGAGAGCATTGGAGGAGAAGCTGCACAGGCTCATTGGAACCAGGAGAGGAGTATTAGGTCAGATAACTGGAAAAAGAAAAGAAATTGAAAGTTTGATGAGTGATGCTGGCAATCTGCAAAAAGTGCAAAAGTTAATGCATAAGGATTTCAACACTCTTGTCAGTGAGCTTATAGAGCTCAGTAGACAAGTAGCAGATCTTCTGTCTGAAGAAGAAAAAGATGCAGATATGAATAACTGGTTGGAGCCGAAGATGATGACTCTGAAACAGTTTGCAGAAGAAGCTGAAAGCTGGATGTGTGCTTTGAGTGAAAAAGAAATAAGCAAAGAAAGTGCAGCTGCTGATAATGAGGACATAGACGGTGATCAAGATGAAGATATAGAAGATGATGTGAATCCTGATGACAGTGCTTCACAAGTGACAGTCGATAACATCGAAACAGTTTTGAACGTTCATCTGTCCTGTCCGGCAGATCATCAGTTTGTGCTACTGAAGAAGCAAAATTAGCTGGCTTAGTGAAACGTGCTGCAGCTTTACAGAAGAAGCAGGAGCTTGAATTGGAGGAAACACGTATTAAAGCCAAGCTGGAAAGGCTGACTTTGGAAGCAGCAATCGCTGAAAAGAGAGCTCACAAATCAAGTCTGAAGATGGGAAAGCACTGAATGCCTATGCTATTTTTCTGACTGGATGTCATAATACAATGGAAGATGTGGAGTTTATGGAGATGGATAACCCCACAAATATGAGAATTGTGGTATCCAAATTGCCATATAAAATGAGAGAGAGGTGGCGCAATGTAGCATTTGACCTCAAGGAAAGTAGAAGACGCAGAGCAAGATTTGCCGATCTTGTTAACTTTATTGACCATCAGGCAAAGATTGCTATGGACCCACTCTTTGGAGACTTCCAAGACAGACGCACATCTACGATAGGCAAAGTCAAGGATAAGGAGAAACTTTTCAAAAGTGGAATGAAAGGAAGCAGCTTCGCAAAAATGTGTCGGTGGAGAGGAAAAGGCCGGATACAGCACCAAGGCAGGCCAACCCGACTGGAGCGGCTGGTGCCTTCGAGCCACCATGTCTTTTCTGTCAAAAGAATGGGCTAGCACACAAGGATCGTGTAGAATTCCTGAAAACAAAGGGAATATGCTTTGGATGCTTAACACGGGGGCATCTTAGCAAAACATACAAGAAGAGGCTGGTGTGCAAGCAGTGCTCACAGAAACACCCAGACATTCTTCACATAGCGAAGGAAGCTAATAATAATGTCTCACCTATAGTGGAGGGTGAGGACAGCACTTCAAATGAAGAGGTCTCAGGAGCTCAGTACTTGGTTAAACAGAAAATAGTTGGCTATGCTGGGACAGGGAACACAGAGTGTATGCTATCGATTGTGCCAGTAAAAGTGAGATCCCGGTGTATAGAGACATACGCTTTTATGGATCCCGGAAGTACAGCCTCGTTCTGTACGGACGAGCTTCGAAAGAGACTGAACATTAGAGGAAAACCAACTCAGATCTTATTGAGCACTATGGCTCAAGATAAACCTGGTGAACAGAGGCTAATCGACAGTCACATGCTCTCAGAACTGGAAGTGTGTGGCCTTGAAGACACAAGGTATGTCCAGCTACCCAAAGTCTTCACACACAGCAGTATCCCTGTTCAAAAGATAAACATTCCAGTTCAACATCTGCAAAAGTGTACCACACATTGACGCTGACATAGGCCTTCTCATTGGAGCTAATAACCTAAAGGCAATGGAACCGTGGCACATAATTAATAGTCAGGATGATGGGCCCTACGCTGTGAAGACTGTCCTGGGCTGGATGGTGTGTGGACCTGTAAAGAACGAGACCACTGATTCCAAGATGGAGTCAGCTCATTACAGCGTCAACCGAATATCAGTGGTGGAACTAGAACAACTAATGGTTCAGCATTACAACACAGACTTTCCAGAACGTCGCTATGATGACAAGGAAGAGATGTCGCAAGAGGACAAGCAGTTTATGATGTCAGTGCAAAATACAACAAAGTTTGTGGATGACATTACTGCATAGGACTCCCGTTGAAACATGAAGCAGCTAACATGCCAAGTAACCGCTGTATGGCAATACAGCGAGCTGAAAAGAGAAAACTGAAAAGGAATGATGTCTTTCTTGAAGACTTCATGAAAAGCATACTGGATAAAGGCTACGCTGTTGAAGTTCTTGAAGAGCAGCTTGACCATGATGACTACAGGGTCTGGTACGTCCCTCACCATGGGGTGTATCACCCAAAGAAAAAGAAAATTTGCGTTGTCTTTGACTGCACTGCTTCTTTTCAGGATGTGTCGTTGAATGGACAGTTATTGCAGGGACCTGACCTCACCAATACACTCATCGATGCCTTACTGAGGTTCCGTGAGAATCCCATAGCCATAATGTCGGACATTGAATCGATGTTCTATCAGGTCAGAGTTCCAGACAGATGCAGACCTATTGAGATTTTTGTGGTGGCCAGACGGCGACCTGAGTGCACCGATAAAGGAGTATCGGATGGCAGTTCACCTTTTTAGAGCCACCTCGTCTCCCAGTGTTGCTTCTTATGCTTTGTGGCGAACAGCGGACGATAGAAGAGACACAACAGATCCGGAAGCTGTTGAAACAGTTCTGAGAAACTTCTATGTAGATGACTGTTTAAAATCTGCACCTACAGAGGAAGAAGCTGTTATTTTGGTGAAGAATCTGCGGGACTTGTGTGCTGAAGGAGGCTTTAACCTCACAAAATGGGTGAGCAATAGTAGAAAGGTCTTGTTATGCATCCCTGCAGAGCACCGAGGCAGCGAGCTAAAAGACCTTGATCTCACGCACGATGCCTTACCGACTGAACGAGCTCTTGGCGTACAGTGGAGCACAGAAGATGATACATTCACATACAGTATCAAGCTGGAGGATAAGCCAATGACCAGAAGAGGTATCCTCTCAGTCATAAACTCCATCTATGATCCTCTTGGCTTTCTTGCTCCACTCGTATTACCTGCAAAGCTTCTCTTAAGAGATCTTTGTAAAGGAAAACAAGAATGGGATGAAGAAATCAGAGCTTGTAAAGCCAATCAATGGTGCAAATGGCTGGAAGACATCATGCACCTCTCAGGCTTCTGTATAGATAGGTGTGTTAAGCCTATGGGATTTGGACAGAAAGTGGAAGCATGGTTGCATCATTTTTCTGATGCCAGCGAGATTGCCTAGGGCACAGCATCTTACCTTGTGCTGGTAAATGAGCAAGGCAAAACCCACTGTTCCTTTGTGATGGGGAAGTCTAGAGTGGCCCCGCTTAAGCAGGTCACTATTCCAAGACTCGAATTAACTGCAGCAGTCATCGCAGTGAAAATGGACAAAATGCTACAAGAAGAATTGCAAATCCCACTTCAGCCATCCATCTTCTGGACTGACAGTACGACAGTTCTGAGATACATTGACAATCGGACGGCTCGCTTCAAATCTTTTGTGGCAAACAGGATTACTCTCATTCAAGAGGCTACCAAACCATCACAATGGAGGTATGTCAGAACATCACAGAAGCATGAAAGTTAGGAGCTTTATAGAAGATGATATGTGGATAAAAGGACCACAGTTTCTGTGGTGGCCAGAAAGTGAATGGCCACAGAGACCAGATAAGGAGACGCAAGACCTGAAAGAAGATCCAGAGGTCAGGAACATCACTGTATATACGATCGCAGCTGAGGAGAATGCTGACCCTGTGAACAAACTGCTGCAGTATTACTCAAGTTGGGACAGACTGAAGAGAGCAGTTGCATGGATTTTGAGAGCCAAGGAAACTTTGATCCACCTGACAGACAAAAGAAAAGAATTACAGCACTCCATCAGTCAGGTCAAAAAGGATCCAGAAAGACTGAAATTACTTATGCAGCAACAAATGAAAAAGGTCAAATCTGACATTGAAAAGAAAACACTGAGCTGGGAACAGTTGTTGGCTGCAGAAGCAGAAATCATTCGACACAGTCAAAAACAATGGTTTCCTGAAGAAGTGAAGGCCCTCTATGGTAGTGGGTCTGTCAAGAGAAATAGTCAGCTATACAAGCTTGACCCCACTTTGCAAGATGGCATCTTAAGAGTTGGAGGACGGCTGGACGAATCCACCATGACAGACAGTGCCAAACACCCAGCAATTCTGTCAAAAGACTCCAGAGTCGCCACCCTCATCTTGCTTGATCTTCATGAAAAGACTGGACATTGTGGGCGCAACTATATGTTGTCGCAGTTGAGACAAAAGTTTTGGATTCCGCAAGCAACCTCAGCCATCAGGAAGCTGATCTCAAAATGCATAGTCTGCAGGAAGCTCACAGGCAGAGTGGGAGAGCAAAAAATGGCCAATCTGCCAGAAGATCGCCTGACACCAGATCAGCCACCTTTTACCAATGTAGATTATTTAGGTCCCTTTGAAGACAAACGGGGCTGGAGTACTGTCAAAAGGTACGGTGTAATGTTTACCTGCCTCGCCATTAGAGCAGTGCATATAGAAATAGCAGACAGTCTTGACACCAGCTCTTGCATTAACGCCTTACGCCGCTTCATAAGAAGAAGAGGCCAGGTTTCCATCATGCGCTCTGACAACGGCACAAATTTTGTTGGCACAGAAAAAGAGTTGCGAGAGGCCATTGAGAACCTGAACCAGTTACAGATTGAAAAAAACATGCAAAAGAAGGGCATAAAATGGATGTTCAACACCCCAGCTGCTTCCCACCAAGGAGGGGTTCGAGGGAGAGCGAGAAGGGTAGCAACCAGAGTGTCTCAAACTGCAAGGCTGTCATACAGAAATCAAAATCAGAATCAGAACCGTTTATAAGTACGTTACACATACAAGGAATTTGGCTTGGTGAATGGTGCATAACAATGAACACTGTGCAATAATCAAGACATAATTTAAGAAATAGAAACATTAAAATTTACAATAGAATATGGTAGACAAACAAACATAACAGTACTTTAAAACAAGTATATTGTAAAAGTGGCAAATGTATTTAAATATAGAAAGATAGAAGGGATGTGCAAGGGAGTGTAATGGTAGGAAATTGTCTGGGGGGTGTCAGTCAGTGGGGGTCTCGGGCTTTGTTGATGAACCCAACTGCAGAGGGGAAGAAACTGTTGTGGCGTGAGGTCTTGGTCCTGATGGACCGCAGCCTCCTGCCAGAGGGAAAGGACTCGAACAGTTTATGTCCAGGGTGAGAGGGGTCAGCTACAATCTTTCTTGCTCACTTCAGGGTCCTTGAAGCGAACAAGTCCTGGAGGGAAGGCAGATTGCAGCCAATCACCCTCTCAGCAGAGCGAATGTTGCGCTGCAGTCTGTCCTTGGCTGTGGCTGCAGCGTACCAGACCGTGATGGAGGAGCAGAGGATGGACCCAATGATGGCTGTGTAGAAGTGCACCATCATTGTCTTTGTCAGGTTGAACTTCTTCAGCTGCCTCAGGAAGTACATCCTCTGCTGAGCCTTCTTGGTGATGGAGCTGGTGTTAGGGTCCCACTTGAGGTCCTGGGTTATGGTGGAGCCCAGGAAGCGGAAGGACTACATAGCGTCCATGGCTGCGTTCTTGCGGAAATCCACAACCATCTCCACTGTCTCTAAGCTCTAAGTTGTACAGACCGCACCAGGTCACCAGATGGTCAATTTCCCACCTGTAGGCAGACTCATCCCCACCAGAGATGAGTCCAATGAGGGTGGTGTCATCCGCAAACTTCAGGAGCTTGACGGACTGGTGACTGGAGGTGCAGCTGTTCGTGTACAGGCAGAAGAGAAGAGGGGAAATAACGCAGCCTTGGGCTGAGACGTGCTTTCCCAGCTTCACGTGCTGCTTCCTGTCAGACAGAAAGTCTGTTATTCACTTGCAGGTGGAGTCGGGCACGTGCAGCTGGGAGAGCTTGTCCTGCAGCAGAGACGGTATGATGGTGATGAAGGCAGAGCTGAAGTCCACAAACAGGATCCTGGCGTAGGTTCCTGAGGAGTCCACATGCTGGAGGATGAAGTGAAGGGCCATGTTGACTGCATCGTCTACAGACCTGACCTGTTGGCTGCAGGGGGTCCAGGAATGGGTCGGTGAGGGTTTTTAGGTGGGACAGGACAAAGCGCTCAAAAGATTTCATGACCACAGGTCAGGGCAACAGGCCTGTAGTCTGTAGGCCTGTAGGTTTTTTGGGGACGGGGATGATGGTGAAGGCCTTGAAGCAGGCTGGTACGTGGCACGTCTCCAGGGAGGTGTTGAAGATGTCAACTGATGTCAAATCCTATGTGTAAAGATGATGCTACCTAAGTGACGACGATGGAATGCCCAAGACCCGTGCATCTGTTTAGACAGCTGGGAATATGTGACCTCAGAGGTACAATGTGTTGTCTACTGTTTTTAGCATATAAATTGTAATACCTATTCTGCTTACACATCATGATGACACTCATGTGTAAAGAATGATACATAACTCCACAGCTTGTACTATCTCGGTAATGCTACACAATAAACCACCTAAAATGCTCTTCAAATGTACTATCCTTGTGAATTCTTAATGCTGATGTTCCAAATTGACCCTAGTGTATTGTATATACTTATGATTGATCAATATGCGGGAGTTGTGATCGAAAATTCCCCTGTGCTAAGCACTTTTCGACTGTGGCTTATCTTATGTGCCTTACTCAATAACAACACTGTGGCTTATCTTATGTGCCTTACTCAATAACAACACTGTGGCTTATCTTATCTGCCTTACTCAATAACAAGACTGACTTATTTTATGTCCCTTACTCAATAACAAGACTATATATAATGTTTATAAATGTGTGTGCTTCAATGTTTGACAAGACTATATGAGATGTCTGCTATAGCTTCCATTAAAGGAAGTAACCAAATGGGAGTGCAGATAGTTAATCACAGAATGTTTAACTTGGAGAGATTAACTCACAGAATGTGTAGGTTAGGGATAGCTTATCACAGAAACAGATGTCTAAGTGACCCTTTATAAGATGTACACAGACTGCACACGGGGCTCTTCATCCCTTAGACTGCACACTACGGCACTCAGTGGGATGATTGAACCTTCTCTGCGCAGAGAATAAATACTACAAAGACAAACTTCTTTTCTCAATGTTTCTTATTTCAGTATTCAGTATTATAGGACTCACTCTGTACTATTATATAGTTTTCCACCACAGTTATGTGATGCTCTGATTGATAAATGCAGGCCTATTCTTTAATATTGAAATATCCATTGTTATTGACTTAACTGACCTTAGATGTGTACTTAGATGATGTGGTAATGTATTCCTCCTGCTGGTCTGATCCCATAACCACATTAACAACGGTGTTTGCCCATTTAGCTAAAGCATTTCTGACCTTGGATCTGGCGAAATGTGATTTCATGAAGGCTGTCGTGACCTATCTGGGAAAGCAGCTTGGCCTTGGGCAAGTGTGCCCTGTGACTGCAAAGGTGGATGCTATTCTGTCCTACCCAGTACCCATCACCAGACGGGAACTCTGGCGGTTCCTAGGACTAGCGGGGTATTATCGGTGCTTCTGCAGAGATTTTTCTGTGGTGGTAGCATCTCTCACTCGTTGTGTAGTCCAAATCAACCTTGTGTGTGGACTTGACTGTCAAACGGATTTTGACTGTGCCAAGTCTCTTCTCTGTAGTGCTCCTGTATTGCATTACTGGTCCAAGAGCATAATCTTGAGATCAGACACAAGAAGGGTGTTGACAACACTATTGCTGATAAATTATCCAGATTGTTTTTTCACAATATATTTTCACACGATATAATAATAGTAATAATAATAAATGTTATAGCGCTTTAAAAGGTACTCTTTACACGGTAAAAACAGAAACAATAAAAGCAATTACAATATGAACAAAATAGATGATATAACAGTAAGGAACAACAACAAAAAATACATAATTAGCTTCAAAAGGTTAAAAGCAGATTTAAATAGGTGAGTTTTGAGCAGAGAGTTCCAGAGGGAGGGGACAGCAATGGAGAAGGCCCTGTCCCCAGGTCCAATGCTTGGACAGAATAGGGGGGGGGGGTAAGAAGGGTACAGGGTTCAGGGCGGGGTTATTTACTGTAGAGAAGAGGACTTTGGGGTTGGTGGAACCAAAGTGGATGATGCCAGAGTTGTAGGTGGAGAGTGCAGTATTGAGAGCCAGCTTGTACTGCTGTATGTATTCCTTGTGGCTTACAAGGAATACATACAGCAGTAAGTTGTGCACTGTGAGGTTTTGAGTTTTGAGAGGGGCAAGGCAGGAGGATAGTGTGTTATTGTAGAGGTTGACCAGGTCTGTGGGGGAGGGGCTAAAGGAGGGGGTGAGTGTGGAGAATTTGAGGATGTCAATCTCCATGATGATAGCTAGGTGGTTGAAGATGGTGAAGTCAGAGATGGGGATTCCAGTGGAACAGACAAGGTCCAGGATGTGACTGCGGTTGTCGGTGGGAAATCTCTGTATTGAGATAAATTGAAGCATCTAAGCATGTCCAGAAATTCTGTGGCTGTTTTACAGTCTGTGGAGTCGATGTGGATGTAGAAATCACCGAGCAGCAGGATGGAAGGTGAGACGGAGCAGAGCCGGGTAAGAAATTCAGATAGGTTGGAGAGGTAGGCAGAGTTGGGTTTGGTTGCTTCGTGACCCGATGTTGAACAGAGCAAGTTTCATGGAGTGTTTTGTGATTGGTTGTGAGGATTTGAGTAGGGTTCTTAGGTTGGCTGGATTCACGTACTTTTTGTTAAGATGACGTAATAAGGGAGTGGGCGTGTGCTGGTGCTGAGTCCACAGACACAGGATGGAGTTGACAGAGGTGGGGTTGTAGATGATGAACTTGCGCTGGGAGTCAATATGAACATCCCTGGGATGGATGCAAGAGAGGTTGTTTTTGTTTATGGCTTTGTTATTGCGATGTGAACGGGGCATCAAAAAATGTATGTGCAATAAAATGTAATGACAAAGGAAAAAGTTATTGAACACGCTAACTGAAATCTATCTAATACCTGGTGGAGTAGCCTTTCTGTGCGATGTCAGCTACTGTATAAGATGCTTCCTGTATGATGAAACTCATCTCTCACAGTGTTCAGGTAAGATTTTGGACATTTCTTCCACACAGACAATCTTAAATCTAGAAGATTCCACAAATGTTCTATTGGGGTTAAGTGTGGTGATTGACTTGGCCATTCAAGCCTTTATTTTCTTCCTCTGGTAGCAATTAACAGCCTTCTTTGCTGTATGTTTTGGACCGTTGTCCTGCTGGAAGGTCTCATCCTTCTGGTGGATGGCCACAAATTCTTCTCAAGAAATTTCCAGTGCTTGGCTCCATTCATCTTCCCTTTGAAAATTTGGATTTTACTAGTACAATGAGAAGGGAAACAGCCCCATACCATGATGCTTCAATGTCCCAACTTCTCTGTAGGTATGGCATGTCAGAGTCACATGCAGAGCCATTTCTCCTCTAAACATGGCGCGTCATATTGTTGCCGAAAATTTAGATTTCCGTTAAAAGATAACTTATGTAAAGTGTCTTTGAGTTCCATTACTACTACTACTACTACTACTACGACGATGTCCGTAACCTCTCTGTACTGTCCCTCAAGTAAGAGTCTAGAGCTGGGGTGGGCAAACTTTTTGGCTCGGGGGCCACATTGAGTTTTAAAATTTGACAGACGGGCCGGGCCAGTAGCAGATGAATGGAGGGTGTTTGTGTGAACTAATATAAATTACAAGTAAAAGCCATGACCTAAAAAGCAAAGAGAACTTACATTTAATTTCAGTGGGAACAGTGTTGTTGGTCACCCTTTTTAGCCAGTGCATCAACGTTTGGTATCAGTTTGGTTGTGGCAATTCTCAGAACAGATCTGAGGTGTTCATCAGTTAACTGGGATCTTACACGGTATTTTTTTTATCGCATTAATGCATTTTGACAAAGTGTTTTTAGAGTAAAGGTTAATGACTGTTGTCTTTTTAGCAATTTGATTCTTTGAAGGGATCATGCTGACATTTGACTTTCACATCTAAAGTCATAAGAGCTGGCGTCTCTTCCTGTTTCCTTCACCTACATTCCCCTGGGTCCTAAGCCCCTCCAAGTACAGCTTATTATCACCCTCTATGTACCAACGTACATTTATAACAAATACCACACATATTACGGTAATCAGCGTTGCATATGTGTCAAACTCTATCGGTGCATCTCCGATCTGTCTTTGTTCATCCTGCATCGCTCTGTTCTGTTCTTTAATGTAACATTACTGGAGCAACGGATCCTCCAAGCTGTTAGCAGACTGTTGTGCTAGCAAGCAGGCTCGCAAGTGAGCTGTACCCAGCATGCAGTTCGGCGGTGACATTTTATAAATGTACAATTATTAGTGTTACAAATTGTTTATGTGTCACAGACTTTTGTGTCGTGGTGTTTTGCTCTGTTAAAGAGCGTTAGTTGTGGGTTATTAATTGTTGTGTTATAAAGTTATGACCATGACTAGGGGTCTCCCTCAATACCTGCCATGATACATGCCAACAAGATGGCGCTGCGAATGGAAGCCTCGGTACTGCCGTCTCTCGTACTTTTTCTGTTTTTGTTTGTTTGTCTTGTTTCCAGCTCTCCCTCTCTGATCACATTCAGTAGAGAGGAACTCTTAAACATCCGTCTATCCACTGGCCAAACCTTTTCGCCGCATTTCATCGAACCGGGAAGTTTTTCAGAGATTTTTGGGGGAGCAGCGGCTCTACTCTGAATTTATCGGAGACGCCGACGAGGGAAGCGAGCAGGAGTGCTCGTTAACCTGCGCCGACGGGGACTCAGAACTGTGCTCCCGTCAATTCACCTGGCGAATGTCCGCTCTCTGTCTAACAAGATGGATGAGCTGCTGCTCCTCAACAAACTAAAAAAGGACTTTAGCAGATCCGCCGCCCTGTGCTTTCACTGAAACCTGGCTCGGTGAGCACATCCCGGACAGCGCACTACATCTGCCGGGCTTCCAATATCTCCGAGCGGACCGCGTAACGGCGCTGTCGGGAAAAACGAGGGGAGGCGGAATCTGCTTCTATATTAATGAAGGTTAGTGTACTGATGTCACAGTGTTAAAGGAATCATGCAGCCCTCACTTAGAAACACTTTTCATAGACTGCAAACCTTTTTATTCACCGCAGGAGTTTTCCTCGTTCATTCTGGTCGGTGTTTACATCCCACCTCAGGCCTGTGTGAGTGCGGCGCTCCAACACCTGGCTGAGCAGATCAACAACATGGAGCTCAAACACCCAGACTCCCTGCTCATTGTTCTTGGGGACTTTAACAAAGCAAACCTCATCAAAGAACTGCCTAAATACAGACAGCATATTAAGTGTAGCACCAGGGACAAAAACACACTGGACCACTGCTACACTGTAATAAAGGACACATATCACTCAGTACCCCGTGCAGCTTTGGGACTCTCTAATCACTGTCTGGTCCATCTTCTCCCAACCTACAGGCAGAAATTAAAATCTGCAAAGCCTGTGGTGAAGACTGTGAAGAGATGGACCAACGAGGGAAAGCTGGAGTTACAGTCCTGCTTTGCCTGCACTGATTGGAGTGTTTTTGAGGCTGCTGCTACAGACCTGGACGGGCTCACTGACACTGTGACATCATACATACGTTTTTGTGAGGACGTGTGTGCCAGAAAAAAACTTCTGCACATTCAACAACAATAAACCCTGGTTCACTGAAAAACTCAGGCAGCTTCGTCGAGCCAAGGAGGAGGCCTACAGAGGTGGGGACAGGATCCTGTACAACCAGGCCAGGAACACACTGACGAGGGAGATCAAGGTAGCTAAGAGAAGCTACACTGAGAAGCTGGAGAAAAAGTTTTCAGCCAACGACTCCTCGTCAGTTTGGAGAGGCCTGGAAGTACTCACCAACTACAGGAGACCACCCCCCCCTCACTGAGGCCAATCACCGACTGGCTGACGAACTGAATGTGTTTTACTGCAGGTTTGACAAGCCTACTCTCACACCCCCCACCTGCCCCATCATCATCAAACAACCACCTACACCCCCTGCCTCCTCCTCACCTCTCCCAAACGACCCCCCACCGGCACTGAGGATCTGCGAAGAGGATGTGAGTCGGCACTTCCACAGACAGAAGATCAGGAAGGCACCAGGCCCAGACGGTGTGTCACCCTCCTGCCTGAAAATCTGCTGTGCTGACCAGCTGGCCCCCATCTTCACACAGATCTTCAACTGATCACTGGAGCTGTGTGAAGTGCCCTCATGCTTCAAACGCTCCACGATCATCCCGGTTCCCAAGAAATCCTCCATCACAGGATTAAATGACTACAGGCCTGTCGCTCTGACGTCTGTGATCATGAAATCCTTTGAAAGACTGGTGTTGACCCACCTGAAGGACATCACAGGGCCCCTGCTGGACCCCCTGCAGTTTGCCTACCGTGCAAACAGGTCGGTGGATGATGCAGTCAACATGCGACTGCACTACATGCTGCAACACCTCGACTCCCCAGGGTCATATGCAAGGGTTCTGTTCGTGGACTTCAGCTCTGCGTTCAACACCATCATCCCAGCAATACTTCAACCCAAACTCTCCCAGCTCACTGTGCCAGCCTCCACCTGTCAGTGGATCACAAACTTCCTGACTGACAGGACGCAGCAGGTGAGGCTGGGAAAAATCACATCCAGTACCCGGACTATCAGCACTGGCGCCCCCCAGGGATGTGTGCTCTCCCCACTGCTCTTCTCCCTCTACACAAACGACTGCACCTCAGAGGACCCGTCTGTTAAACTCCTGAAGTTCGCAGACGACACAACAGTCATCGGCCTCATCAGGGACGGTGATGAGTCTGCGTACAGACGGGAGGTTGAACAGCTGGTCCTCTGGTGTGGTCAGAATAACCTGGAGCTGAACAAGCCCAAAACTGTGGAGATGACAGTGGACTTCAGGAGGAGCCCCCCAACACTGCCCCCCCTCACCATACTCAACAGCACGGAGTCTGCTGTGGAGACCTTCAAGTTTCTGGGATCCACAATCTCCCAGGACCTGAAGTGGTCAAAGGTAGCAAAGAGGCGTGTCGTTTTAACAACTTTTTGCTTACGAGTTATTGATCCGGGAAGTGTGAATCCCTGAATATCTTTCCATTTCTGTCAAACTATGCACTTACCTCCCAAGATTGTTCAACACAACCTCATCAATGTCCACATTGGTCAGCGCAGATATTTGCCCAGTATCATATTTGGTCTGGAACAAATCAATTGAACAGATCCCATATGGTTGAACTGGGGACTCAGTTGCCTGTTTTGCTCATACACTATAGCTGGCAATAAATAATGGATTTCACCAGTTTCCTCCATCCGAGTGTAAAAAAAATACTATTATGTGATTTTGAAAAGGATTAAACATTTTTGACAATTACATGCAAATACACTTCACAGTATAGATGAATACAAAATATTACTTGAATTTTGAGAGCCATAAGGGGGTCTGATACAACCCCTATTTTAAACTGTGCTCCCAAAGCAATCTGCTCTGCACAGGTTGTGATGCTGCTATGAAATAAATAAATAATTCAGAAATAATGGGGTATGGAATAGTAGTATGGGGTTATGTGGGATGTTTTGTTGTCAAGGCAACACACCGTGACCGTGAAGCACCAAAGGAAACCATGCTGGGGTAAATGTTAAAGTTCCCTATTCAATATCCTGATATAATTTATCTTCTATTAAAATGGCAGAATGTGTTTGGGAAGAAAATCCAGCCATCGGCAAACATACAGGACTCACTGCTCTTTCTTTTTAAGGCAAATGGAGTTTGCCTGAACAAGTCAGGGGTAAAACTGTTTACCTCTAACATATTTTTCTTCCTGCGTCACCCGTCTGTTCCCACTGCCAAGGACAAGAGGAGTCTAAACAAGAGATAACCACACAGCATCGCCTTGGAGACCTTACGGGAACGACAGCCAAGAGGAGGATTCTCCAACCTCATCATCAGGGACCGCCTCTGATCTCCCACTTTCCCCACCCTTCCGAGAGGAGGAATCTTTACCTCCCTCCCCAGCACCTACTTCCACCCCCCAGACTCCATCCAGGTCCCTTTCCTCTCTCACACTCTCCCCTTCCCCCTCCACCTGGAGTTCACTGACCACATGAAAGAGCTGGTCATTGCTGGACCCAAACACACTCCTCGCCCCACTCCTTGACGTACAGTTCCAGCCCCACCCCCGCAACTGGCTCCAAGTCCTCAGACAGTTTTGACACAATCTGCGAAGTTAAAGCTCCCTGCCCGTCCCCCACCTCCACTACTGTCTCCCCTACCCGATAAAGGCAATAATTGATATCTTCTGGGTCCAGGCTACAAGGCTAATGACACCAATGATTCTCTCCAGGAAAAGTCGGGGCCCTGTATGCAGCTAGCCTTCTCAATTCCTGTCCTGATAGTTTATAGAAAAAGAAAGGTGAGACTGCGAAGAAACGATAGTAAACCTGCAAACTTATCATTCATTCCTCGTCAGCCTGTCCAAATAAATTGGGCAAATAAAGCTTTAACCACATTAAACTTAGCTAGGGCTGCAACTAACGATTATTTTAATAATCGATTGATCTGTCGATTATTTTTTCGATTAATCGATGAATCGGATAAAAAAAGGCGAGTGAATAAAAACGTGTCTTTAGTCTTGCAAACTATACCACCCCTGCTTACTACTGTTATTAACGAGCTAACGCTAACTTGTCATCGCTGCGGACACCGGGCGGATCCGCACATCGAACGCGCCTAGTTCCTCACTTCAAAACGGAACAAAAGTAGGATTCTGTAGTGACTTACCCTGCTGTTGAACTCCCTTCCTCCTCATCAAGGGCTCCAACATGTTTACGTTTTAGGTGCTGAATCATCACCGTGGTGCTCCCGTGCCATGTCGCTTTTGCATATCTTGCAATTAACACACTTTTTCGATTTATTTAGTGTGAAATGCTCCGCACCTTGGATGACTTAGGTCGTACTGATTTCTCTGCCTCCGCCGTGTTTCAGAACAACGTTCTGTGTTTCAGAACAACGTTACGGGTCTCTCCGGTGGTCTTTCCTCTACCTCCGATCCTCTCTTTTTTTTTTTTTTATACTCAAACATCTCCGCGACTTATTGAGTGGCTTAATAGTCGCGCGACACAACGAATCGATAATGAAATTCGTTGCCAACTCTTTTAATAATCGAATTTTATCGATTTTATCGATTCGTTGTTGCAGCCCTAAACTTAGCTTTATTAAATGTCAGGTCTCTGTCAGGAAAAACATTTTTAATCAATGATTTTATTGTTGGGCACAAACTGGACATTTTGCTTTTAACTGAAACTTGGTTAAACCAAGATAACAGTGCAGCTGTTCTTATTGAATCAACACCTCACAACTTCAGCTTCATGAGTGAAACAAGAGCGCATAAGAAAGGAGGTGGAGTTGCTATTTTATTTAATGGTTCTCTTCAATGCAAGCAGATGTCCTTTGGTCATTTTAGTTCTTTTGAATATGTGGCTCTGAATTCCACTCAAGCTTTATTCCTAAACATTTACAGACCACCTAAATACTGTGCAACCTTCTTTGATGAGTTTACTGAACTGCTGTCTATAATCTGTATTGATTTTGACTGTGTTGTTATTGTTGGTGATTTTAATATCCATGTTGATAATCCCCAGGACAGAGGGTCTATAGAACTATGTGGTGTCCTTGATAACTATGATCCGACTCAGCATGTGACAGGACCCACCCACAACAGGGGGCACACTCTGGACCTAATCATCACCAAAGGTGTAAACATTTCCAAGGTTGCTGTGACTGATGTTGCACTCTCTGATCATTTCTGTGTTTTCTTTGAGAGTGCAATCTCCTTGCACACAAATGTCCAAACCAAGGTTGTGACAAAGCGTTACATCTCTGAAAACACCGGTGAACTATTTATTCAGAAGTACTCCTCCACACCAGCCCTCTCTTGCATCTCAGTCAATGAGCTTGTAGATAGCTTCAATTCTAAAGTAAAAAATGTTATTGATGCCATTGCACCCACTAAAGTGAAGGTTGTCTCGGGTAAGCAAAGATCTCCTTGGAGAAATGCTACGCTGGTCAGAATATAGAAACGAGTGTCGGAAAGCTGAGCGCAGGTGGCGAAAAACTTATCTCCAGGTTCACTGTGACATCTATGAAGAGAGACTTCGCAATTATAATTTGGAACTTAGAAATGACACAGCACTCCACTGGTTTGAATCCTACTTGAAGGACAGAGAATACTTTGTGTCTGTAGCTAATTACACATCAGAGCTGACTAAAATGACATGTGGTGTTCCCCAAGGTTCAAAACTGGGGCCTCTTCTGTTCAACATCTACATGCTTCCACTAGCGCAGATTATGGAAAACAACAAAGTGTCTTATCATAATTATGCAGACGACACACAAATCTACATAACTATATCACCAGGGGACTATAATCCCATACCAGGGCTGGTAAATGGATTGAACAAATCAACAACTGGATGTGCCAGAATTTTCTTCAATTAAACAAAGATAAAACAAAAGTAATTGTTTTTGGTACCAAGGACGAACGATTGAAAGTCAGCGCTCAGCTTCAATCACTGATGTTAAAAACCTCAAACCAAGCCAGAAATCTAGGTGTAGTTATGGATTCAGACCTCAACCTGAACAGCCATATCAAGACAATTACTAAATCAGCCTCCTATCACCTGAAGAATATATCAAGGGTTAGAGGACTTATGTCTCAACAGGATTTGTAAAAACTTGTCCATGCATTTATCTTCAGTAGACTGGACTACTGTAACCGTGTGTTTACAGGTCTCTGTAACAAGTCAATCAGAAAGCTGCAGCTGATTCAGAACGCTGCAGCTCGAGTCCTCACTAAGACCAAGAAAGTGGATCACATCACTCCAGTTCTGAGGTCTTTGCACTGGCTTCCTGTCCAACAAAGAATTGACTTTAAAATCCTGCTGTTGGTTAATAAAGCACTGAATGGTTTCAAGCTCATCAAGTTGACCTGTGAGACTTCTAAATAGATAGAGGCGGATGTCGACATAATATTTTAACTCATACACTCACAAAAAATGATTGCATATGCGACCGTTTTGGTCGCAGTCTGATGAGACCATCAGCGAGAAGATTGGCTATTTCTATGTATTCATTTTCAATGCCTGACACGGTACCATAAGGTTGAATTTTTGCGCATAAAATTAGATAAAATCATGCAGGTTTGCTCCAGCTCAGACTGCAGTGGGGCCTCCAACAAGAGGCCTCCAGCAATGACCAGCCCACCTGGGCCCGCTGGAGGGAAGGGAGGCACGGGAGAACCAGAACCAGGGCTGAGCGGGGCAGACTGCCTGCTGCAGTGAAATTAGAGGTTTTCTAAAGGGACTCTGGTGCTCGGAAACACTACCACTTTTGTCCACAGGGACCGCCAAAATTAACACAAAATGAAAGTTCCACATAGTAGAGCTGGACCACTAACAGACTCAACAAACTAAAAGTTATTTTTACACCAAAATCTCCAGCTCATTTCATATATTCGTCAAAATTATTTAAAAAAAAACAATAATCAGTCATCATAAATTACTATCAGATTTTTTAAACTCAAATATCAATATCTGCCCAAAAATATAGACCATAAAGGCCCACTTACACACACCAAATTCAATAGGAATTAGCTTACTTTAGAACTTAAATTAGTGTAAATAAATACATAATAATAATAATTAATGTTATTTATATAGCACTTTTCATAGTACTCAGACACTTTACATTAAAATCATCATATATAAAAGCTATACACTAAAAACATAAAAACACACAAAAATGGTCACACATTAAAAGCAGTTTTGAAAAGGTGGGTTTTGATTTGGGATTTGAATATGGGAAGGTCAGTGCAGTCTCGGATGTGTTTGGGGAGGGAGTTCCAGAGGGAGGGGGCAGATATGGAGAAGACTGTCACCCCATGTCCGGTGCTTGGTCCTGAGTGGAAGGGACAGGAGGTTGGCATCAGAGGAGCGGAGCCGACGGGATGGAGTGTGGTGGTGAAGCAGGTTGGTGAGGTACATAAACTAATTCACAACCTAAAATCGTGACATTTCTATCTTGATTCAAACGGCATGTTGCCTTGTCTCAATCAAGGATAAAGTAGTGGATGAAAATATAGGTTTGGGTTTATACATTTGCTGACATGCAGCTGTGGCATGGAAACGTATCCCACCTGATTCACTAGACCAGTCCAAACAACCCCTGATCAAAACCCCGGTGAACATGCACCGGAAATGTCAGTAATAATTCCTCATTGTGAAGGAATACTGTGTGCACTAAGGATGCACCAGTATCAAATTGTCATTCAGTGAATATAGTGGTCAAAAATATCAAACTTTTAAAAAAAAGTCAGAAGCCCTGTGCTGTACAAAAATTGCGATATTGATAGTAACATTTGGTTGGGTATGATATTGTTGTATCCAGTGGCGGCTGGTGGAACATTTTCTTGGTAGGGCTGTGCCACATCCAATCAATTTCAGCAAACATCCCAGAATGATTTAATGCAAACAAATTAAGGTATCAAACACGCATTACTACTTTGCAGTTAAATATTTAACATTCATTCCAACACGAAAAAAAGCAGTAAATAACACTTTGACAAACACGTCAGGACATCTTATTAATGTCACCCTCACAGGGAATTCAGTATAATATAATATATATATATATCATATAATATTCTGTATAATATAATAATATATATCATATAATATTCTGTATAATATAATAATATATATATATCATATAATAGTCTGTATAATATAATAATATATATCATATTCTGTATAATATAATAATATATATTGTATCATATAATATTCTGTATAATATAATAATATATATATCATATAATAATATTCACTATAATATAAAACACACACACACACACACACACACACACACACACACATATATATATATAATTATTTATATATAACTATATATCCATTTCTCAGACAGGTGCTTCATGTCCCTCACTCCCTAACTGTCCGTGCTGGTTCTGTCCCCGTTGTTTTAAAAAGATAAATAAGTTATTAGCATGACTGCATCCAGCTAGTCAAACCTGTCTGGTGTACAGCTAGTAGAGAAGCTTCATGTACTGCTTCTCTTTCCTGCTGGTCTGCTGTCTGATTGTGAGGTCAGGCTGATCTGGGATCAGCTCTTTCAGCTGTAGTTTCTCCTCTCAGTTCTCCTCTCAAACGGGTCTTGGAGGAGCAGTGCTCGCGCTGGCGCTCACCTGTAGAGACTAGTCCTGACGAGAACGCGCAGCTTGGGGCAGAATTAAATCTGCCCCAAGCTGAATCTATTTGAGGACGCTGATTGGCTAAATTGTATGTCACTCATTTATATCTTAAGTCAGCATTAAAGCATCATTGGCTAAACTGCTTTATAGACCCGCCTCTTTGGGGCAGTTTCTCCAGCGCCCCAGCAACTGAGACGTGCACACGAGGAGAGGAGCTGCAGACAGGCAGAGAGGACGTGCAGGAAAAGCATATATTTACCGCAGATATCATATTTTACACATATTACTGGGTGATTCCATGTTTCAAAAACACAAATATTGTCAATTTGTATAGTTTATTATTATTATTATTTATTTTATTTTTTATTATTTGTAGCTCAAGGGGGGGTGGCGCCCTGTGCCCTCTATGGACCAGCCGCCACTGGTTGTATCGTAAAGAGTCACCAGAGTATATAGCAGAATTCTTATGCTGGCACACAAAGTTGGTCTTGAAACTGATGGATGTTTGGTTAATAATTTTACCATTTGGTTCTCTTCAAAAGAAGTTTGGCTAATATGGTTACCAAATCTAATTTGAACAATGTCACTGGGTTTGCAGATCTCAGCAGTCCACTTGATAATGTTATGTATGTCATTACCTATAAGTATGTTGTTACAATGCTTGGGGAGCGATAGAATACATGGAACCGCCAAAAATATCCCCAAAAACTCCAGAGAAAAGCTTTTTTTTTTTCTTGACTGTGTTCTTATATAGGTTTATAGTGGCTTATTCTACTGTCAGGAGTACATAGAATATAAAAACATTTGAATGTCATGTATAAAGGCTTTGCTTACTATAGGGTTTGCTCGTTTGTTCGTATAATGTTGGGATAGCAGTTTGGCTGAAGTATTTTCTCCCCGGTAAGACATACCTTGAATCCAGTGTTTTAATCATTGCTCTGAGTCTTTCTCGACTGTCTGTAGCGGGACCATGTCCTTGCATAGGTGGATCGTTATTGCGTTCGTAATGTCGCTCCACCGCTTGCTTTTCTTGTCATATGCAGCCTCGAGCAAATGTCTCTTCAAGCGATGTCTGACCCTTTAGCTTCACTGTTTCACTCGCGCCAACGTTACTGGTTGACCTCAAATCCGACGACCGTAATCGCATACACTCTTGGTATTCCAACACATGTTTTCTGCTGAGGTGATGGAGTAAGTTGCTCGTGTTACCACCAGCGGCAACAACAGTGGCTCGACAGACTTTGCAATATATAGTCATTCGGATGTCAGATTTTTTAAAACCAAAACACTTCCAAACAGCAGACACAGCTCCTCTCTTGGGCACAGACTCTATTGGTGCATCTCCGCTCTGTCTTTGTTCATCCTGCATCGCTCTGTTCTGTTCTTTAATGTAACGTTACTGTAGCAACGGAGCCTCTCCCAGCTGTTAACAGACTGTTGTGCTACCGGGCTAGCTAGCGAGCTGTACCCAGCATGCAGTTCGGCGGTGTAATTTTATAAATGTACAATTATTAGTGTTACAAATTGTTTATGTCACAAACTGTTGTGTGCCATGGTGTTTTGCCCTGTTAAAGAGTTAGTTGTGGGTTATTATCGTTGTGTTATAAAGTTATAACCATGATTAGGGGTCCCTCTCAATACACTCTACACAACTAACTCCGACCGAAGCACCCTTAGCGGCGAACAATATATCTTGCTGCCTGTTGAGTTACAGCAGTTGTTTCGGCTATGCACCGGTATGGCGGTGTGTGAAAAATTAATATCATACGGGAAATTAAAACCGGTATACCGCCCAGCACTAGGATAAGGTCACTGTGCTGATTTCATAACGAAACAAGCAGCCAGCCTCGGCCCGTCCTGTCTTCACCACTTGTACCTCGAGAGGCGATAGCGAGTCACTTTAGTGTCCGGTCTGTCCTCAGTCCATGAGAGGGCGAAGAAATACCCGGACAGCTTGTCAATCACGTTGATGGTAAAGGGTTCATTAACGTTTAGTTTGAGAAAACCACTCGTAGACGGACCTGCAGTTCAGCAACTTAAATTCAGCCAGGGGTCTGATCCCAAATCCATACACAGACTCAATCTACTATCCGGCAAACAGAGAATGTGCTCTTTTGCTGGTATGGTGGATGAGGGCTATAATGATGTTTGATTGCTATTGCACAGACTTTTCTGGAGGCCCTCCCATCCCCACACAGCTTCAGGTTTGATCCGAGAGAGCCATGTGTCCTTGGGCAACACATTGACACCCCCTACCTGCTTTCTTAAGAGTCTCTGTCTGTGACAGCAGTAGCCAAATGTCTCCACAGGAAATGGAAATGATAGGCCAATAAATGCAAACTCAAAATTAGAGGTGTGAATTTCACTGGCCTCAGGATTCGATTACGATTCACCTGTCAACAATTCGAATGCACAACAATTCGAATGCACAACAATTCTCGATGCATCCAGATACAGCTCCATGAATCCTGTCCTCAATTTTCTATACTGATGCACATGGCTACATTTTCATCAGTTAATACAAGTAGTGAGATAAATCTATAATCCCTTTTTATTTAAAAAGTGCTTTAAAAAATCTGACTACAACAGTCTTAAATAAAAAGCTGCATCTTTCCAAAACCAGTATCTGTGTGACCCACCTCCGTACATAGTGCTACAGTGCACAAGTGTGCTGAAATCTACAAAAATCAAGTTTTCACATAGCAGCTCCAAGACGGGGCACTTAATGCCTATTTTACACTGCATGAATTAGCCTACCGGCTAGCAGACTTTTCCTTACTCATAGTAGGGCTGTGCCACATCCAATCAATTTCAGCAAACATCCCAGAATGATTTAATGCAAACAAATTAAGGTATCAAACACGCATTACTACTTTGCAGTTAAATATTTAACATTCATTCCAACACGAAAAAAAGCAGTAAATAACACTTTGACAAACACGTCAGGACATCTTATTTTAGTCACCCTCACAGGGAATTCAGTATAATATAATATATATATATATATATATATATCATGTAATAATATTCAGTATAATATATATATATCATATAATAATATTCAGTATAATATAATAATATATATATCATATAATAATATTCAGTATAATATAATATATATCATAGAATAATATTCAGTATAATATAATAATATATATATATCATATAATAATATTCTGTATAATATATATATATCATATAATATTCTGTATAATATATATGTCATATAATAATATTCACTATAATATAAAACACACACACACACACACTATTTATATATAACTATATATCCATTTCTCAGAGGTGCTTCATGTCCCTCACTCCCTAACTGTCCATGCTGGTTCTGTCCCCGTTGTTTTTAAAAGCTAAATAAGTTATTAGCATGACTGCATCCAGCGAGCCAATTGGTGTACAGCTAGTAGAGAAGCTTCATGTACTGCTTCCCTTTCCTGCTAGTCTGCTGTCTGATTGTGAGGTCAGGCTGATCTGGGATCAGCTCTTTCAGTAGTTTCTCCTCTCAGTTCTCCTCTCAAACGGGTCTTGGAGGAGCAGTGCTCGCGCTGGCGCTCACCTGTAGAGACTAGTCCTGACGAGAATGCGCAGCTTGGGGCAGAACGAAATCTGCCCCAAACTGAATCTATTTGAGGACGCTCATTGGCTAAATTGTATGTCACTCATTTATATCTTTAGTCAGCATTAAAGCATCATTGGCTAAACTGCTTCATAGACCCGCCTCTTTGGGGCAGTTTCTCCAGCGCCCCAGCAGCTGAGACGTGCACACACGCAGAGAGGACGAGCAGACAAGCAGAGAGGACGTGCAGGAAAAGCATATATTTACCGCAGATATCATATTTTACACATATTACTGGGTGATTCCATGTTTCAAAAACACAAATATTGTCAATTTGTATAGTTTATTATTATTATTATTTATTTTATTTTTTATTATTTGTAGCTCAAGCATGCACTTTTTACAACTGAACATGGTTGAAAGAAGGCAGCTAATTGGTAGCGAGAGCAACAAGTTAGCGGATTGCTGAGTGTGTAAGCTCCGTCCTCAGTGAAACACAGAAATCAGAGGAGAGACAGACAGTAAAAGAAAAAAACACAGTAAAGACTTACGCTGAGCTGAAATGAAACCAAAGACTATTATGTCACTGATGCAGAATCGTACACGTCAGCATCGCAATGCATCTTACAATCAAGATTTGTCCACACCTCTACTAAAAATTCAACCATTTCTATAGACACACACTTACTTATACCTACAATTTCAACAAAGATTTGTTGCTTACAATGTAGCATTATCAGGGATCAACAACTAGAAAGCATTAATACTAATCTCCAAATTACTGACTATTGGCAGGTAACAGTTGGCAGGAACTTTTTTTCACTCACACAAGAGCAGATTTCACTGCACACAAACAACTTGTCTCGCGAGACTTGTTTTCACAGGGCAACAGCGCAGGAATCAGGACACCATAGATATCGTAGCTTCCTAAATTCTTACAGTTATGAAACCATGACGTTGTAAATCAGCAGTTATGACGGCACTAGTCGGCACACAGCGGCACAGACAGTAACATCACAGCCACACACACACACCAACACCTTAAAAGATTTGGAACAACTAACTTATTCAGACAGTTATTATATTAAAATTCATTCCCATCATGCTGCTCAGAGTAATCGCAGTGACCAGCTCGTCTGCCGACAGCACGGAGCTAAGCAGCTAACGTGAACGGAGGTTGTATTGACTTGCAGTGTGCTTTCAAGCTCTACTCAGTAAAAATGTCCCACCCATTTGGCCTAAACTAACACTTGCCAAAAATATTTTAGTCCCATGTCTTGGAGAGGCTCAAATGGGGCCCTTGTCATATCATGCAGGACTGTAACCAAGTCCCAAGACGGAGTAGGTAACTGACAGACACCCTGCATAAACCACAAGGCCAGAACACAGCTGCCTGGTGGCTTCCCATCCATCCCAACACAAAAAGTCTAACTTGGGTCAAATTGCGCCTGCATTGACACCGAGGTCAGTTAGAGACCAAGAAACAATGTGTTTTAAGGAGGGAGACAAGAGGCCCTTTTCCCAGGTCACTGGAAACCCCAAACTGTGAAGGTGATTGACCAGTATGTGTATGAGAAACAGCCAGCTCCCTCGAGCTCACCATCAGTAGGTCACTGAGATACACATCTACAACTACCGAGAATATTTTCGAGGCACTGGGAGAACACAAAATTCACAAGTCTTCTCCTGAAAGGCAAACCTCAGATATGTCCTGTGTCTCTACACGAGGGGAATGTGAAAGTAAGCATCTTTCGAATCCACTAGGGTTAACCAGCCCCCATTTCCTATAGACCTGAACAGGCTACAGCGTGTTAACAATCAGAGTGGAAGTTTCCACAATGGTTTTTTACTGTCCTCAGATCCAATATTGGACATAGAGAACAGCTGTCTTTCTATGGAACAATGAGATACCTGGAATGAAACCCACAATTCATCTCCCCACCTGACGACTTTTTTCAGCAGAGAAGATCTTCTGCTTTAGGAGTGGCACTGTACGGTCAAAATCTATCGTTTCTGTGACACCAGCGCACCTTGGTGGAGGCCAATTGAACTGCAAGACATAACCGCATGCTCTCTTCCAATGGCTGGCATATGTGGAAAAACATGGCGCCATGTTTATAGAAATCACAGATGCAGTTGGTAAAGATTGCCGCGTGAGAGACAGTATTTGGGGAAATGCCAGAAAAAGTCCTGGCCTCATTTGAGGTTCAAGGCTCATATTTATTGTTCTGGCCCTGACGGTGTTCTGTGAGATTGGGCATGGATTCAGAGGTACTACTCCTCTCCTGTAATGTCCCAACCACTTGTTGGCTTCACAGCAGCACCAGAAGGCCTGGGAACCGTGTCAAATAAGTCTGCCCGTTGTCGGCTTACTCTGAGCGGGAGTTTTGTTTAATCTCTGCAGAAGAGCGGTCCGACAGCACCACCTCAGAGCCTCCCTCGTCCAGACACAGCAGGTGTGGGTGTCCCTTCTCGTCATGTGGGAACCGCAGTCCAAACACTGCTTAAACTCTTCCATGGCTAGCTAGCAACTCTCGACGAATCTCATGTCAGCTAGCTTGGTGTTGGTAAGGGGCCTGCTTCCCAGCATTAAGTTGAATGAGCAAGGTTGTACACTCTGATAGTATTGTACTGCTGAGCAGGCTCAGTGACGTAAGCCTGAGGGGCTATTGCTTTATTCAGTGAATGCTGCTGGAGACGCAACATAAGGCATTACTACGAAGACTTGTTCCAAATGAGGTAACCCCCCCACCAAAGTCCATGAGCACTGCCACTGTGTAAAGTGTATTTCATTTTTTTGCTGCCTTTCACTGTGTTTTTTACTGTGTTGCCAGAATGCAGAGGGCAAATTTCCATTTCATGTTATTTAATGGACAACAAAGTTTTCTTAATATCCATCTTATTTTGAACAAATGTTGGTTTCTTTTCTAACTAAAATGACATGCTAAATAAGCAGAATGAATACCATCTTCTATCTGAGAAATTTTACAATCAAAAAAGCATAACCCTAAACATATAATGTTCAGACTGGGGAGCATTAATGGGTAAACCACACTGTCAGTAGAAGAGGAATATCTGTTGATTCATGAAATAATCAGTGAATAATAAAGTGCCTTCTAAAGGAATCACTGGTTTCCCTGGATGTCACACTGTAGCTGACTGGTTGTACTCTGCCACACCGACTAAATGATACCTTGGCAGGCATTGCTTCGCTGCATCAGAGCCATCAGCTGCAGACCTCCAGGCTGTAGAGACGGAGCACACTGCATCACCGTGAGGAGAGCAACACCTATGGAGCTTTGAAGTCACACGATGACATACACGCACCGACATATTAACTGCCGCGTGCGTGACAGCACATCGGAGTTCGCGTGCGCGGTTCATGAAAGCGCACGTGCAAGTGCAGAATAATGCCTACCACCAATTGCTCAAAGGCACGGGCTACTCTGCTAGCCAATGTGTGATGTGAACATGAATGAAAATCCGCTCAAGAGCATGATGGAAGTATGAAAATATGGAAGATGATTAGCAAGTTACAGTGTAGCAATATTCTATTCAAACTAACTGTCTGACTCAACTGCGAAATAATAAAGCAGTGAGCAGTTGTTGTGTTTTTTAAGCTCGTGGGGCTACAACACCTCTGTCATGTCAGTCAATTAAAACTCAAGCTCTGAAATCAAAGTTCAACATGTCATACATGAATCACAGTGTGTGTCAGAGTCGTACTCACACACAGACGGCAGCTGTATAAGCAGGTTCAGTGTCCGCAGCAGTGATTAATAAAGTGCTGTCTGTCCACAATTAGTCCAGAGAGCGTAGAAAGGAGCTCAACACACAGCTGCTCACATCAAATCCTGTCAGCTCACTGCTGCTTGTAGAGATGTCTTGAGAAGCACGGCACTGTGTACTCCGACACGCGCACCAACGGCGTTTCACGGTGTAGCCCCTCCCTCTTTCACCACCTCACCCCTTCACTCTCTCGTGACGTCAGTGAGAGATGCAGCCGGAGATGCTGCATTCACTTCCTCTGGGAAAAGACAGTAAATCAATTTAACCTGAATAAATTACACTAAAAAATAACACAACGATACAATTTATATCAGTTTTCAAAAGGTTAATATTATCAGGCATCTAGCTGTGCTGCTATAATTGTTTGTATTTATTAACAATCAACAATACAAACAAAACTCCAAATAGGGGTTTATTCCAATGGAAATAAAACCAAGACAGTGCGTCTTAAAGCATAATATTAGCACTAAAAACAAAGTACAGCTGAGGCTGAAGGAAATCTTAGTAGTATTCCAGGTATTTGGTCATATATTGAACAAGTGGAAATAAATAATAATAAAAATAATAATGCAGAGTTTGCAGGCAAAGAATTTGTATTTTGTTTTGTGTTCAATCGTTCGTATAAATTGTATCAAAAGTTTAGGTTCATTTAAATGATTTCAAATTCCAATGCAGCAGTAAGGAATTTTGGTTTATGAATAAAACCTTTTGCACATAATCTGTAGTATTAGTATTAGTAATTCAATATAATTTTGCATTTCAATTGTAACATCACAAGGTGAAAATGCAATTTTTGAAAACTTAAATTTCTTAATTCATTCCTGCATTTGCTTGTGTTTTCTGTGTGCTATGTATGTGAAGTCAAAGTTGTGAAATAGTTTTCTTCATGCTCTTGTGTTTTGTTTATTTGCATGTGTTTTCTGAACTTGCAGTACACTGACCTCTCTTGGCCACTGTCATTTTAGTAGTTGGGAGCAAGTGCCTGTGCCAAGTGAAGGAACTCAAGTGTCTCAGGATTTTGTTCACTCTAGGGTAAGATAGAGTGGGGCCTGCAGGCAGATTCAAGGTGGTGAACATGCTGGATTCTTAAAATGCTCTTTGAGATTGATTTGGTGGCCTCCACAGTGATGCAGGCATTTTACGGAAGTCTAAAGGCAAAGCTCTCAATTTGCCAGTCAATCTACATATCAGCCATCACCTATAATCATCAGTTCTGTATTGACCAAAAGAATGAGATCAGAAATCAAGAAGCCAAAGTAAGTTTCAGTGAGGCTCAGCGGTAGAGCAGGGTCGTCCTTCAATCCCAGGCTCTGCAAGTACATGTCGAAGTATCAAGACACTTAACCCCAAAGTGAAGTATCAATGGGCATGTTTTGTGATTAATGGGGATTAGTTAAGAGTCCTGATGGGCAGATGGCACCTTGCATGGCACCCATTCATACACCCTGCCATCAGCGTATGAATGGTTAGATAGTTCTGATGGGCAGATGGCACCATGCATGGTAGCCCCTGTCATCAGTTTATGAATGTGAGTGAATGGGTGGTCGGAACACTAGAAAAGCGCTATACAAGCACAGTCCATTTACCTCTCAGGGTGTTCGAGCTCAGATATCCAAGAGGAGTGTAAAGTACAACTGCTGCTTCTTCATGTTGAGGTGGCTCAATAATCCGATTAGATGCATGTGCAGGTATTCTTGGGGCATTCGGCTAGGACAGGGGTCAGCAACCTTTACTATCCAAAGAGCCATTTTGCCCTATTTTCCACCAAATAAAATTTGTCTGGAGCCGCAAAAGCTATTCGATATCACAGTTTATAAAGTTGTATATATAGTTATATTATATATACAAAAACTATAGTTTGTTGTATTTATGAAATTATAGAACAAGAATTAAGACAATTCTTGACATTTTATTGCTATTTTACCTGTTATAACAATATCAAACTCTTATGAAGAGGAGAGTTTGCTGCAGCAGTTGAGAAATCGCTCTTTTTCGCTCATCTCCAGTGTGATACTTTTCAGCATATGCTGTGTGTTTGTTCTGGAAGTGACTTTCAACATTACATTTTTTGTTGTTTGCAAATTTCTCGCCACATATCAAGCAAACAGGTAAGCTTTTTTTGGATTTATCCATTGATAGTTTACCAAGGGCGAGGGTCTGCAATCATGATTAGCCACCTGCAGGGAAAGGCGCCTGACAGCGATGCAATAGGATGTGATGCACATTTTAGTTGACAAAATATTTAATCTCAGTATCTGTCACGGGGTGTGGTGGAGGACTCAAACGCAGACCAGACCAGAAGTAGAGTGAAGCAGGAATTTAATGAATACTTAAATCAGAACAGGACACTTACAAGAACACACAGGGAATCCACGGACGAGACAAGAGACGAAGGGGAAATCCAGGAGGACGAGGACGAGCAGAGCAGGGCAGGGCAGGGCAGGGCAGGGCAGGGCAGGGCAGGGCAGGGCAGGGCAGGGCAGGGCAGGGCAGGGCAGGGCAGGGCAGGGCAGGGCAGGGCAGGGCAGGGCAGGGCAGGGCAGGGCACAGGACAAGCTAAAACGGGGGGGTAGACATGACAATGATCTGGCAGAGAGTGACTGAGAGGCAGGGGTTTAAATAGTGGCTTGAACAGGTGAGGGGAGTTGTGCTGATGAGGGAGTGCTTGATTAGTGATCAGAGGCAGGTGAAGGGAGTTAGGCTGGTGCTGAGGGAGTGGCTGACAGGTAGAGTGAGGAGGGTGTGGAGCTACACAAAGACATACACAGAACACAGAAGGCAAAGCCTGATTGTGACAGTATCACCTCAAACTCCAAGATAAGAGATGTTCCCTTTGAAAGATTGTCCACTGGGCAAACAACTATGTAAAAATAACCGTTATTTATTTCCATGTTATTTGTTGTCAAAGCCTGAGGCCATGTCCACACTACTACGTTTCCATTTGAAAACGCATGTTCTGCTACGTTTACACTGAGAGTCCACACTACGCCGGAATTTTCGGAGGAGTTTGAAAACTCTGGGGTTACCTCTTCATGTGGACGCTCGTAAACGCATATGTTTAGAAACGTTGACGTAGTTCACTACTTGATTGGTTCTTAGCAGTCATGACGTGTCCTTCCCTGACTCGTCACACCCCTAACGTGACCCTTACCCGGAAATTCACAAACAATAACAGTCTTGATTATCGATCGACTACCAGGCTAATTCAACATAGACAACTGATTACAGGTGTTGCTGACCTTGTTGTCTTTACTAGCAGCTGTTGTTCAGTTAAAGTCTGCATTATTACGGAGGAAGCAGCTGTTATTGGAGCGATTAGTGAGCAGCGTGTCCAGCAGCGTTATCAGACCTACGGAGCGGACGTCTGAAGTCACGGTTAGCGGCTTTAGGGAGGACGGACACAAAACGGAGGACTTTCCTTTTCTTATTAATGCTTATTTTGTTCTGCACAACTATTGTGAAGTCCACAGATAAACTATAAAGGAACGAAACATGAATTGCTCTCCAGTACGACAGAGACTTCAGCCACCAGCAGAGCTACGAGAGAGAACAGAAACAACGACACCGAGGGAACGAGTGAGAGACGTGTGTTGACCACATTTATTGACCCATAATCTAGTAAACTTTTATGTGTAAGTGTTGATTTTAAAGTAAATTTGATGTGATAGATGGAGAGAGATGAAGACCCGCAGCGTTGTAACTAAGTCTGAAAAATAAAACTTCTAAAACTTTCCACGAAATGTGTCTGTTTGAGTTTATAGAGGAATATCATAAGTATCAAGCATGACCTTTCATTTTTAAAGACTACTTCATTACTCTGTCGTATTTTTTTAACTTAGCTACCAATCTACTTCCTGTTTACACCGGCACCATCACGCCCAGTGTACGTGAATAGTCACGTGATATTCCTTTTCAGGCGTTTAAGTCTGGACGGATATAATTACGGAGATCGTTTTTGTTTGTTAAAACTCCGTTTTAAAACGAAAACGTATTAGTGTGGATGTACCCTCAGGGAGCCGCAACAGAGGGGCTGAAGAGCCGCATGCGGCTCCGGAGCCACGGGTTGTCAACCCCTGGGCTAGGAGGAGACCTTGCAGCAGACCCATAACACAAGGGATACATATAACCATCTCTTATGGGAACACCTCTGTATCCCCATAGACAGGCTTATAGGGTACATCTGATGAGAAGAAGGATGTCTGGGATACCTTGCTTTAGGTCAAACATGTAGACCTATTTGAAATAGGTTTGATTGACAGAAAGCATTATAACTTAAATGTTAAAAAGGATCCCTATCCCAACTCGTCAAATAGCCACGCTTGGTCAGCCCCCCTCAGCGTCTGATACAGACGCACAGAGGTTTTTGCATCTGTATGAGACACACTGGGCTTTAAAGTAACTCCACTGTTAATCCATTCTCCTCATTATTATCCTCATCATTGCAACTGACTTATTATAAACAGTGAGAAAGTCCACATAGGAGGTGATGAGGGGAGGTTGGATGGGTGAAACAAACACAAATCTGTCACCCAGGAGATGGCTGTTTGACCTGTGTGAAACATAGTCATGTTATACGTATTTTAACCCAAGCCACAACCTTTTCCGAAACCTAACCAAGTACTTTTGGTGTGGAACCTAAAAACTAAATAAGCCTACGTTGGAAGGTTATTTTAAAAAGAGACTGTGTGCATGTTATGAGCGGAAACTCTTTGTTTCCTGTGAACACAGAATTTATTTTAAAAATACACTATTCTCATTGAATTCATAAGAGCAGATGATGACATATACTTGGATTCTTCAGTAAGATGGTTTGGAATTTCAAGGGTCTTCATATTGACCTGTGATCTGTATAATGACATTGGATCACAGGCATTTGCATTTACACCTGTTATCAATAAGCATTCTTATTATCTTGATTCCTGATAACTGATAACTCTCTATCAAGGTTACATTAACCTGTTGTCCCTCCCAACTCATTAAATACCGACGCTTGGTCAGTGGCCAGTCTTCATGTCCTATCAGAAAGCAAGTCCACGTTGAGGTAATTGGAAGCTAAAAACATTAGCTGAATGTCAGGAGCAGGGCCACACCTCAGCCACTCCCCCACTTCCGGCCACATTCCTATATAGACCCACCCACACTAAACCTCGGCTTGCTCACGCTTCCGCATGGGATTGTTCGCGCTTTCCGCACTCGCAACCGGAACGCCATGCAGAAACCTTACCTCGCCAACATGGGCCTGCCGTTCATCAGCCCATCCGACTGCCGCCCACGAGACGCCGCGAAACCGCCATCTAGAGGGTACAGGCAGCTCAACGCAGCCAAACCCGCAGATCTCCACCACGCGACCAGCTGCATCCACCCGCCAGAATCCGACAGTACGAAGATTCAGACCCACGGCCGTCCTCCAAGAACTCACATCTCGGTGGCAGAGGGAGACCCGCCACCTCCAGACGTACGGAAACGTAAATCCAGCCTCTCCTTCCTCGCTCGCTCCAGACACAGCGCTCGGGAACGAACCTCTGACAACCAAGAATCTCCGACGACTCCAGCCCAGCGTTCTCTCAGTCGTCTTTGCTCTCCAAAGGCCTCCAGCGCCGAACGCCTCGGCCGTCTTCCGCTAACCTCCCATCTCGTTCCTCGCTGCGTCGCCACCCTCCGCTCCAATCGCCTTCCCGTCCACCCGGCACACACCCTAGAATCCATGTTCCACTTGCTTCTTCGGTTTCCTGCGATGCTAAGAATTCACGTCTCATCCAGCCAGTCTAACCCTAGTCTCCACCACGCCTACTAAATCTACACTCGCCACAGCTCCAACGACCTGTGCATGGGCAGGCAGCCTTGCTTCCTTGGGAGGGCTTCTTGGGGGTCTGCAAGGCCCGGGAGCCGCAGTGGACCCTCAACCTAGCCTTTCCCCAAACCGCTTCATCCAGGCTAAATCTCCACCAACCATTCCCCAACGCTGAGACAAAACCGCCGCTGAGGCGGGGCCCTAGCTAGTTAATTTACCTTAGTTTTGTTACGTAGGTTTATTGAACTAGCAGACTTATTTAAGGTAATAAACATACTTATTTTAACACAAAACACCTCTTTTCCTAAGCCTAACCAACAACTATTGTTGTGTAAGTAAACCTGAAACTATGGAAATCTATTTCAACACTAATGTAAACCTATCATCTTATTTGTTAAAGAAAATGTCTGCATGTAACAAGCGGAAACTGTACATTTCCTGTGAACACAAAAGCTTATTTTGAAAAGACACTATGCATTTAAGAAGCAGATAAGACATGTCCAAAGCTGACACTAGAAGGGAATCCGTGCAGCAGCTGACTGCCTGCACCCATATCCTCTTGTTCTGTGTTGGATAACAAGTACCTATTGTATATTCACATGTTCTATGCCTTAAGGATAAAACGTATATATCTGTGTGTCTGTTGTTACACAGATAAAGCACCTCTTATACTTTACTACCATGGCCTACGCGGCCTGAAACAGGATGTTCCAGTACACAGGCCCCCACCCTTGATCACTCTTGTATATAACTCTGTGGGATTTTTACTTCTGTAGTGCACACATCTACAGAGTCCGAGTGACTGTGTAACTGTGCCTCTTCTCTGGGTGGAGAATAAATACTTTTAAAAGACAAGTTCTGTTTGACAATATTCTTCATTTCAGCTTAAAAAGACTCAACAGCGGGTAAAATAATTTTTCCACCACAAAGTATAAAGAGATTATAAATGGATCAGCTTCATTATCAATCTTATAAAAGTTGCTTTTCTACCTTGTTGAAGTGGGAAATGACTGAGGAGCTGAGCTTGACGAAGGACATCCTGGCTGTTCTTCATCTTCAGAGCTGTCATCAGTCTCCTTCCTCATTTCTTATCACTTCCTGTGTGACTGTTCCTTCCTCCATCATGTGTCACCTTCACCCACTGCAGCCCTAAAATTACAGTCCATGGCCAATTTTTCCTATCTCGACTTGCCTCGACACATCAATCCCTTTTTGACTCGTTCATTATCATAATCAATTATCACATTTTTCATCCCCTTTCACACCTCAGCTCTCCAACTCATCTCTCCATCTCTCTCTGGGCTGTCTGGGTGCATTAACATCTCTGAATGATGAGGAAGATAATTGTTTGTTATATGACTACTAACCTCTCCCCTGGGAACAAAGCACCACTGATATAGTGGCTATACAGTTAAATCACAACTTTCTCAGGAGCCACTTCTGTGTCTCCTCCACAATTTTTATCTGAGATGTTTAGTGTGTGTTGTAGTGTTGCTGGAGAAGATGCATCTCAAATATAAATTTAACATTTTGGGAAATACACTTATTCAGACCCAGGCTGGCTATTTCCTCCCGCTTGCAGTTTTTATGCTAACCTAGGCTTAGCTACATTTTTGTTTTAATTTGTTATATTTTCACTCTTATTACCAAAACGCATTGGAAAAGGAAGTGCAGGGATTGGATTAAGTGCAGCACACCTTGAGATGCTCACCACCTACTACATATTGCGACCACCCAAAATCAAGGACTTATGTACAAACATCTTTGAAGAGACCTGGCACCACCACAACAATCCACACCAAACTATTGCACTTGACGGGCGGGCTGTTCCATTCAACAGAATGAAAGACTTTGGTAAGAAGAGGGGAGGCAGACTTTATGTTCACATCAATGATGCTTAGTGGTTAAAACATAGTCACAGTTCACACTCTGGTCATAGATTGTTTAACCATTTAGTGCAACAAATGGAAATACAGTTAAACTTGGCATTGATGGCTCCGCTCTTTAAATGCTCCCCGGATTAGCCAGCAGCTACCAAGCCAAAACGGGGAGCACCGAGCATCAACCCCCAAAACAACGGAACCCAACGCCAAGTCTGGTATAACGCCAATGCTAAGCATCAGCCGGACTATGGAATATCAATGTGTAAGCTTGCTGCAGACCTCAGTAGAAGTTATTTTAAGATTAAGGGTGCAAGCATGCATCCCGAACGAGGCCATCCTACAGTTATGTGAAATATCTATGTGTAGCAGCAAGCATGCTGCAGACCTCAGCCAACATTATGTTCAGAATAAAAGGTGCAAGCATGCATCCCAAAAGAGCTCATACTACCGAAATCGGGCAGTGAAACCCAGCCAACCACTTTCAATTGCAGCATTTTTATTTACTTATTATTTTAATTTATTATGGTGCATTGGGGAACTAATGATAGTCTCCAAGGTAGCGCTCATAGCTTTTTGAGCTGCAATTATCTGTGACTCCCGGGCGAACGTAACATTCGTAGGCTGCTGAGGACCAGCGACCTATAGCTTTGTGGCACAGTGGCAGGCCGTGTATTTCATACCTGGGCCTTCAGTGCTGTCCTACTACAGTTGAACCACTTCCTAATAACCTCATTATGACACCACAGCTACGGGTTATTATTTGTTTCGTGTAAAAATCGCATATTCACATAACACTGCAACATTTGACAAGTGAAATAAAATGTTACATGAAGCTCAACACCTATGAGGGCTACAAATGCACTAACTGCAGAGTGCAGATACATGAATACGCACAAAACTATAAAGGATGCAGGTCCATCACTATGACACAGCATGACGGGATGTTGCGTCATTAACGGACAATTCATATAGTCAAAATCAATCCAGCAAAACTGCGGCGCTAAAACACACATTCCACCACACACACACACACAAGGGCACGGGGCATTTAAATATTATTCACATCAGAGGGAACAATATTAACCATATCATAAAAACGACACGATAGAAAAATGAACACAGTAGTAACGCTACTGCAGATGTAAAAAAACAAAAGCAGTTAACTTACCAAAGCTGCTGTTCACTATTTAAAGACAAAGTCCATCCTACCTTTCTTTGATTACAAAGAGTTTAATCCCTCGGTTGTACAGTACATCGGTGCGGTTCAGTTCCAGCAAGAGGTCCTTCTCGATTCATGGACGTCAGTGAAGACAGTTGAGCCTCCCCAGTTGTATTTCTTGAATACGTTTTAATGCGTTTGAGGGCTGAAAATGTCCGCTCGACAGAGGCAGTAGATGTCCCTGACAAACATGCCAAAACGCTAAAAATGTTCTCACGTAAAAACTTCTTACATATCTTTAAACTTCAACTCTTACTACTACAAAGTTCTGCTTGCTAGTTTAACAACAGTCACGTTAGCCCACTGACCAATCAAGCCGCATGTTAAGCCGCATGCTGACGTACTTGTACACTGTAAAAAAAAATCTGTGTAATATACGGTAAAATACTGGCAGCTGTGGTTGCCAGAACTTCACCGTAAAAAATAAAGTGAGAATGTATAATACATCACGGTATGTTTTTTTTGCAACCGTAGATTTCACAGTTGAGAACTGCTTTTTGATTTACGTAAATTACTATAAAAAACAGATTTCATAAACCTGTTTACGGTAATTTGCTTTAGAAATAACAGCCATGTTATAAACGTGTTTACGGTAAATAACTTTATAAACAGCAACTATACTGTGAAGCTAATTACAGTTTTTCTCAGTAAAAAACACAGTACAACTGTACGATCTATTACTGGACTTTATTGAAAAGTACAACTTAACGGTAAATTACCAGCAGCTGTGGTTGCCAGAACTTTACCGTAAAAAATATAGTGACAATGTGTAAGACATCACGGTACAAAAATACGGTACAACGTAGAACGTAATACAATTGGTTGGCATAGATTTCAGTCAACTTCTGATTATTGTAAATTACAAAGGAAATATCAAATAAAGCATATTGTAAATCAAGGTACAGACCATCATCGATAAACCTTAAGAAACTAACATTCTCTGTGAAAAACAGGTTGAACTGATATAATATCTTGTACAATATACTCACAAAGCAGTGTTGAGATCTTGAAGAAACAGCATGTGTCCATATATATGAAGGATAACCATGAATAAACATGAAAAGATTAGCCACTTGCCCTGAGTTGATCAACAGTAATGAGTCACTGAGTCCGGACTTGACTGAAGAGGGCACTCAACATGGTAGAGTCTCACATGGACATGAAGTTCAGGAAGCTGGAACTTGAAGCGTGTATTTTCACGAGTTCTGCTTGAGGACTCGTATGTTGACCATCAGGCATTCACTGCGGACTCGAATGATCCTCTCTGCACCCAAAAACAGAAACAAAGGCAACGCTAGATTGATGCAGTGCTTCAGCATGATGCCTACACAGAGAAACATTTACTGCCTTCTGCTGATAAACTGAGCTCCAATGACCTAGAAGAAACCAGCACTTCGGAAAATAATTTTGTAAGTCACCTTTATACTTAATAAAAAAATAATAACTATCAGGTCGAATGGAAAAAAATTACACATTTTAGCACCAAGGCATCATCAGCATGCGTTTCATTTCTGTCGACAGGCAGCCTAAATACACAGATGCCTCCAAGCAATACACTGTGTGCACAATTATTAGGCAAGTTGTATTTTTGAGGATTCATTTTATTATTGAACAACTACAGTGCTCTCGGTCAATCCAAAATGTTAATAAACCTCAAACCTGAATATTTAAGAAAGTAAAAGTGAGATTTGGGCTTTCTTGCACAAGTGTGCACAAGTGTGCATTAGTGTGCACAATTATTATGCAACTAAATGAAAAATGTTCCCATCTCACTTGTTTGTTTTCATCTGTTAAAGTGAGAATAATAAACAAACTGTCACGGGAGTTCAGGATGAGGACCCAATAGCAGAACCACAGGAGACAGAGTCTGGTGAAACAGATTTTATTTCGCCCAGTTTAAAGGCGGGGATGTGTGGAGCCCGTGGTCCGACACAGGTGGGCAGGCAGATCACGATGTGAGTCCCGTGGCTCGACACCGGAGAGCAGGCAGATCACGATGTGAGTCCCGTGGCTCGACACCGGAGAGTAGGCTGGTCGGCGGTGTGATGTCCTGTGGCTCGACACCGCAGACTGGTGGCTCAGCAGGAATTCTACACACGTAGCGGAGAGGAAATACGTTAGTCCAGGGAAAGTCAAGTGACAACTTAACGGTGGGAAGACTACCGAGGCAGAAGACGATACGGACTGACACCCCACGCCTGCAGGACCAGGGTTGATAAAATGCCAGGCGGTGATCAGTGGGATCAGGATCAGGTGGTTACGAGCCAGATAGACTGCAGCTGTCCACCAATCAGGGGTGTGGCCAAGGGAATCGTCTGGAGGCAGGACCAAGAAAACAAACACAGAGCACATGGCAAACAACAACAAACAGGGGAATGACAGACACATGAGGAGAGGAGATTGGGGGGAAACAGAGGTTAACACACAATGGGTCAGACAAGGATCCTGACACAAACAACTCAAAATGTACAAATAAACGTTATTGATATTATTTTTTTTAAATCAGTGACCAATATAGCCCACCCTTCTTTTCAATAACAGTAATAAGCCTTCCATTCATGGATTCTGTCACTTTCTTGATCTGTTGACGATCAACCACAGCCTCCCAGACACTGTTCAGAGAGGTGGACTGTTTTCCTTCACCGTAAATCTCCCGTTTAAGAAGGGCCCACAAGTTCTCAATAGGGTTTAGGTCAGGTGAGGAAGGGGGCCATGTCATTATTCTTTCACCTTTAAGGCCTTTACTGGCTAGCCACGCAGTGGAGTACTTGGATGCATGCAATGGAGCATTGTCCTGCATAAAAATCATGGTCTTCTTGGAAGATGCAGACCTTTTCTTGTACCACTGCTTGAAGAAAGTGTCTTCTAAAAACTGGCAGTAGGTTTGGGAGTTGATTTTGAGTCCATCTTCAACCTGAAAAGGTCCAACTAGCTCATCTTTAATCATACCAGCCCATACCAGTACCCCACCTCCACCTTGCTGGCGTCTGAGTCGAAGTGGAGCTCTGTGCCCGTTACTGATCCAGCCACGGGCCCATCCATCTGCACCGTCAAGAGTCACTCTCATCTCATCAGTCCATAAAACCTTTGAGGTCCAGATTGAGAAAATCTCCTCGGGCAAAGGTCCGGAACATTACAATAATATCTAACTCGCGCCACTTAGTGCCATATATATATATATATATATATTCAAGAAGTCTAGTAGTAGTAACGTATCTGTGTAGTCAACAACTGTCAAATCAAATAAAGAAAGTACACATCAATTATATTTTAACAATTATTATTCTCAGTTTTCAAATAGATTATAAATAATACATAGAAATTGTAGCGTGTGCGGCTCCTGCCCCGTTTCTAGGCGGGGAAGTCTTTCGCACCTAACCCGGTGGTCACTCCGTCGGCTGTCCCGCCTGCGAGGTTATGTTTTCCTCTTTGAGGTGTCGGGACAATACCTTGGGCCTTTTATCTCACCCCGTAGCTAAATAGTTAGGATTTCGGAATTAATTGTCTTTTTGAAAGTCTTTTACGGCTAATGCCCTAGGCGCTCTCAATTGGATGTAACCCTAACACCCGGTATGTAATAGTTATGTACATCGTCTATACTTTATTATTGCCTATTGTGAACATTCTCACCATTTATGACTAACACTGCAATGTCTTCACCCAATGAACTTACCTTAAGTACCAAATGGTAGCTTCTGTCGTCACGTCTGGATCGCACGGTTAGTGGACAGGGAAGAGGGTTAAATTGTTTTAAAGGACCCGAATACTTGTTTGGTTTCAGTCACTTACTAAATGTAAGGCTGTGTTTTTATTTCAGGTTTTCACACAAGATTCACATACAACAATTTCAATTCAATGAAACAGTTACAGTGGCTACCAGAACTATTCTATCATTCCTCTTTATCAGTCTTCACTGAGTTTGTAATGAGGCACTCTCCAGTCACTAGCTGGCTTTTCTCCCCCTCTTCTCTCTCTTTCTGCTCTGCTCTGCTGTTTTTATTCTACTCTCAGGCTGGAACCTCCTTCAGGCTCACGAGTCACTCATACATGAGTCCTCCTTCTTCTTGGGCTGGGTCAGAATGTAACTGGTTTGATCCTGTTAAAACCAGAAGCACTGTATAAGGCTCGAGTGACTAGGTTACACATAGTGTCTAACTCTAAACTGTTTATATGTTAAATCACAGCTATCAAAAAATAAAACAAGTTATAATATGATGGTTATAAAAAGTGTAAACAAGCTATAGGTTGTGCTGGTTGTACTTTGAAATAAAAATGGTTATAGTTTATACTAGCTATACTTTTATGCTTTCATACTTTTCTACGATCTTTCTACATCCTCATGAAAGTATCAAAGTATCAGAGATTACATTCACATTGTCAATATACATTTCTATCCATCGCATCAGACCGTCTGTGGCCCATCAGGTCCATGGTTTGAATCAGGAACATGGTCTCCAGATGTTCACCGTCTCCACTTAGTACAAACATTTCACACCATTTTAGCCCACAGCTGTGATCCCACATCCGGAGTCTCAGGGAACGTTTTCCCCATCTCGGAGGTGGCAAAGGTCGCAGGAACCGTTCGGACAGGTTTTCTCGGCTCAAGGTGGAACACCTTTTCATCTCTTTGTATTTTGCCATACTCCATTCTCTCTGCACACAGGATATGGCGTCCTTCCCAGGTTGCATGTATCTCACTTCAGGCCAGAAGAGAGGTTGCGACAAGTAGGACCAATTCATACGACCTTGGCACAAAGAGAAGAACTGACGCTTCGGCTCTCTGGGTGGCATCCCGTGGGTTGCTGACATGAGGCTGGGCAACTGTCCTGCGGAAGCTGGTCCCATGTCCCCGACCTGCGGATGCTGTCCTGGTGTGATGGGTGTCGTCTCGGCTGGAGTTGGTCCCTCTGGGGCCTGCTCCATGGGTTCAGCTTCTGGTTCAGGTCCTGGTTCAGGTCCTGGTGCGGGTTCAGGGGGGTTTGCTGCCTCCTCAGAAGAGGAGTTATTTTGGGGACTTAAATCAGACTCTCTTGCTTCTAGGTCTAAGTTAGTCACTTATTGAACAACTTCTGCTTCATTCTGGAATTCAAAGTCAGATGTACTTAAACTGAGCTCATCTCGTAGTTCATCCCAATCTACAGGGAATTGTATTGGGCTTTTAAAAGGCTCTGGTGTCAATTCATTACCTCTCGTCATGGTTTTATTGCGGGCCTTCTTTGGTCTAGTGCTGATAAGGTGCACGCCGCCTGTGATAATAGGTTTAGAATGTTTCGTGCCTTTTTTCTTTTTCCTGGCTTTTTGTCCTCCTCTGGAGACTGTGCCAGGTCCGTCCTTGGTCATTAGATCCTGAAGATGAGTCAATTCCTTCTGTAAAAGGTGAAAATTGTTTTCTTCTTTAATTCCCTCCATCTTGGCGACTTGGCTCAGGGGGTCTGTTTATTTTGTCCTGTTGCTCCTTGAATATATAAAGAATGATTTGTGGTCTTTTGTGGCCATGGCTTAATCTCTTCTTGCCCTGGATACCAATCTAATCTCTGGCACTCCCAGGCTGTTAACTGATTTTTGTTGATACAAGAGCAGTTACTGAAAGTTGTTCTGTGCTGTCTCTGAGTTAAGGCTAATCCTGTCACTGTCTGTCCTTTTACATGGATATCAGAGCAGGTTAGAGTTTTTTCCGTTTGGTCAGAGTTTGTGCACTTTAGCATTAGGTCTAATTTTCCTTTTTCATAGTTGAAGGTGTGAGTCACGCATGATCTTTTATCTTCTCTAGAGTTACTGCCACCCCATATTTGTAGCAAGGTCACCCATTGCCAATTAGAAGAGGTCAACTGAGGGAACGCGTGGAACCCGTTACGCGTGGAATGCGTTATGTACGGAATCTGTTACGCACGGAACCCGTTACGGACGGAACCCGTGGAATCAGTTACGCGTGGAATCGGTTACGCGTGGAACCCGTTACGCGTGGAATCTGTTACGCACGGAACCCGTTACGCACGGAACCTGTTACGCACGGAACCCGTTACGCACGGAACCCGTTACGCATGGAACCCGTTACGCACGGAACCCATTACGCACAGAACCCGTTACATACAGAACCCGTTACGCGTGGAACCCGTGGAACCCGTGGAACCCGTGGAATCGGTTACGCGCGGAACCCGTTACGCGTGGAACCCGTTACGCGTGGAACCCGTTACGCGCGGAACCCGTTACGCGTGGAACCCGTTACGCGCGGAACCCTTTACGCGCGGAACCCGCTACGCGTGGAACCCGTTACGCACGGAACCCGTTACGCACGGAACCCGTTACGCACGGAACCCGTTACGCACGGAACCCGTTGCGCACGGAACCCGTTACGCAGGGAACCCGTTACGCGCGGAACCCGTTACGCGTGGAACCCGTTACGCACGGAACCCGTTACGCACGGAACCCGTTACGCTTGGAACGCGTTACGCGTGGAACCCGTTACGCATGTAACCCGTAGAATCGGTTAACGCGTGGAATCGGTTACGCGTGGAACCCGTTACGCGTGGAATCGGTTACGCGTGGAACCCGTTACGCGTGGAACCCGTTACGCGTGGAACCCGTTACGCACGGAACCCGTTACGCTTGGAATGCTTTACGCGTGGAACCCGTTACGCGTGGAACCCGTTACGCGTGGAACCCATTACGCGTGGAACCCGTTACGCGTGGAACCTGTCACTCGTGGAACGCGTTACGTACAGAATCTGTTACGCACGGAACCCGTTACGCACGGAACCCGTTACGCACGGAACCCGTTACGCACGGAACCCGTTACGCACGGAACCCGTTACGCACGGAACCCGTTACGCACGGAACCCGTTACGCACGGAACCCGTTACGCACAGAACCCGTTACGCACGGAACCCGTTACGCACGGAACCCGTTACATACAGAACCCGTTACATACAGAACCCGTGGAATCGGTTACGCGTGGGACCCGTTACGCATGGAACCCGTGGAATCGGTTACGTGGAACCCGTTACGCGTGGAACCCGTTACGCGTGGAACCCGTTACGCGTGGAATCCGTTACGCACGGAACCCGTTACGCACGGAACCCGTTACGCACGGAACTCGTTATGCTTGGAACGCGTTACGTGTGGAACCCGTTACGCATGGAACCCGTGGAATCGGTTTACGCGTGGAATCGGTTACGCGTGGAACCCGTTACGCGTGGAATCCGTTACGTGTGGAACCCGTTACGCGTGGAACCCGTTACGCGTGGAACCCGTTACACACGGAACCCGTTACGCACGGAACCCGTTACGCACGGAACCCGTTACGCTTGGAACGCGTTACGCGTGGAACGCGTGGAACCCGTGGAATCGGTTTACGCGTAGAATCGGTTACGCGTGGAACCCGTTACGCGTGGAATCGGTTACGCGTGGAACCCGTTACGCGTGGAACCCGTTACGTGTGGAATCCGTTACGCGTGGAACCCGTTACGCGTGGAACCCGTTACGCGTGGAACCCGTTACGCGTGGAACCCAATTAACCTGTTACGTGTGGAACCCGTTACGCACGGAAGCCGTTACGCTTGGAACGCTTTACGCGTGGAACCCGTTACGCGTGGAACCTGTTACGCATGGAACCCGTTACGCGTGGAAGCTGTCACTCGTGGAACGCGTTACGTACAGAACCCGTTACGCACGGAACCCGTTACACACGGAACCCGTTACGCGCAGAACCCGTTACGCGCGGAATCCGTTACGCGCGGAACCCGTTACGCGTGGAACCCGTTACGCAGGGAACCCGTTACGCACGGAACCCGTTACGCGTGGAACCCGTTACGCACGGAACCCGTTACGCACGGAACCCGTTACGCGTGGAACCCGTTACGCGTGGAACCCGTTACGCGTGGAAGCTGTCACTCGTGGAACGCGTTACGTACAGAACCCGTTACGCACGGAACCCGTTACACACGGAACCCGTTACGCGCAGAACCCGTTACGCGCGGAATCCGTTACGCGCGGAACCCGTTACGCGTGGAACCCGTTACGCAGGGAACCCGTTACGCACGGAACCCGTTACGCGTGGAACCCGTTACGCACGGAACCCGTTACGCACGGAACCCGTTACGCGTGGAACCCGTTACGCGTGGAACCCGTTACGCGTGGAACCTGTCACTCGTGGAACGCGTTACGTACAGAATCTGTTACGCACGGAACCCGTTACGCACGGAACCCGTTACGCACGGAACCCGTTACGCACGGAACCCGTTACGCACGGAACCCGTTACGCACGGAACCCGTTACGCACGGAACCCGTTACGCACGGAACCCGTTACGCACGGAACCCGTTACGCACGGAACCCGTTACGCACGGAACCCGTTACGTACAGAACCCGTTACGCGTGGAACCCGTGGAATCGGTTACGCGTGGGACCCGTTATGCATGGAACCCGTGGAATCGGTTACGTGGAACCCGTTACGCGTGGAACCCGTTACGCGTGGAACCCGTTACGCGTGGAATCCGTTACGCGTGGAACCCGTTACGCACGGAACCCGTTACGCACGGAACTCGTTATGCTTGGAACGCGTTACGTGTGGAACCCGTTACGCATGGAACCCGTGGAATCGGTTTACGCGTGGAATCGGTCACGCGTGGAACCCGTTACGCGTGGAATCGGTTACGCGTGGAACCCGTTACGCGTGGAACCCGTTACGCGTGGAACCCGCTACCCGTGGAACCCGTTACGCACGGAACCCGTTACGCATGGAACCCGTTACGCTTGGAACGCGTTACGCGTGGAACCCGTTACGCATGGAACCCGTGAAATCGGTTTACGCGTGGAACCCGTTACGCGTGGAACCCGTTACGCATGGAACCCGTTACGCGTGGAAGCTGTCACTTGTGGAACGTGTTACGTACAGAACCCGTTACGCACAGAACCCGTTACGCACGGAACCCGTTACGCACGGAACCCGTTACGCACGGAACCCGTTAAGCACGGAACCCGTTACGCACGGAACCCGTTACGCACGGAACCCGTTACGCACGGAACCCGTTACGCACGGTACCTGTTACGCACGGAACCCGTTACGCATGGAACCCGTTACGCACAGAACCCGTGGAATTGGTTACGTGTGGAACCCGTTACGCATGGAACCCGTTACGCATGGAGCCCGTGGAATCGGTTACGCGTGGAACCCGTTACGCGTGGAATCCATTACGCGTGGAACCCGTTACGTGTGGAATCCGTTACGCACGGAACCCGTTACGCACGGAACCCGTTACGCACGGAATCGGTTACGCGTGGAACCCATTACGCGTGGAACCCTTTACGCGTGGAACCCATTATGCGTGGAACCCGTTACGCGTGGAACCTGTTACGCGTGGAACGCGTTACGTACAGAATCTGTTACGCACGCAACCCGTTACACACGGAACCCATTACGCACGGAACCCGTTACGCACGGATCCCGTGGAATCCGTTATGCGTGGAACCCATTACGTGTGGATTTTCTAAGATTACATGTACTTGAACTTGAAGCTTGAAACATGAACTTCTTTATTAAAATATTTGAAAAATAGCAAAATGTCATGAGACATACAAAACATGTGCAATAGAGCATAGCACAACATAATAAAGTGAAATAGTGCAACAACTAGTGTCCCCAGACACATTCCAGACTTCCAGGCATCTTTTCAAAAGGTACTGTGCAAAAACAACAACAGTGCAGTAATCTATAGCCACATAGGAAGTGCTATCTTAAAATGTAATTGACTTTTTATTAATATGATTTATCCTCATTTAAGTTTCATTCTCTTTGATGATTTCTTTCCTTATATTGAGCTAAGAGTGTTTTGATCTCAGATATCGATATAGTCTTTACATGTAATCTCATATATTTAGTGTAAATTTAATGATGATAGCCTTAATGTGTTTTTCTATCATTTATCAATATGTAGTCATATGTGCTTCTATGTTGTACTGAATGGAAAAGACAAGTTAATTAATTCATTTTGGGTTCAACTTACTCTGATAATTGTCAGAGTCGGCATAGTAAACAGGTTGTAAGTGCAGAAACTGCAAGTATAGTAATTGTTAGAGGGACGTCCTGTTCAATAAAAGCCAGACAGAAACCTTAATAGGGAAGAAGGTGTTCATTTAAAAGAACAAGTCTGTCAGAAAAGATAAGACTAAACTGCTTTAACCAATGAATTGAGAATGATTAGTGTTCTACTGTATATGGACCAGGAGGTTATAGATAAATGAATATTAAACTGCATGTAGTCAACTACTGTTGCTAACACACTTCCATCGGCCCAGAGTTATTTATTTATTAATTTCTTGCATACAGTCATTATATTGCCTTCACTCTTATTTTGAAATATTCTTCTTTCCGGGTTACCTGTTGTGCTCTGCGTCTTGTTTTAACGGAAAAAACAAAAAGGGATTTGCAAAAACGAAATACGGCTCGTTATTTGACTTTGGTTCTGTGTTTTTTCCGTTTACGACCGCCCATTTCCGTTTTCTGGTTTGAAACGAAAAACGAGAATCCCATGGTATTTCCGTATTATCGAATGAACGGTAAAACAGATGACTAAAGCGTACACGGACCATGAACAAATACGAGTCCGTCCATTCCTTGTTAAAGCTCTGTTTTCGAGGTCCACTTTTCTCTTTTTAGAGCACGCCATGTTAACTTGCTTCTCCGACTTACTCACTCCTCTCACTGCTTCTCTCTCACTGCTCTCGCTCCGTCTCCCGCCTGTCTGCGTAATCTCACTCGACTCACGATGCATTTTGGAATAAACATTCGATTGGCTGAGTAGCGTCACGTGAGATTATTTACAATGTATGTAATTGGTCGGTGTGTTTCCTGAACTGCTGAATGAGTGCCGTAAAGGCCAGAAAAGCTGCGCAGGTTAAAACAGAAGCGCTCCGCCAAAATGTATAATTCTCAATTATCCATCAATTATACGTCCGAGTCCGGATAGGACAGCGTCTGGGTCCGGATCCGGACCGCGGTCCGCCTATTGGCGACCCCTGCTCTACATGTTACATGTAAATGTATTGTGAGTACATTGAACACTACTTTAAACGTGGCTTTACAACAGATGAAATACTTCCCGTGGGATTGTGCACCCTTGAAAGGATTTTAAGCTTTAAACAAAGTTATTGTAATAACTTGTGTTTGATATTTGTCTTTGCTATTTTCTTTAAAAGTTTGATAGTAATGTGGGTTTATTAACCCTAATTTAAAAGGATTTAAGTTATAATAACAGAAATGTGCTTTAATATATTTTTACATTTACACAGTCTTACATTTACAACCGGCCCTTTGAGGGCGACCATGATGCTGATGTGGCCCAGAGTGAACATGAGTTTGACACCCCTGCTCTACACACTATATTCACACTAGTTCTCAATATGCAGATGTCATATATGTGAGTTTCAAACATTTAGATATATTTAAAGAAATAGATAAAATCAATGGTGCTATTATGATAAACCAAACTCCAACAAGGGGATGGGCAGAAAGAATTAAACAATGTTACAGTTTGGACAAGCACCTTGAAACTAGTTAAATAGAAGCCTGACGCAAAACCGCAATATTGGTGGTACAAATAGCCTTCTAAATTTGGGTAAGAAGACATTTCTGATGTATGCGTTGAACATATGGTATGTAAGGACGTTTCATCTGCTGACTTTTTGAACTGCACCGGTTTCTTGCCGTGAGGGACCCAGGTGAGTTCGTTGGATGTTGAAGCTACTGTAGCGTGAGCGCGTCCTGCCCAACGGAAAGAAGGGCAGGATCGCACCTAACACGGTGGTAACTCCGTCAGTAGTACGACCTTAGGGGATTAGTGTCCCTCTTATGAGTGTACCTTCAGCCTTTTATCTCACCCCGTCGCTGAATCGTTAGGATTTCGGAATTATTGTCTTTCTGAGAGTCTTGTACGGCTACGTCCTAGGCGCTCTCTGTAGGATGTAACCCTAACACCCCGTACGAGTAGTTACGTAGAACGTCTGTACCTTACTACTGCCTATTTCAGTTTTCTCACCATTTTTGACTAACACTGCCAAGTCTTCACCCAGGGAACTTACCTTAAGCTCCTCTGGTAGAGTCTGTTGTCACATATGTATCGTTTGAGTCCCAGTCACTTACAAATGGTAAGGCTGTGTTTTTATTAAAGTTTTCTCAAAACCGTTACATGAAACAATTTCAACTCAAGGAAAGTCTATGTGGTGCAAAATATATCAGTCACTGTAGGCTGTCTTCTGATAGCAGAAACCAGTGACGGGCCGTGCATTTTATACCTGGGCCTTCAGTGCTGTCTTGCAGCTGAAACACCAACTAATAACCTCATGATGGCGCCACAGCTACGGTTATTTGTTTCTAGGGGTGTAACATCACGTATTCGTATTAAACCGTTCGGTACGAGGCTTACAAACTGAACAATACGTTTGAATAATACTAGTGCATTTGGAAAATGCAGAAGCTTAAATTGTGGTAAATATAATGTTTTCGGTGGAGACAACGGTCTGTCTGTCTGTTTAGTTTCCGGGTCAGCGTCTGACCCCGGAAGCAAAACAAAACACAGCTGAGGCACGTGTGTTTTGCGAGGCTATGCTAAACTAGCTTAGTAAGGAAAACAACACGCACAAACTCACGCTACATTTTCCCTGCAGCGTTTAGGCAGCTGTTCCCTACTGATTCAAACAGGGCTAAGCAATCGCCACCACAATCCCCATTTCTCCAGACCATAATTGCTTGCTTTGTAAAAGAAAACAGCCCAAACAGATTCAATTATCCGGACCCTAAACCCACGCAGGACGGGATGCTTCGTAATTAACGGACAATGCATATGGTCAAAATCTATGTAATTAACACAATGACAAGAGCGAACTCACAAGAACCAGTCACATTTATTTACAACAAAGCAACAAAACAATCCAGCAAAACTCACACTAAAGAGCAAGGGCCATTCAAATAGTATTTACATCAGGGAACAATATCCATAAACGACACGATAGGCAAAATTAACACACTGCAGATGTAAAGAAAACAAAAGGAGTTTCACTTACCAAATGCTGTTCTATTTAAATACAAAGTCCATCCTCCTCTCTTTGTTTACAAAGAGTTCAATAACGCGTACATCCGTGCGTTTCAGTTCCAGCAAGAGGTCCTTTTCGATTGCCATGGATGCCGTACTTTGGTGTCGTGTAGCGACCTTGCTCAGGCAGCTCAGGTTACCAAATCCAGCGTGGCTCCAAACACCAAGACGTTCAGTCGCAAATAACAGGCATTCCCAGCAATACAATTTGCAGCTCTTCTCCGACCCTGTCAGCCAGGAATACCATTCATAGTTTGCGGACTGAAAGTGGCGCACAAATCCTTTTCCTGGCTGGGTCAGGGCTGCTAGCTGTGGGGTTGGCCGGCCATTTCTTACTATGTCCAGTTTGTCCGGAAATGTCCTTCTTGAGAAAGGCGTTCCCAGTAACTCCGCCACTAAATCAGTTTCTCCTCCTCCTTCAGCCATTTGATGTTAAAAAAACAAAGCTAGGTAAAAAAAACTAAAAATGCCATAATTTCCTCCATATCTTTCCACTTGAACTCTGACTGCTACAACCTAAGTTCTGCTAGCAAGCATAAGTTTCACTTTAGTCACGTGCTTGCCCACTGACCAATCACAGCACACTCTGCACCTCGCGGCAGAGCTGCACCTGGACACTGAGCTGCACGTAATGCTGACGTAGTTGTAGGCCAGCTAGCAGGCTCTGACACGTCAAAGAATACGCCCAACATGTCAAACTAAAGATCTGATTGGTTGAACACTATGACAATCAACAATATCGTCCCCATTCACTTAAACTGCAAAGGGATTCACTTGTGAGTCTGCAGGCCTCGGGCCTCTCTTCTTACCTAGAGACATAGAGGTGAAATCTGATTGGATAAAAGCTCTACTTAAAACAAGCTTCACTGGAAGCAGAGCAACTGAGGAAGACAGTAGCTGTGCAATGAGAAAATAAGATAATGGGAAAAATATTTTTATAAATTATAATACATGTATTATTAAATTATAAAATAGCTATAACTTTGTGATTCTGTTTAGGCCAGCAGAGAAGGCTTTGCAGGCCCTGACGGCCCACCACTGGCAGAAACGTCTCACGGGGTCTTCTATAAAAGAAGGGCATTCCAGTCTCTAAACTGGGAAAAAGCAGCTCTCCTTCTGAGGGTCTTCCAGTCACCCCTAAGGGTGAAGACTCTAGTCACCCTAAGGGTGAAGCCTCTCTTCTCTCAGTTTTGCAGCTGCTTTTTATACTGGTCTGAGGCTTGTACCTCCCTCAGGTTCATGCGTCACTCACACAGGAGTCATCCTGTTTCTGGATCAACAACAGGATGTTTAACCGGTTTGATCCTGTTTGAACAGGATGAATTATATAAGGCTTGAGTGACTTTCTTACATAAAAAGTCTAAAAAGTAATAAAAAGTGTAAACATGTTATATGTTGTGATGGTTATAAAAACTGTAAACAAGTTATATGTGGTAATGGTTATACTTTTATGCTTTCATATTTTTCTACAATCTCTTAGCACTACCCAAACTTTGGTTCGGTTGTAACCTGCACAGGTAACCTGAGTAGCCTTATCACGGGAACGAGTGAAGAAGTTTCTCCTCTTGCTGAGGAATCGGTCATCGGCTTACTACTACAAGGAGACTGGAATAAAAAGGTAATGTGATCGTTTGCAACACCGTTCATACTGAAAAGAAAACTAACAGCAGCAGAGAGAACAGTTTTAGAATTTGACAGCAACATTGTGATTGGCTTAGGGAGATCATGGCTGAAGCTGGTTGGTTAAAAGTGAATGCTCATAATCAGCTGATAGGATAGAAGCTAAAGAGAGAGGGAGACAGAGAGATCATCTAAAGCAAGACAGTTGAGCAGGTGAGCAGCTTAAAATGTCTCGTACTCATCATTGACAATGAACTTGTTTCGATCAACACATCCATGACATCCATTAATGATTCCAGCAAAAACTTCATGTCATCCGTAAACTCGGAGCACTGCCTGTGGTAGTCTTTTGTCAGACTACCATTTCCAACTTCAAGAATAAACTTGTGAACACTTGTGAAAGTAACAATACAAAAAACTCAATATATCCCAAAATACTTGACAATAAAGCAAGTTATATAATGGACCATTTAATAATGAAGTTCCATAAAATAACATTTGCATGTTACATAAGGTACATGTCTGACACTCAGCAGTATTATAAATCTGTTATTCTTGACATTGTACATTCATTCTGAACAGTTAATAGAATGTTTTCTCTTGCAAAGTTGTAAACCAGGCTTTAGAATGACTTTATTAAATATGCTGAATACGAAGTAATCAAGTGCAAACACGCAGCAGTTTGGCAAACCCACTTTTCAAAAATGAAATCACAGCAGTTTTACAAAACAAAGTATACACACAATACTGTTTGAATCATAAGTTCAAGTCATTCTGTTTCAGCTTTGCTTCTGCATGTAGTAGCCAATGTAAATGTGTGAAGTCAAATGAGAGAAACACATTTTAAAATAATCCATTTGCCTTCCGTTAGGTTACAACAAATATGACGTTTTACCACTTATCACATTTTAAAATCAAATTTCACAGCATAAGTTATATCAAATTAGTATTAGACGGATATCACTTTTATTGAAAGTCAGATAGCCAGTCAGTTTCACCTCTGTTCTTATGGAGAATTCAAAACCTGCAGTGACATTACATTTGTACAAGTGTATAATCACCTGAAACTAAGAATCATTGTGTTTTCCGTAGCTTAGAATGAGCTCTTCATATCTTCAGAGGTCCGCCATGTTGCACCACCATGTTTCAGAACAGACAAACTAGAGATAGCCTTTTGTGTTGTCATGTTACCTGAGGATCACCATAGTTCTCCAACACATGGTGGTGGTGCCGTTCACCTCCCTCAGAAGACATCCATATCATAAAAACACAGCTTAAGGAGCAACGGAAGTCAGCTGGCGGTACGGCGGTTTTGCACTTGGCGGGTCACAATACCGCAGTCTTGGAAAAGGAGGAGTGAGCGTCGGGGGATTCAGTTGGCTGTAATCTTCAGCCACACTGCAAGATGCCACCAGATCCTACACACTGGTCCCTTAAACAGTTCAACATTATGGTTTAATCCATACACAAACCGAAATGTAATAACAACTGGTTGTTTTAAGGAGAAAGACATGATGGTAAACTTCAGAAAGGATATTGTTATCAATCTTAAAGTAGAAACACTGAATAAACATGGGACTAACCTGAGGACAATGAACACTACAACAAATCATTGCTCATTAGTGTCAAACATTACCTTTTAAGTCATACAGCTTGAATCTACCTCAACAATTAAAAAAATATATTTGTCACTCCATCAAATCATTTTATAATCTATTTCAATGTATCCGTAAATATATGGCATCCACCTCTTGGAGTTTATTAGGATTATTAGTGGGATCATTTCTGGCGAACCAAACCATTTTAGGACTCACAGGCACTTTACTTATCAAACATTTGGCTATTTCCCTTGGCATAACAGAGAGAGAAAGAGAGAGAGACAGAGACAGAGAGTGAGACAGAGAGAGAGAGAGACAGAGAGAGAGACAGAGAGAGAGACAGAGAGAGAGTGAGACAGAGAGAGACAGATAGTGAGACAGAGTGAGACAGAGAGAGACAGATAGTGAGACAGAGAGAGAGACAGAGAGTGAGACAGAGAGAGACAGAGAGTGAGACAGAGAGAGACAGAGAGTGAGACAGAGCGAGAGAGACAGAGAGTGAGAGAGAGACAGATAAGTGAGACAGAGAGAGAAAAAGAGAGAGACAGAGAGAGAGACAGATAGTGAGACAGAGAGCGATAGAGAGACAGAGAGAGACAGAGAGAGAGACAGAGAGAGAGACAGAGAGTGAGACAGAGAGAGAGACAGAGAGTGAGAGAGAGAGACAGACAGAGAAAAAGAGAGAGACAGAGAGAGAGACAGAGAGTGAGAGAAAGAGACAGAGAGAGAAAAAGAGAGAGACAGAGAGTGAGACAGATAGTGAGACAGAGAGCGATAGAGAGACAGAGAGAGAGTGATAGAGACAGAGAGTGAGAGAGAGAGACAGACAGAGAGTGATAGAGAGACAGAGAGAGAGACAGAGAGTGAGAGAGAGAGAGAGACAGACAGATAGTGAGAGAGAGAGAGACAGAGAGATAGTGAGAGAGACAGAGAGTGAGAGAGAGAGAGACAGACAGATAGTGAGAGAGAGAGAGAGACAGATAGTGAGAGAGAGAGAGAGAGAGACAGATAGTGAGAGAGAGAGAGACAGAGAGATAGTGAGAGAGACAGAGAGAGAGACAGAGAGAGACAGAGAGTGAGAGAGAGAGCGCAGTGTTGGTCGAGCATGCTAGAGAGTGAATGAAGAGAGGGGCCGGCATTAGTGAATCAGAAGAATAAAACATTAGTTTGTGATTGTTTCACAGCAGTTACGTCCTTTTAAATGAATGCAGCCCAAAGCACACTTGATCCTGCTGTGGCCTGTCTGTGTCTCCGCTCGGTTACTGAGTCCAATATAGCAGCACACAGCAGAGACTGACGGGGGAAACACATAGAAGCATATCAAAACACAAAGCGATGTAACAACACGTTCTCCACCGCTTTTACGCTTAAGAGTGCCACATAGCTCGAGCCTCGGTACTCCGAGGGGTGTGACAAAGCAGTGGTGTTTGACCTTGGAATGAGAACGGACTGCCAACCCTTCTTATTGGCTGGAGATAACACCAGATGTTCTTAGCTTAAAGTAAATACAGGCAGAGGGCAGGGTTACTGCAGATACAAACACCAGCACACACTTCTAGTGGGTCACATGTGATGACTGAGAGGGAATATTTTTGTATCATTCCATACATTTGTTTTTTAGGAAATTGTTGCATATTATATCTTTAAATAAAAATACATGTCTTGTGATAGAAGATGAGACCAGCACCTTTTTATTCCATTTGTAGGGTTTATCAAGACGATGCTTATAGGGGTCTTACTTTATCGTATTATTATACTGCTATATGTCATTTTTCTAGTTTTGACCATCATTATTTACAAAGTTGATTGCTGAAATTTGGGATCATCACTAAAGAGTAGTTGGATCAGGGAACACAAGACATCAGATGAACAGACAGCTGCAAACAAACCCTCACGTTAGCCAGACTTATTTGGAAGAGAAGGCAAATGTGAACAGTGACATGCAGGCCTGCAGAAGGTTCAGAATCAAAACCCATGAAGTGTTCCCATAAATCCAGTGTTATTATAACTGATAGAAATGATGGCCAAAGTTCTAATAAAACCAATGTAATAACAAACTGGAGTAACGCTTTGAACAGGAGGCACATTTGTCCACCACTGAAGCGAAACACAAGTTGACACCATGTCAACACAAAACTTTTAGTTTTCTTCACCCTGCTGTTTGTTTCATGCAATTTGGTTCAAGCTTCAGCATGTGGAGAAACAGACCTGATGAGACACTGCAGAGAACAAGAGTGAATGGAGGTCAGTGCTCTCTGCAGGACGGCTCTCTCTGTTTATTGCTGTCAGGTAGAGACTCAGGAGTGTGGCCCATGTACCTGCCAACCCTTCCTGTCCGGGTGGTGCTGTGTCAATCAGTGTCAGCAACTCCATTTCACGTCCCTTCTAGCTCGTCTACCACTGTCAGAGTGTTTTTTGATTCCCCTCTAATGTCCTCTCTGATCCCTCATCATAAGCCATCACCATGATCCTCACTCCTCATCAGTCACCTGCTTCCTCCTGACTATCATAGACTAACACTTCTGTGGTGCTGCTTGATGAAGCTCTCCTGCTTTTCTTTAGTAACCCCTCCCTTCTCCTGCGGGGGCTCCTTGGTCATTTCCTCCCTGCTGACTGGCTCCTGGTTAGGCTTCCTGCCGCGGTCCCACTCCTCACCAAGAACACTCCCAGCGTCGCTCATGTCTCCCAGGTGTTCCACCGAGTCACACTTTTGCAGGTCAGAGGCGATGGTCTGCAGGCTGATGACTGACATGCAGTCTGAGCCGGCCTGCTCCGCCTCCAGCCGCTCCCTCTGGCCCCAGCCACTCTCTCTGTGCCTCTCCACCCACAGCCTGGTTTTCTCTCCGTCCGCCCAGTTGCTCTCTACTACGCTGACTCCTGCACAGCTACTCCCGATGCAACTCCCGATGCGAATCCCAACGGTGGCTCTGACCTCAGCCTCAGCACCTAGAGGGGAGCTCCGCCCCCCGCAGACTGCAGGACGCCCCCTGCTGGCCCTTATTCGCCCCCTCTGTGCGTGGATCTGCTCGCTGATCTGCTCCAGGTTCCGCAGGGCCACAGAGTAACGTGTCTTTACCTTCGCCACCCGCTCCTCCAGCTGTACTACTCTACCCTTATGTTCCTGAAAACAGTGAATAGACACATGTCACTCGACAGTCATTTATATTTGTATCTAATTGTATTTTGGTTTTATCAATCAAGTAAAGGGAACATGACTTACAAAAAACTGTACAGTCAAATCATTAACGTCAGTCACTGACTTTAACATCCCATTGTTTACATCCAACTATCGTCACCATTAAACTTCCCTTTTTCAAGTTTTTGATATATTTTTTTTAAAGCTACATGAATTGATTTTGTGGCCACTTGGGGCAATGTTACAAGCAACACAACATCGGCATCACTTTATAAAGTTGCTATGGTGAACATGTTAGCGAATCCACAAACACAATGAATCAAATAAAAGTAAGGATACTATAATATGACAGAGGCAGTCTCAAGCTTTACTTAAAAACATGATCAGACAGGTTGGTGTCAGGAAACAACTGCTAATGACAGCAGGTTGCATCAATCACAGGAAGACTGTAGATACTGAAGATATCAACATCACTTAGACAGTAGCACGAAACATTCAAAGATCCACAAAATCAGAAATCAACTCTGTGTTTCCCACTCAACCCCTTAAATTTGTTCAAATCTCTCAAGAAAGTGTGAGATTGTCAAAATTCCCATGAAAGTCACAGAAAGTTGAATTCTTTGACCAGCAGTTTGTATTGTCCCAGATCCACAAATGTCTGCATGCAAGGTAAATCCCGTCCCTTACCACAAACACATTCTGCTGACTCTGCATTAACATGGCAGCTGAAACTAAAGGTAAAGTACATCAGCGAAAAAGCTGCTAAATCATGTAGAGTATCAGAGGACATCAGCAGCTTGTGGCGTACAGTATGAACACATGGTGTGTATTAGTTATGATGTAAGAAAGGATTGCTGCTGGTACAAACCTCCAGAATGTGATTGAATTGAGCCTTGAGTTCAAAGTACGGCTTGGATTTGAGGATGACCTTCTTTAGGGCTTTCTGGAGGGTCTGGACTCGAGCCTCGGCTTCCTGGCAGAGCTGTGTGACGCGCTGGTGCTCCCGCTCACTGCGGAGGCGCTCCTCCTCCGCCTCGTTCACCTGACCAGCACAGGAACAATGACAGAGGAACACGGCATAACCACACAATCACACCGAGCTTCTGTGAACCCCACCTTTACCACTGTTAGTAAATGGTAAATGGACTGTACTTGTATAGCGCTTTTCTAGTCTTCTGACCACTCAAAGCGCTTTCACACTGTGGTGGAAAATAATCTTTTTAACCTCCCTGTGAGAAATCGAGATGAGAAAACTCTTAAAATATAAAAACAGATTTATTGAACAGACACTAATAATAATAATTCAGCTGAATGGATAGAGCTCTTTCCCCACAGATGGTCCGGAGGGCTAACAACAATGAATAGTTAAAACAGAGTATATATGCACATTATCTCAACTTGGGGTTAAGTGTCCTGCCCAAGGACTCATTGACATGGACCACTGAGCCACAGTCGCCCTATTCCTTTACACGTTGGTTATATTGTCCAGAGGGCATGTATCCTCCTGAATGTACTGACTCTACGGTCATTGCATAGTCTACGGCATCTGTCACTCTGCAAGCAGGAATGACAGATGCAATATCCCCTTTACAGCTCTTTAATATATCGAGGTAGCTAGCAAAGGTTTTTTCTGTCAGGAACTGTCCTCCATGTTACACCCCATAGGGGTTTTATGAATGATCTTATGGAAAGATGGAGACTCTACAGTTGATATTGTTAGCATCTCCTCCACCATGTAACCGGCTACAAGCCTGTTATTTCCCTCGCAGTGACAGCCGAAAGCCGTTTCGGAGCTGTAGCACCGGCCTCGTTCTCCTCGATGCTCCTCACCACCCTGCTGTGCAGATGCACGTGCTTCTTCAAATCTGAAGTTAAGTTCTTCACAGCTGACAGATGCTTATCCCCCAGGCACAAATTGCATTTCACTGCAACTGTGCAATATGGAGAATATCTCAAATCAGGATATTTTTTTACCAAATACCTGGATATTGATATTGAGACGATATTGTAGGGTTAAAAAAAGTATTCCAAATGAGTTTTTTTTTTTTAAATAAATAATCACTGTGGATTTCCCTGTGATGTTCTTGTAATGTAATGCTTATCTGAAAATGTAGCTAAATAACTGATTACTTGAATTGCAAACTAATTTAAACATGCCGCTCTGCCAGAAACATCTCTAAATGCACAGTAGGTCGCAGCTTTAACAGATTATTTTAATTACATCTTCGTTCTGATAGTAAATTAGTTAACATCCCCCTGATATTGGACTAGGAAAAAACAATTAGTGATCATCCTTCAATCCTTGATATACGGTCCGATCGCCAAATGCATTACCCCCAACACTGCTTATTAGAGAAATTAGACAAATAATTGTTAAGTACTGAACACAGGCATGTATTATGAATAAATGTAGATACTATTGGGACATAAAAAATAACTAAATTAGGAAAGTGACAATAAAATTGGTTAAATAATTCCAAAATCAAACAGGAAACAGAAGAAAATATTATTACAAAAGAAAAGGAAGGTTTGTCCGATCAGGATTCACTTTGATTATCAGCACTGATAAAAATCGGTTGGTTAAATCAATGAGGAAAGGCCAGAGAGGCATTCGTTAAGTCAAGACAGGAATGGATTGAAGAAGGGGAAATATAGACTGAACATTTCTTTAATATGACTGAAAAAAGGCTAGGCACGATTATTGTTGAAGAACAATCTGGATTCATGCAGGGAGACATATCATTAATGATGTCAGATTAGCACTAGATTTATCTGACTATAGTGACCTCATCACTAAGGATAGTTTCATTTTATGAATTATTTTCTACAAGTTTTTTTTTCCTTGCAGACTTTATACTGGATGTAACAGCTCAGTGAAGCCTGATCTCACTCTTTTTATACCCAGAGCGGAATAATTACACAGTTTAACCATCATAGTGTGAAATAAAGTGTTATCGGCCAATATTCAGTACAAATGTGCAATCGGGAGACCAGCGTTTATGTATTGTAGTCGCTGAACTGATAATGAACAATGTGAACAAATGTATGTTGGAATCAGGCGGAGGAGAGATAGTAACGTTGGCTGTGACAGCTAACACACGGAGATTACATTCAATTATATTATGGTGCGTTCATGCTCAGTAAAGATTGGTATTGGCCAAAGTCCAACATTTAACAACAACAAATTATTTTGATATCCAATTCAATAATGTAACAAGGTTAAACAAGTATTTAGTTCATAAGTGTTGGAGCCATAATGTGGTTTTGTTGTTTTCTTTTGTCTTTGAGGGAAACACTGGGTGGGTTTACACATGCAGTTCTGACATTGAACAGTGGGTGGCACATTGACCTAAAAGTGCATATATGTAAGTGCCTGGTAATGAGAATCAGGTGTGTGGATGGGAAGCTAACAGTTTTTGACCGTGTCAAGGTATCGTGTCAAGGTGTCGTGTCAATGTGTCTTGTCAGCTTGGAGTGTCAAGGTCTTATATTATCCGGTCAAGTAAGCTATGTCAGTTTGTTATGGTGTCAATCTGCACATGGAATAAATGGATCAACTGATCGAAAGAAAGACAGCGCATTGGACAGTGAAATGTTTGTGGAACACGCGTCCGAACAAGTTCTCCCGTTCGCCCCCCAGTGGCTTTAACAAATAAAATGGATATTGGTTAAAGTCACTACATTAAGTCAAAAACTTGACTTCATTTGAACTCGTATGGATCGTCGTTCGTTGGATTCAACAGCTGATCGACATCGCTGAACTTCGATGGATTCAACAGCTGATCGACAACGCTAGAGTGAACAGCTGATCGACATCGCTAGAGTGAACAGCTGATCGACAACGCTGGATTGAACAGCTGATGGACTTCGCTGGATTCAACAGCTGATCGACATCACGTGATTCAACAGCTGATCGAATAGACATCGCTGGAATGTTGTGGTTGCTGTGAAATCTAATTGGACAACTGATCATCACTACCACCAAGCTATGATTTCGGACCAATGGACACTCTGAATGGACAGAGGTATGTAGCGCTACCAACATGTTGTGTGCACACTTTTATTTTGAGTGTAAATCCAATGCATTGCAACTTATAGGCCTAAATATAAGAGCTGTATGGGTGGTTTGATTTTGAATTGTATTTAATAAATGATGGATTCTGATATAGGTGTAAAGGTACAAAATCAAGGTTCTATTGTTAATGAACCAACCGTGGCTGGAACACAGTTCAATCCCAGCACGGCCAATGGTGAAAAGGAAACACAATCTGTCAGTAAACGTCCTACTAAACTGACACAAAAGGCATTAATGGGTAAACTGGACAAGCTACAAAAGGTTCGGAAGGCCAAACTAAACAAAGCTTCTGACCTTAAAAGGACAATTCAAGACCTAATGCATGACAGAGAATATAAAACAGAGGTGCAATGTACTTTTGATAAATACACAACTCTTTGCAATGAAGCAAAGGAACAACATCAATCTCTGTCACAAATATTATCTCATGAAGAAAAGGACAAACATGAGATATGGTTCAAAGCAAAAATGTTGAGTGTTAATGATTTTACTGATGCTGTGAATAAGTGGTTGTCTAATGCAGACATTTCCAAACCTGATGAAAATGATGATGCTTATGAGAGTGAAGTCAAACCCAGTGACAGCATTTCCAATGTGGAAACAAATGTTTCTATTGAGAAATTGAGCAGAAGAAGTCACACCAGTTCAAGAACCAGCAAATCTTCATCATCTGTACGGATTCAGATAGAGGCAGAGAGAGCAGCACTTGAAGCTCGCGCTGCAGCCTTAAAGGAGAAGCACGAGCTGGAGGAGCAATCAGAGTTGCTGAGAAAGAAAAAGGAAAGACTGGAGGTTGACACAGAAATGGCAGCCGTTGCTGCTAAATTAGCGGTATTTAAGGCCTCTGGTCACCAAGCTTTCTCAAACACACAATCAAATGGAATGGAATCGTACTTTGAAAAAGGAGCAAGCTTAAAGGAAGTCTCTACCACTCTCAGCCGACATGCCAAAGCATATCAACCAACATATGTGGACTTGCAACAACAACCACCACCTATACAACAACAACAGTATGCATATAAGAATGCAACACATGACAACAGCACGGTCTGTCAACTGAAACAGGAAAATACATCACGCAAACCTCGCATGGATCATCCTCACGTGCAGCTAACAAATCCAGGTGTCATTCAGTCTCAACTCTCTCATAAAGGAAATGATGAAACATCAGCTCTCTGCAACCTACTGCAAAGGCAAAATGAAATAACAACATTGCTTATCCAGCAACAAGCCTCTCAGTTACTACCACCAAGAGAAATTCCATTTTTTGATGGGGATCCTCTGCAGTACAGAACATTTATCAGAGCCTTTGAACAATGTGTGGAGAGTAAAGCAAGCAACAGAGGAGACTGTCTGTATTTTTTGGATAAGTACACACGAGGTCAACCAAAAGAGCTAGTGCGTAGTTGTCAGCATATGGCTCCAGACAGAGGCTATGCTACAGCTAAGGATCTGCTGCAGGAACACTTTGGGAATGAACACAAAGTTACTGCAGCATATATGGAGAAAGTCCTCTGCTGGCCTGTAGTGAAGCCTGAGGATGTCAAATCTCTCCAGGCCTATGCCCTCTTTTTGCGTGAGTGCTGTAATGCAATGGAGGACATACAGTACATGAAAGAACTGGATATGCCAGCGAATATGAGAGCAGTGATTCTGAAGCTTCCATACAAGCTAAGAGAAAAATGGAGAATCTCTGCATGTGAGCTACTGGAAAACCTCAATGGCATTGCAAAGTTCAATGATATTGTCATATTCATCGAGCGGGAGGTCAAAATAGTGTCTGACCCAATCTTTGGAGACATTCAGAATACACAACTTCATACAGTAAACAAAAATGTGAACAAGATCACAGCAGAATGGAAGCCAAGATTCAAAGGAAACAGTTTTGCAACTTCTGTTATCGTTGAAACCCCGGCCATTGAGGAATCAAGAAGGTTAAATCATGATAAAGGACAAAGCAGTTCATCTGAAAAGAACACCAGCTCTTGTTTGTGTTGCTCTCGAGGTCACACACTGGAGATGTGTCCACGATTGGAAGAGAAGACACATAGGGACAAGATTAACTTTCTTAAGGAAAATGGAATCTGTTTTGGCTGCCTTCGCATTGGGCATAGGAGCAAGGATTGTGATAAGCGCTTGACTTGCAAGGTGTGCAGCCTAAACCATCCCAGTGTTCTTCACATCCGCCAAAGGGAGAAAGTAGTCAACACAGACTCAAAAAGGCCAAAAGAACCATCATTGAGTAGCGCACATGTCTCTCTACACACATGTAGTCATACAGGGGCCGGCAACTGTGATGGTATTCTATCCATCCTACCAATACAGGTGAAATCCAATAACGGAGACAAAGTCATACAGACGTATGCTTTCCTAGATCCAGGCAGTACAGCAACATTTTGTTCTGAAAATCTGATGAGGAGGCTTAATCTGAATGGAAGGAAAACCCAAATCCACTTAAGAACCATGGGCTCAGGAGCAACAGTTTCCAGCTACATGTTGACTGATTTGGAGATTTCAAGTCTCACCGGGAAAAGATTCTATGACTTACCAGAGGTCTATACCCAGAAGAGGATGCCTGTAAGCACTGATAACCTCATCAAAAAAGAGGAGTTGGCAAAGTGGCCATACTTGGATGGTGTTAGGGTTCCTAGCATTCAAGCTGACGTGGAGTTGTTGATAGGTACCAATGCCTCCAAAATGCTTGAGCCTTGGAGAGTAATCAACAGCCATGGAAACGGACCTTATGCCATTCGGACCCTATTGGGGTGGGTTATTAATGGTCCCGTTCAAGGATGCAGTAATGAGCGGTGTGAGAGTGGCTACCCCGCTGCTACTGTTAACAGGATTTCCATACAAAACCTGGAGGAATTGCTGAATAATCGGTACAACCATGATTTTAATGAAAGAACATCAGAAGACAAAATGGAGATGTCAAGAGATGATGCGAAATTCATGGAAATCATGAAACATTCAGTCAAGCTTCATGATGGGCACTATAGCTTGAACCTTCCCTTCAAAAGAGAAGAGGTCTCTCTGCCAAACAATCAATGTGTTGACAAGCAGCGCATTCTTGGATTGAAGAGAAGGTTTGAAAGAAATGAGAAGTTCCATGAGGAATACACCAACTTTCTTGATGTCATCAGTAAGAGGTATGCTGAACGTGTACCTGAACATCAACTGATAACATACTTTTCTGACGGGAAAAGGTTGAAGAGGTCAGTTGCATGGATTCTGAAAATAAGAAAAACTCTACTGGAAATGAGTCAAAAAAGGAAACAAATGAGTCATGTGGATACAGACATGATTGGCAACAAACTGGAACAGGAAATGTACCAAATTAAAACTGCGGGACAGAGTTTGACTCCAGACGATCTTTCAGGAGCAGAAAAATCTATACTTCGCTTCACTCAGCAGGAACGGTCCCATGAGGAATTGGCGGTGTTAACATCTGGCAAACGTGAAGTAAAAAAGGATAGCACCGTTTACAAGCTGGACCCGGTTCTGGAAGCTGTATTGCTTAGAGTTGGAGGGAGATTGAGTAAGGCAGCCATGCCTGAGGAGACAAAACATCCGGTCATCCTATCCAAAACCCAACATGTATCCACTCCAATATTAAAGCACATTCACGAACCAAGGTGGGCCATGATGGAAGAAACCATGTTCTTTCCAGATTATGGATGAAATATTGGATTACAGGTGCTAATGCAGCAACAAGAAACATCCTGTCCAACTGTGGCTTCTGTAAGCACCTTTTATAGGAAGAGTTCTCGAGATCTAGCCTGACAGGAAAGGACTGGTGCGATCTGCACGAGTGCAAACCAAGACAGGCCGGTCTTGGACTGGACAGGCCAGTGACCAAACTTTGTCTTCTACAAACTGAAACATAATTTATTAGTTAGGGAAATTTGGGTTTTTGTTTGTTCATTTTATTATGGATTTATTGGCTCCATTATATAAATATCTATTGAATTGTTTATGCCCTCCTGCCATTAACAATTAGGGACCGGTGTGTTGGAGCCATAATGTGGTTTTGTTGTTTTCTTTTGTCTTTGAGGGAAACACTGGGTGGGTTTACACATGCAGTTCTGACATTGAACAGTGGGTGGCACATTAACCTAAAAGTGCATATATGTAAGTGCCTGGTAATGAGAATCAGGTGTGTGGATGGGAAGCTAACAGTTTTTGACCGTGTCAAGGTATCGTGTCAAGGTATCGCTATGTCAGTTTGTTATGGTGTCAATCTGCACATGGAATAAATGGATCAACTGATCGAAAGAAAGACAGCGCATTGGACAGTGAAATGTTTGTGGAACACGCGTCCGAACAAGTTCTCCCGTTCGCCCCCCAGTGGCTTTAACAAATAAAATGGATATTGGTTAAAGTCACTACATTAAGCATTCAGTAAACTAGAGCTCCATCAGCAGCCGTCTCAAACACACCTATGCTGTTCTCTGTACTGCTGCTGTTAAAGTTCTCTCTGCAAAGCCGTGGTCACTTGATTTGCCTCTGTTGTTGGAGATGTTAGTGACTCAAAGGTTCCAAATATCAAATAAACAATGGTACTTCACAAAGCTATACCATCCCTGTCTAGATACATTGAGTGAACAACATAACATGTTGTTGTTGTTGGGCTAAATGTTTAGAAATCTGTATTCTTTTATGTATTATTATATATATATATATATATATATATATATTATTATAGAATGCATCACAATCCCGGGCTCCAGGAGAAGCCTGGGTGTGTACCTTAGCGGTGGCGTGGTTCAGCATCTCCTGCCAGGTTGGGTCCATGGTGTTCCTGTCAGCCAAGAGGCCCTGCTCTGCCACATACACCATCTCTCTGGCAGCAGTGTGCATGGACACGGCCCTCTCATATCTCAGAGCTGCCTTCTGGGTCTCCTGTTGAGCCTGGGGAGCAGACGGCATTCATAAACATTTCATCTACTGCAACAATAAAAAGGAGCATTCATTTAAAGGATACCTCCCAGAGCTGCTATCCAAATTGAACATATCTTATGTCTATTCATTTTATGTCTATTCATTTTGTGTTCTCTGTAATATTGTGAAATTGTAATATTATGTAAGTGGAGGTTTCAAATCAGCCCCGTGGGCTTTCTGCCTCATCCTGCACTGTGATATTATTTATCTATAAATTGTGTTACAAAATACAACTAAACTAAACTACAGTTTGGTGACCCTTTCAAGACATCAAAATTCACAAAACAATATATAGACAAATGCCAATTTTTTTTTCTTTAAATATAGAATTTCAATTTCCCACTATAATTGTCATTATTGCTTTCTGCCTCTCTTGTTCATATTTTTGTAACTCAAGATATTTGTGGAAGGCTCATACAACTGGATCCTCTAACTGCATTAGGTATCTCATGGGGAAAAGGCCACATAAGCTGAGCCTGGTATACGGATATGACCTTTGTAGCACTACAAGCCTTCAATCCCTTCGTCACACTCTACGCTTAAGGGAAGTAACGCAGCATCTCAAAGCTTCGACTAGAGGAGCTCAGGTATGGGCTTTGTGGATCTCCTGTATTCTATGAAAGGTCAGCTGTGTGTTAGAAAAGAGGGTTTGAACTTCTCTCTCTAGATTCAGAATTTGAATTTAGGCGAATTTAAAGATGTTTGTTTAGTTTTCTATTGTTTCTACAAAAACAATAGTGGACATTTCAGAGAGGGGGATTCAAACCACATATATCAAATATAGATGGTTTGTAAAGTAAAACAGTTCAGTGGTATTGAATAACAATGTTAAGAATAGATTAGATAGGTACTTCATTTACAGCATTTGTCGGTACAGGTAAAGCAAAGCAATACAAATAAAGTCAAAAATATTAAATATAAAAATGCACAATATATACGATGAAATTAAATAAACTAAACAATAGTGCAAATATAATTAAGTTTAGTTGAGTTAATTAGCTTGTCTTTATTGGAATTGAGATGTGTTTTATTACCAATGAAGTCAACTTTTTTATTTGTGAGAGAAAGATTGTGATATTTCTCCCGTCAAAAGTTATGGAATCTCATATATCATATGGATATGTACTTTAGGCCCTCCTTTAAAGGAAAACCTCAATGTCACTGGGGTTTGTCCTGATTAAAGAAGAAACATGCAGCTCAGTGGGCTCTACCAAAGCCTGTGTTAGTTAAAGTCAAGGTTACTCTGATCAGAATGTCTGACCGACGTCTCTGCATGAGAGACCAGCAGGAAGGCTGGATGGATGCAGAAGGATACCAAGAAATGTAAAAATAATAACTGCATCACTGTTGGTGATGATGGTTCTGATCGTATGGAGTCTTTACATGATAGGCTTGTCAAACATGTAGTGATTTAAGTAATAATAAAGCAAAGGCTATTGAAATCTGCATATGAACATCATTGATGTGATACGAAAGACCTTTTCCTCATTTTACAGTTTGCATTTTCATAACTACAAATGACAGTGGTAAACAGTTCAGATTGATGATCTATTATTTGCTTTATTGCTTTCGATTAGACCTCTGCTCTTTTTCCACACAATTTTCATTAGTTCAATTACAGTTCCAAATGACTCCTCAGCATGTTGATTAATCTGCCACTCAGGCCCCAGTCCTTCAAATCCAGACAAATCCTTCAGTATGAGCTATGGTTTACTATGGTCAGCTATTCTGTACACATGACATCTATCACACTGTCCATCCTGATAGAGGATCCCTCCTCTGTTGCTCTCCCTGAGGTTACGTTCGTTTTTTGGGGTTTTATTGGAGTTTTTCCTTTCCAGATGAGAGGGTCCTGGGACAGAGGATGTTGTATTTTGTAAAGATTGTAAAGCCCTCGGAGGCAAATTTGTGATATTTGGCTATACAAATCAAATCAAATTGAATTGGACATTGTTTTGTATTAATTGTGTGCTTTCTAACTACTTTGCTTGATGCTGCCTTACTCCCCTGACCTATTTATCCTGCTCAGCTGTTGACAGCCTGCTTTGCTTTGTTCGGTTCCAACAGTTAAAAATGAGCCTTTTGGCTAACACTAGCACATTAACAGTAATGTTGATCAATGCGCATTGTCCCCCAGAATAAATAAATAAAACAAATCATTAACACACATTTGTCACTTACAATGAAACGTACTTCTCTCCACAGATAAAGTGTCCAACATTACTGAACATACAACATTGGATGGTGTGTATCCTAATGAATCCCTTAAAGGGGACCTATTATGCTTCTCCTTATTTCACTTAACGTAACTTTGACCTAACGGTACGATGTCAGATGTTCATATTAAATGTGGCCAAACTATCAAATAATGAAATAAAGATCAAAAACATCAGGCTTCAGACTGGCTTCTGACCGTTGTGAACACTCCGTTTCCAGCAAGCTGACATCAGTTCATGCTGGATTTCTTTAAATGGTCATCTGCTCCAGGACAAGGGCGCCCAAAAAATTGTAGGTAATATTATATTACTGAGATGAATACAGTTTTAGTGCAGACTACAAGCGTTTACAATGTAGCTATTTAGGGAGCTAACGGTTGCACATAGCAATACAGCTGTGCACCAAGCAGCCTGGAGCCTTTATTTCATCCATTTCCACTCAAGATCACGGATAATGGATAAACGGTTAAAATAGTGAGCTTACAGTTACTGTGAGGAACTTTAACTGGTTATCAAACAGTCTCAACTAATCCTGATCCTCTATATGACCTACATCAGTACACAAGACCATCAGAGAGAAGATGGTCTATTTCTATAGAGTTATTCTTAAAGCTTGTCATCGGTGCCACCGGGTCAAAGTCAAAGACTGTAGAATGTAAAGGAAACATTCAGTAAGTTGAAAATATTTTATTAAAAATAATACAGTATACAAATGTAAAAGATCCACCGTAACATTTGACTGTAATGACATCAAATGTTGATACGTGTTCTAATTTATGTACAAAAATGCTGAATATCACAGATAATATCACTTCAACTAACTACAGTAAAGTTCCTCCTTCAAACGTTAGCATTAGTCCTAAAATACAGTAAACATGATATTTACATTGTAAACATGATATTTTGACCTGATGACGCCTCTTTTCGAGTCTGGTTTCCAGATCCTGCCAGGTACAAAGAGGAACTCAAACAAATCCCCAGAGGACCTGAGTGCACAGTCCCGGAGCCGCCGGAGCCGAACATAGCTGCCAGCAGGATGAGGAAACTCCTGGAGTATCGGCCCAACAACACACGCCGGGAAGACAACCCTGTTGTGTATGTTAAGGTTACAGACTTACTAAACTGTGGTGTACAAGGTACCTGCACGTCTGAAAGAGAGAGAAGACTTCATTACAGAAAAGAATCCCTGTTTGTTCGATCTGCTGCATACATTCTGTGGATCCAGTGAAAAACATTTGTATCTGTGAATCCCAAGGAACAGGATACGACCTCAGATATTTGTTTTATAATATTATTATGAATACACTTTGCACTTTCTCTTTTAAATACAACGCTTTATTGGTTCTAAGTTGAGTCATGTATTGTTATAGAATAGGGGATCATCTGTTCGTACATAGGGTACATTATTTGATTTTATGTTGGAACACAACTTTGAGAAGAGAATGAGTGAAAAACAAACCATGACACGCTGCTCTGTGGATAGTGTTGCTATTGGTTCAGCGTCTGATCATCAGTCATGTTGGAGTGTTTGGCACTTGGGTAACATTCTTGTTACAACCTTATGTGGAAAAAATAAAACCAAAGTTAGAATATGGAAAATTCATTCAGGAAGCAACACAGACATTTCATTATTTGTGTAACATGATTCATAATCAAACAGATACCATATTT